>JAQFVV010006209.1:8539566-9030988 GCA_028023455.1 Epiperipatus broadwayi | reverse complement strand
GGAAGTGATCATCGGTTAGTAAGGTGTAAGATACGTGTTAATGTAAAACTAGAGAGACAAAAAATTATTAAGAAAAACAATATTTACAGTTGATATTCCTAATCTTCCAGAAACATTCTAATGAATTTAAATTAGAACTTACAAATCGGTTTCAAGTATTAGTAGATTTTGAACATGGATTCAGATTTTGAACGAAATTAATATGAAAATAACTGATACACTTTTGAAAACTGCAACAAAGATAGGTGGTAGAAAGAAACAGCAATTGACCAACTAAAATCTCTACTGAAACTAGAGAATTTATGAAGAAAAAGAAGGGAATATGAAGATATACAAAAATGATGCATTAAAAAGAATTGAATATCTCGAATTTTGTAAAATGAAAGTGCGGAAAAAGAGTTGAAAATGATATAAGAAAGTATAACTGTGAACTAGCAAGGAAAGCTGTAGAAGAAAATAAAAGTCTTACGAATGTAAAACAACATTTTGGTATTGGTAGGAAATTTATATCTGCAATAAGAAAAAAAGATGGAATTATTACTAAAAGGAGAGATGACATCATGAAATTGGTAGAAGATTTTTATCAAGAATTATATAGTAATAAAGAACAAGTACCTCCTATATCTATTACATCTTCCAAATTGCCCAGAATTTTAAATGAAGAAGTGAGAAATGCAATTAAATGTATGAAGAAAGGAAAGGCTCCAGGTAATGATGGAATTATAATTGATATATTAAAAGAAGCAGGTGAAGAAATAGAAAAATTTTTAGCAAAGTTATATGCCAAATGTCTAAATGATAAAGATGTACCGGATGATTGGAAGAATGCAGTAATAATATTAATATTTAAAAAAGGTGATAAAGAAGATATTAGAAATTACAGACCTATCAGCCTTTTATCAGTTTTATATAAAATTTTCACCAAGGTATTTACTACTCGTCTACAGAGAACATTGGATTTCCACCAACCAAGAGAACAAGCCGGATTTAAAAAGTGGTTTTAGTACAATACATCATATCCAGGTATTGAGAGAAGTTATAGAAAGGACAAATGAATATGAGTTGCCATTATGCTTAGGATTTGTAGATTATGAAAAGGCATTTGATTCTATAAACATTTCTTCAGTGATTAAAGCATTAGATCATCAAGGTATAGATCCAGGATATTGTCATATTTTAAAGAATATTTATAAAATGCAACAGCAACAATTAGATTACATAATGACACTGGGAAAGTCAACATTGAGAAAGGTGTAAGACAAGGTGACTCCATATCTCCAAAACGTTTTACAGCAGTGCTGCATGAAGTATTTTGTGGATTAAAATGGGAAACTAAAGGAGTGAAAGTAAATGGTGATTATTTAAGTCATTTAGATTTCGCAGATGATGTAGTTGTTTTTGCAAATAATGCTTCAGATCTGCAGGAAATGTTGCAGGAATTATCAGATGAAAGTAGGACTAAAGATAAATGTTAAAAAGACTAAAGTAATGTTTAATCGATTTGCTCAAAATATGAAAATAAAGATTGATTATGATGAATTAGAAGAAGTTAACAGTTACAAATACCTTGGTCAGATTATTAATACAGATGGAAACATAATGGAGGAAATTAATCATAGAATTAAACTTGGTTGGAGTGCTTTTGGTAGAAATAACTTGATACTAAAAGGAAATATGCCTATGTGTTTGAAAAGAAAGGTTTTTAACAAATGTGTTTTACCAGTTCTTACTTATGGATCTGAGACTTGGACACTTAATAGAAGAGCAATTCAGAGACTTCAGACCACTCAAAGAAGTATGGAGAGATGTATGTTGGGAGTAACAAGAAAAGATCATAAACGCAATGTATGGGTAAGAGAACAAACAGGTGTTACTGACCTCATTGAAAAAATTAAAAGATTGAAGTGGAGTTGGGCTGGACATATTGTTAGAAGAGATGATAATAGATGGACATTTGAAATTTTAAACTGGATTCCAAGAGATTGTAAAAGACCCAGAAAGAGACCACATGTGAGATGGATGGATGAAATAAGAAAGTGTGCAGGGGTGATGTGGAGAAGAGAAGCTAAAGATTGGAGAAGATGGATTAAACTTGGAGAGACCTTCATCCTGCAATGGATTGATAATGGTTGATAATGATGATGATGAATAATTTTCCATGAATAGAGCCTCGTTTATTTTATATGCTTATGATTAATGATATTTTTTGAAGTGATGTTCTTAGGGCCCTAATGACGAGGAATTAAATCCCCACCAATAATGTATTTAGAAGTAGAGGAGTTATTGTTGAAATATGATTAAATGATGTTTAGGAAGTTGTGTGATGTTTTTCTTGGATTCTTGCTAATGAATTATTGAAGTGTTCGGTAAGAGTTATCTGCTCCTCATGTAGATTCCCTTTATAACGTATAGTATGTAAAATCATGAAAATATAGTTTTGTGTTAATTAATATGTGGCTAGATAAATTGTTAGATTAATTCCGGATGTAATATTAGTGTCAAATTTTATTGATGAATTACGACATTGTTCGAAATAAAATAATTATGATATTTTCTTAATGAATGGAGAGTTTATAGAAAAGATTGTTTTATATTATTGCTGCTTGAACGTGCACACACACGCGTAATATAAATAATATCGCGTATATAAAGTATAGAATTATTGAAATTAAAATGAGGAATAAATGTTTCTTTGAAATACATTATATTCATTTAATAGAAGCATAAAGTATTAAGATTAAAACAGGAAATAAATATTTTAAAATACAGTGTATTTATTTAAATAAAAGTTATCAATCATCAAAACATCAGAATAAACATGATTTTGTTGCTATAAATGAAAGGTATACTAATTGAAAGTGATTATTAATCAATTAGAGAAAGTTGCTTTGCTGAAAGTCAAATATAAGTAATTAGATTTATTTGTTAATCAAGAGTAATATCCTCTCAAAAGTATTTTTTTTTTGTTCTAATAATATAACATGTTAACTATTTGTTGTCATATAGATGAAATATGTAGGCAAAGTATGTGTTCAAAGTCAGGATATTTAAGTTTTGTTATTAATTTGTTTTGATAGTAGGGACAATCCAAAACTGATGTTCGAAGTTTATTTAATAATTAAAATCTATAAAACAAATAGTCCATTTGTAAATATCATGTTAACCAAGTTTATTTTATTTGTTATAATAAATGATTTGTTTTAGCTATTTAAAATCTTAAGAACTGTGTCTTGAGTTATTCTTGTGTACATTCGTATTTCCATTTCCACATTTCATAAATCTATTATAAAACATATATTATTTTAGAGTTATAATATTAAATTTGCTAGTGTCTGACAATATTGTATTTCTTAATCCAAACATTGTAAAGAGTATTTGCCACTTGATAAACGTATTACAAAGGTTGCCAGGTCAGTATATTTGTGAGATGATGATATGAGATTAAAATACCCTATCTCTGTCATTATCTTATTATTGAAACACAGTAAAATATTTAGTCAATTTGTTTCATTATATTTTATCATACTTTATAATTATAACTTATGGGCCAATGTAGTTTATTTAATTCAACTGTGTAGATTAAAGTCCCTGGAGATCTCTTTTGATCTTATTTCTTGATTGGCATTAAAGTAGATGTTTAGATTATAATACGCCAAGTCATAGAATTGTTAAGAGTATAATTATAGCAAGCTGATATATGTTATACTTGGATGAAGGAAGAAATTAAGTTTAAAGTATATTTTAATAGACTGTACTAAGTAAACATTATGATTCTTTATTATACAATTAATTAACAAAGGAATTTACATTATATTAAATGTTTTATAATATTTCTTCTTTTATTCATTTATTATCATATATCTTATGAACTGCCTATAGCCTCCCACTGAGCTGAGCTGAACATAAACTTAAATATAGAGTCTCAGTAATAATTTTATATTATATCTTTTGTTATATTGTTCTATTCATTAATAGAACTGACGCCTGGGCATTTCACTCATGTAATGTATATGAGCGGTGTTGGGAGTGTAGGTTATAATATAAATATTATAAATCGATGTCTGTATTTCTTCAAAATAATATACACAAATTTATAAATAAATATTTGAAAATACAGTATTTAAAAGCTTATAAAAAATATATGTATAACCGTCACTTAGGAGCGCTTTCAACTAACTTGTAGCTTTGTCAACTATCACTTTTTTTTTTTTTTAAAGTGATAATTGACAAAACTACAAGTTAGTTGAAAGCGCTCCTAAGTGACAGTTATACATATATTTTTTATAAGCTTTTAAATACTGTATTTTCAAATATTTATTTATAAATTTGCATATATATATAATAATAATAATAATAGTAATAGTAATAGCAAAGTAATAGTAATAATAATAATAATACTACACAAAAGTTCTTTCCCCCCGAATATTGATTTTTTTCCCTAGCAATATCTATCTCTTTTATATAAAATTAACTAGAATCTATTATAACAATAATACAACATGTACAAGAAAGAGAAGAAAAAAAAATTGTATAAATGTATACTATATAATTTTCCATTCATTTATCATTAGCCAATTATTAGTTAAATTAATTGATGTCATATATATTTATACAATTACGTTTGTTGTAATTAATGTAATCAAGTTTCATATATCTTCCTTCTATTAGGTTTCTTAATATAGTTTAACAGGCTTATATTTTTTACACAATCTATTTTATATCCACATCTAAATAATAAATATAAGGCAGATTTATCTCTTTTTTTATTAATTACATTATTATATTCTTTTGCTTTTTCATGTTTCCCCATATATTCATAAAAATGATAGGCAATTTCCACAAATAATTTTAAATACAATTCCTTTTTTATATTTCATATTATCTTTTATTTTAAGGTTTTAAATATTTGATCATCCTAATAATGAATATATTTTAGGGAAGTATGAAAGTTTTATATTTTTATAATATAATTAATTTAAATATTTATAATATATATTCTTTCTTGTACCTATTGCAATATTTTACAATAGGTTTTACTTAATTTTATATTTAATATCTTATCTTTTTTCTTTGCATTTATAATTTTAATTAGGATATAAATATTCAGACATTTATAAAGAAAAGGCAAATGTTTTTTTAAATTGGCTTTATTCATGCTGAGCATGCTTTCAGTATAATGTGTACCATAATCATAGATGTCACTATGTATGTAATGTAGATTGAAATTGTAAATAGTTCCAACACGTTGAAAGGATCAAAAATCATTATTGGCCAAAAAGAACTCTCATGTATATACAATTAGTGGTTATATACAAATATTTTATTTTACATTATATCATATAATTTATTTGATAATCAATATTTTTGTTTTGACTTTGTAAATTCAAAAATTTAAATTTTGTTTTTTTTTTCTTTTCCTTTATTACTTCCATGGATTTTAAATTATTATCATGACACCTTCATTGACCACTTTACAATGCAATCTATTTGCTTACCATTTCAACAGATGAGTAGTCATCATCAGAACTACATCAAATATATATGACCATATAATTAGTGCTTATTTATACATACATATTTATATGTGGAAAGAAATTCTATTATCTTAAATTGTTGTGTTTAAACCCAGTATGCAATTGTTCTCTAAAATATGTCAAATGATACAATAATAAATAGTAGATAGCTGGTCCATTTACTCTGTTGTTGTGTGTCTGCAGATCCTTGGATATACACAATAGTAAAGTATAGGAATGGGATCTGGATCCAGTTTAGAGCTGACATCCATTCTGTTGTTGTTTGTCTGCAGATCCTTGGATATACACAATAGTAAAGTATAGGAATGGGATCTGGATCCAGTTTAGAGCTGACATTCACTCTGTTGTTGTTTGTCTGCAGATCCTTGGATATACACAATAGTAAAGTATAGGAATGGAATCTGGGTCCAGTTTAGAGCTGACATTCACTCTGTTGTTGCTTGTCTGCAGATCCTTGGATATACACAATAGTAAAGTATAAGAATGGGATCTGGGTTCAGTTTAGAGCTGACATATCTATTTCAGAAGTATGTTGATCGTAATTGATATATACCTGTTCTTATCACTGTATTCAATGTTCTAGTTAGTTGCACCTATTGTGTTAGCTCAGAACAATGTCTCTGCTGCTTTGTCTGCTTCTTGGCCATGCCTAATAGTTAAAGCAAATCATGTTTCACATAACATAAATAACTAAAGTATATGTTTGCTTATTTGTACTTGTCTTGGAGCCTCATATGTTGCCTAGTATTCTCTGTCATCTACTCCGTGATGATATTGTCAGTTTCTTCTGGAGTTCTGCTTTGACATTGCTTTTGGCTCCACTGAGGACTCCCTGTTGCTCAGTACACTGAGATTTCTGCAAAGCATTGTAAGCTTATTGAAATTGCTATTTTGAAGATTACTAGCTATAATGGTATTGCATCCACATTTGTTCTTTATGCGATGCCTTGATGCATTTATGCTTGCCAAGATTAGCTTTCCATACACTTTCTTGTCAGTGTCTACACCCAACTTCTTTATATGACATCATTATGATTTCAGGATATTGTGTTTTCCACTAATGTAATAACATGCTGTTTACATTGCTAATCTTGCCAACTAGTTATTTCCCAATATTTATAGTTTGCTATTGAATTCAGTTGACATGTGAACCATAGTATGAACAGTTCTTCATCTGAATTATTGATTCTGTATATAATTTCAGTATCTGCTCAATAAATGCATTCCTAAGTAATGTAATACTATGAATAGCTTTTACCCTTAGTCATTTTCTTTATCTCTTTAATATATCTGTTTACATTTTGTCCACATTTTCAAGAAATTAGCTTTAACTCTATGTACACAACAATCCTCCCTCTTAAGGAAAGTCTATTGCTTTAATTTCTTTTAGAATTTTTAGATAGGGGAGGTAAGTCAAAATTTCCAAACTAAGTAGGCAGCCTTCACACTCTTGCCATCCTTGGATTGGGTTTGCTTGCTTCTGTATCTGATTTCCTAGTTTTGCACATTTTCCTCTACAATGGTATGTGATTGCTGTGGTTCTTTGCTATTCATGAATAGGTCACTTTGATTGTTCTCTCCATTTAGATAACTATGTTTATTCTGTAATTGATTCACAATTAATAAATATTTTCCCTTTGCTGCCATTACCTCAGCTGGTATCCATTTTTTGCCTGGGTACATACAGCATAATACTTTATTACCTGTGATACTTTGGTCTCATAAATGATTTTGAATTCTCTTAATATTAATTCATCAGCATATTTCCCTTTAGCAGTTATTGGTCTTATGTGTTGGTGGAACAATAATATAAATATCCTTATTTGTCAGTCACTCCCTTTTTCAGATCTTTATTCACCTCTTGCATGCATCATTCTGCTAAGCCATTGCTTTCTGGGTGGAACTGTGGGGTTATTATGTAGTTATTGCATTTTTACTAGATATTTTTAAACTGATTTGAAATGAATGCTGACCCATTGTCTAATACAATTTGGTATTCCAAAAGTGCCAAATGTATGCCACAAAAGTGCTATTGTTTATGCTGAGTTAGCCTTATTAAGTATAAAATTTTTCAGCCATTTTGTATCAATCATTATGAAAAAATATTTGTCTTCCCAAGAGCCTACATGATCAATACAAATTCACTCCTGTAGTACCAGAAACTCAGACCATGACCTTTCACGTTTTACTTTGGGCATGTTCAACATTATTATGCACTTGTGCTATTGATGTCTATGATCTTCAATGTTCTTATTCAGCTCTGGCCACCATATGAAAGAGAGATAAGCATTTTCATTTGTAAAAGTGGAGTGCCTGTTTCTCATCCTGCAGAAGTATTAAAATGCTGCTTCCCCATATAATACAGTCACTCTGAGTGGACAATTCTATTCACTTTTGCCATAATGCTAAGTGAATTTCCAGTGGTTTGGAACATGATCACTCATTGCATATCCAATTCTATAAAACTTTATACATTTTTGATGCCTTGTCCATCTTTTTGCCATGCAGTTGTTAATTTGCTCCTTTTTAGTCAAATCTACTGTGTTTATGGATGTGCCATTTATTTTAGTACCTTCCATTACTTGTTTAGTGGATGGAGGTAGGTAATTGTCCAATATCAAAGCCTTGTTCAAGGTGTTTTTACAATCTCTTCAAATTCTGATTTCAGCAATATTTTTTATAACTGATACAATCAGCATTTCTGATTCTGAAGATGGGATTTGTTTGGTTATTCTTCTTTTTGTAATGATTCCAATTCCTGTTCTACCTTTTCTGCTAGTGCAAAATGAATTTGCTTTGCTTTACATGTGATAAATTTAATCGACTTGTCTATACATAAATTTACTGGAGAGCCTGTATATTTATCTATCCCTAATTAAAAAATTTCTTTTATACATGTTTAAACAGTATTATTGGTTGAGATTCTACTTATATGAACTACCATATAACTCAGGGGTTTAAACCCATATCTTTCCAATAAATTAGTTTCTCTATGGTTACCAATAGTGGTAACTGCACAATGTTTGGTCTCTTTTTTCCTTGGTAAACATAAATCATTTTTAATGTGGTCACTAACTATCTTTTTATGACAGAAGTTCTTAGATGTAATCCAGAATTGATTGATTTGGACACCGTTTGTTCTTACCATATCAGCAAACATTGACACAATACAACAATTTTTTACAGTATTAATACTAAATTCCCCTTTATTGTTAGATTCTTTACTCTTATCTAATCTAAATTTGAACCTATTCTTTTTCTGACTATTTTTACTTTGACTTGCAATATCATTTGCTTCCTTTGAACTATAATATCTTTTAAGAGACCAGAATGCCAACTTCACAAGTCCTTGCTTATTACAATAGTAATAACTACTCCTAAATTTACATGTCCTATAACTATGATTTTGACTGTTTTTATTACACCTGTAGTACTTATAATACCTGAATATCTTATTCTCACTCCCCCCCCCTTAATCTGACTCTCTGAATTCTACTATCTGATCACTATCAAATAAAACAGTTGACTGTTTTGTCGCTTCCTCATTTAATTTAGTTAATACCATTTCCATTTTGAGCAGTAATGAACTGTAAATAAGCAATCTTAAGTGAAAGTTGTGGTTTGCTATTCCACAAATAAACATGTTCCTTAATGTCTTATTTAGAAAACTACCTAACTTGGTTTTTCCAGGAAAAAATTAGGAGCAGACCTAGCCTTCTCACAATCTAATTGGTTATAGGTATAAAATTTATACCATTCCATTATTGTGACTTTCTCATTTAAGATTTCTACTACTTTATTAAATGTCAGTTTGGTTAGTCTAACTGGAGCTATTTGAGATACCAACATTTTTTATGTAACTACTCTACATGAACTATTAACTTGCTGCTAGTCTCAATTCAGATTTAATTTCATTTGCAACAATAAAGAATTTAAACCTTTCTATATATAATCTCCATACATCTAGTTGATTAATATCAAATTCCTCACAATTAACTTTGCTAGTCATTTTTAAAATTTCTTAGCATTCCTCCCAAGTTATTTGTCTTAATGATCCTGTCTATTTTATGGATCCTGTTGGCTATTCCAAATATGTTGTGTTTGAACCTTGAGTTTACACAACAATATAATTTTGAGGGCTTTTTACTGTTCTGGATCTGGTGCATCTATTTCAGGTTGCTGTTGTTCCTAGTTGATCTATACCAGTTTTTATTACTGTCTTAAATGTTTTGGGTTTTCACATGTGGAGAAGTGTATTGGTTGTTTGAGATGGAGTAGAGAATGTAAACTCAAAATCAAACCCCTCTATTTGATATATATATATATATTGTGACTTTCTGAATGAGCACAAGAAATAAACTTTAATTAAATCATACTGTGTCAGTGGTGAAAAACTGCATTTAACTAAAAAAAAGTGAAATAGCGCTAAAATTTTAAAAATGTATGTTAATGGTCTAAAACCTTATGTGAGAGTTGCTTATGGATGTCAGTTGGGGGTCTTTACAGGAATTGTTGATATGCAAGTTAATAGTGTTTGGTATTTGTTTAGATGTTTTTCTGATCTGTTTATTCATTGGCACACCCATCCAGGTATAGGTAGTAAAATCAGTGAAATATGTTTAACCAATAGCCATATCAGTTATATTTTAGTCAGGATAATTTAGTATTCATGTAGCAGCAAATGTGGGTGCATGTATCATCTTCCAATTTCATTTTCATATTTAATTACAGTATAGAATTTTACAATAAACATTTAAAATTACAGCAAATATATCTGATAACAGGTGCAAATATATTTTGAGTGATTAATGGATCTCTGGATTAGTGAATTATTTGACAAATTAAATTGTGTTATCAACCACTTTATTTACTGGCTAATTAATAGTTATTTATTTCAAAAGTGTAAAAAAAATTTTTTTTTGTTTTATTCGGTTTGATTTAATTTAGAAAATCAAAATGATTTTTTTTTTCTCAAGAAAAAATTTGAATATTTATTGTTTAATTATCTGAGTGCGAAGGGTGGACTAACCTTGGTCAAGGTGATTGATGGAAAAATGTTTTTAAATGATAGTAATAAAATATATTCCTCTTCTGCCACTTCTTCTACGTACATGTTTTTTTCCAATCTCTTCCAGAAATCAAGTCGGTTGAACTACAAAGTGTAATTTTTTAAACATTATGATTTTATAAAATTCAGTATGGGAATTTTAGCTACCAGACAGCTTTAAGAAAATATATGTCAGGCTAATTTTTTTTACAAGGTATATTTTCTTAATTCTCCATCACTTAAATTTTAAATTAACACTATCATTTGAAATGTATTTATATGCTTATAACCTAAATCTACTTTATTTGCCTATGTTTTCTACTGTTAAGGAGAAAATGAATTTGTGTGAACTTTATAATCTTTTAAGGAAATTTATGCAGGCCTGTTTAACAAAACTTCTTCTAATTATATAAAATTTGTTAAAATGAGAGGATGTGTGTATAACTTATTGTGCTATATTTTGAACTACTACGTGATAATAACTATGCTTATCATTCATGTTTATAAAATATTTTATTAAAGGAGTGCGTGGCTTATAATGAATTAACCAATAATTAGCATTCATTAATATATACCTGATTTAAGTCGAGTAGGACATTAATATTATATATTTCTTGTTCTTGGTATGTGGAAATATTATAAAAGAAAAATATTATCTAAGAAATTGCAGATTTTCCATGAACAATTAGCAATGGACCAAAATAATTATATTCGTGCTAACTTATGAAGTTTATGGGAAGCTAATATTCTTTTGGAAGCCTGCTCAAGTTACTGCTAAGTTGAAAATTTCCAAAATTAATTAAATGGTCAATACCAAACAAATATGTAGCTGAAATTATCTGTCCATTATCTCTGTTATTATAAAAGTTTATTACTTGCGTGTTGTATTTAGTGAGCTCAATTAGCTATTGCTAAGAATATTTGAGATTCCTTAATTAAATCTAAAATTGTGAATGTTTATCCTATAGGAATTTGTCTTCATGTTTTACTAGCACATACTCATCTGGAATCATCATCCTCATCTTCATGTCATTCAGGAGATTTTATGTTAAAAGAAAACTTTGCAAGTGAATTTTTTTTTTTTTAAGTTAAAGAAGAGTAACTATTTTTTTTTTTTTTTGCTATTGGTATATCATAGACAGATACATAGGTTCATTATTTATTTATTTACTTATTTAATTTATACTATTTCCTCGACTTCAAGAACGTCTCGGATAGGGTATTGCAAGTTGCAATACGCCGGTAAATGATCATTATTTAAATATAATTTCTTATGTGGGTTATATGTATGTTCTTGTGTGTTTTATTGAAGAAAGGCATTTTTCTATTTAATGTCTCAAAGCGAGGACTTGGCTTAGAGAGTAGCAAATGTATGAAAGATAAATATTGTTGTCAGAAATGGTGAAATCTCGTTGACAATAATTATTGCTATTTAAAATTTTAAAACAGCTAATAGTTTGTCATAAACTAAAAGTTTTTATTTTCAGTTTACTATTTACTTTGTTGTAGTATTTGCGTACTATATAATTTGAAATTATTTACACGTTCTTATTCATACGTGTCTGTTATGCAGTCTATTTCATATATAATTAGTAAATATTCAGTTTTATAACTGTTTCTCTCTGTTATTTTCGGATAGAGTCGTATGCTAAAAGAATTGAAAGAATTAGGGACCTATCCGTGCGTGAATTTATTTTCCAATGTATAGAATAAAAAGTAGCTGTGAGAAAGAAAGTTATTAGTGATATGTTCTATGTTGATTGGGATTGAGAACTCTCTCCCTTAATATATCTAAGTTTTTTTATCATGAGTAAAGTATATTTCCACCTTATGTATTTATGCATTATAAAGATGGTATTTTATGAAGTTGAGTAGTGTATTTCCCTTTTATTCTGGTGGTGAGACTCGAGTTCCACACCAATAATATATCTCAAAGTTAGGTGGGGAGTCATTATTCGTTAGATTTATTAGCCAAGAAGCTTGTTTATTTCTCATAAGCTTAAATTTTTCTTTTGAATATTTTTTGTGTTATCATAGAATCATAGCTATATGTAATGCAGTTGGTGGTTAAATAAATGGTAAGATTAAATTCTTTATGGAATATTAAAGCAGAAATAGTGTTATATTTGTTGGTTGGTCTGTGACATTATCCGTATTAAGATACTTATTTAGTAACTCATAAGCAAACCAACAAGATGTAAATATATTGATTTTGTCTTAATTATAGCATAAGATGTGGCACACACGTAATGCAAATAACCTTGCAGACATGAGAGTATAGTACTATTAAATTTATACATCAGGAACTAAATATTTTAGATTATATCATATTGATTTACTGCAAGCTTTAAATCATCAGAATGATTTTTTTTATATTTTGAATGTGTGAAAAGTATAGATACTTAAAAGGATTATTTGATGGAGTTATTTAAGGTTACTCTCTTTTCAGCCAAAATTATTAATTTGTTTTATCCCAATAAATGATAGTGTGATCTCTCCAACTTGTATATTTGTGCCCATAATAAAATATTTATTTATCTAGTGTTATTTGCTAATAAAAGATGTTAGAGTTAATTAACAATCTTATATTCAAAGTTAGAATATGATGGCATTACTTTATTTGTTTATTTATGTCTTATAAATGTCTAATCAATAAATGATAACATGTGTAATAAAAGAGATATCAGATCCAGATTGGCAAATATATTTGTAAATTTAGGAATTAGGACAAACAGTCCCACTGTGAACCAATTATATTTATTTTGATTGCAAAATGTAAATAAATGCTTTATTTATTTATTTAAAACATTGTCTCGAGTTGTTCTTATATGCATTTGTATTCTAGTTTCCACATTCCACATATCTATTACAACATAAATGCACTACTTTATAAATTTGATAATGAACATACTGAAATCTGATAATAATATTCTCTTGATCCAGACATTATATGAAATACTTTACCACTTAGTAAAATTATGAAGAAGGGGGTATACTCAGTTTATTATTTTAGACAATGATGTGAGATTAAAAAGTATCCTATTTCCTTCATTATCTAATTGCTAGTCCAGTGAAACATCATTCAACTCATTCCGTTAATTTTTTTTTATTGTAATAGTTATGTTATTGCATAATAGAATATCTTTAATCAAATTGTATTAAAGATTCCCTGAGATCTTATTTCATAATTCCAACTTGAAATTAATTTAGCTATTTAGATTAAGATGTGCTAGATAGTGGAGTTATTTAATATCATGGTTTTTTTTTGTTAAAGTCATATTGTAACTAATATAAAAGTGTATTTAAATGATGGAAGAGATCAAATTGAAATTATAGTTTATTAGCTTGAATAAATGAGGCATATATCTTATTTTAATGATCAATAGTATTTCTTCCTTCATTTATTTATATTCTATATGTTCATGACTTCCTACAACCCTCCACTGAGCTAAGCTATAAGTTAGGCATAAGTAGAAGAGTCTCAATACGAATTGAAAGCAAAATAAAGTTGGTAATTTATTCTATTCATTAATAGAATTGGCACCCTGGGCATTTGTTCATATAATGTGTAGAATCAGTGTTAAGTAGGGGGGTTATAATATATATATATATATATATCAACTATAAGTGTCCAGTCAATTTAAAGTACAATATAGTTTTACATTTTCATTTATTGTGCCAATACTAAAAACTTAAAAATAATATACTTTTTTATATATATCAAACACTTTTATTGACTGTGGACTAAAAAGAAATATAATAATTGTTTCTTCAATCACAATTGGAGTTTTTAGATTTAACTTGAAATAAAAGCATGTGGGGTCAGAGGTCCAGGACTTAATCAAAAGCTATCTCTACTATTAGTTTTAAATTTAATTGCACTATATATCCTGCTCTTATGAGTTTGAATTGAGATTGTTTTTATTTCATTTTATTTAATTCTAGATCTAAAGCAGGGGTCAGCAACCTGTGGCTCTTTTAATGCATAAGTGTGGCTCTTTTTAAGTTAGTAAATAATATTTGTATAACAAAATAAAATTTTAAATTTAAGCAAAAAAAAAAAAAAGATAACTTGTAAACTTCACTAATATTTTTTTAAAGAATTTTTAATTTCTCTAATCATTTTACTATCAGAGTAAGAACAAAACTTAATTGAAAATATTGCCCTGAAAAAAAACATGCCAAACTAACCTAACGAAGGCAGGATTTAGTGCTTTCGTTGATGGTGCACAAGGGATGGTAAGATACTGTCATAATATTTCATGAGCATCTTCAGGCAGTTTCATCCATGGACCTCATGGTTTTATCTAAAAATATAACCTGTGGAAACATCTTGCAACTATAAGGCAAATTTAAAATCAGCGACATGAACCATCACAAATACTCCCAGTTTTTCCTGTCTGATTTAATTTAAAAATGGCGACATGAACAATCATGTCATCTTGATAATAGTTTTATACTGTACTTATTTACTAATGTTTAGTTCATTAAATATTATAGTGTGCAAAAGAAAAATATTGAATAAAAGCTTCTTCTAGTATTGAGGGTAATATTCAATATGGCTGGAAAAAAGAGAAAAATAGAACAAGAAAATCGAGAATTTAAAAGTAAATGGATTGAATCCTATGCAGTTGTTGCAAATTTAACAGGATTCTCAGTGTGTTTAATATGTGAAGAAAAATTTTCTAATAAAAAATAAAAATGTACAAAGGCATTTTTAAAATAAACATGAAGCATTTGCAAACACTTACCGAGAGAAAGAAAAGAAAAACAATAAAAGAACTTCAACATAAAATGAACTTAAGTAAAGATATATTTTCAAAATGGATAATATCAAGTAATAATACCACTACTGCTAGTTTTGTTGCTGCTCTAGAAATAATGAAATGGGGAAACCCATTTACGGATGGCAATTTTGTGAAAGATTGTTTTATTAAAATATCCAAATATCTTCTTTTGATTTTAAAAATAAAATAGAAATAATTGCTAAAATAAGAAGTTATTGTCCACTAAGCCTGTAAGAGACAGAATTGTTTGTATGGCAGAAGTAATTAGTCAGCAGATTATGAATTTAAATTCAACACTGGAATTTTCTATTGCCTGTGATGAATCCACGTGAATGATAATGCATAGGTTATACTTATTTGTAAATATGTTAACTCTGATGAATCTAAGGAAGAATTACTTTACTACCACTTACAAAACAAACTCGAGGTGAGGATATAGAATCTGCTGTTACCAATTGTTTGAAAAGTAAAAATATTGATATTAATGAAATAGTATCAATTGCAATCAATGGAGCACCAAGTATGAAAAGTGAAAAGAAAGGTTTTGTTTCTATGTTTAAAAAACAAATTTTGCATGACATTTAATCCATCAAGAGGCATTTTGTTCATAAACCTTTCTGAAGGAAATAACATTAGTTATGGATCTGGTAGTACAAATTGTGAATAAAATAAGACCATTATATCATCGGCAATTTTCTGAACTCCTTAATGAAGTCAATAGCTAATATTCTGATCTGCTTTTACACAACAAAGTAAGGTGGCTACTTATCAGAGGAACAGTGTTAATGCGATTTGCTGGTTGCATTAAAGTAACAAAATTATTTTTAAACCAAAAAAATCTTGAATACATTGGGCTCAATAATGAATGGTTACAAAAATTTTATTTATGGTAGACATGACCTCACATTTAAACACACTAAACAAGAAATTGCAAGGGAGGGGTAACACAGCTATTTTGCTTTTAGAAGTAGTTGCTTTTAAACAAAAATTATGTTTGTTTATTCTGACTTAGAGAAATGAACCTTGCTACATTTTCCTACGTTGAAGAAATATCAATCGGATCATATATCAATAGATTTAACATATTTCACGCAATTAGTGGTAAATATGAAATCGGAATTTGATGAGAGATTTAGAGTTTAGAAAGGAAAAGGCAACTTTTCATTTTTATTGAGGCCATTCGAAATAATTTCTACCAATTTAAATTTTTCACCTTTTAGTGATATTAATCAAGCAGTTTTTCAACTAGAATTAGTAGATTTAAAAATCAAGGAAATGTGGAGTTCAAAAGTGAATTTAAAAATTTAGAGTCAGATATCTATTTTTTCGTCACAATATAAATGATCTGAGATAGAAAATCTTAAAAGGCACGATCAGATTATTTATGATACTTGAAACAGTTTGCTTGATACTTATATTTATTTAAAAACTTATGCATTTGGACTTCAACAAAAATATCTCATTAGAAACTATATATTGTTTTTATTTTTTTATGAAGTATACATTTTAATTTTATTATTCATACAAGTTAAATATATTATAAAATATTTAAAACCCCAGCGTACTGTTTGACAAAAGAAAAATGTTAATTTATAAATAAGAATATTTAAAATCACTAATTTTTTATTTTAATAATTATATTTTAATTCAATAGCAGTGTATTTTACTACAGCACTTTTAAGCAAAGCACAAATAAACTCATTTTATAACAACAAACACGCTTTAGGCTCAATTTTCAAACATGTATATTTTATAATTTAAGTTGCTGACTTGCAGCTCCATAAGTATTATTTTGGTAAATATAATTGTAAAAATGTTTCTATACGAAAAAAATGTTGCCGAGGCCTAGGATACGGTTAATTAATGAACCAGTCGCTAGATGACTTTCCACAGCAATTTTGTAGTGTAAGTTTCTGACGTTTGTTAATATTAACAAAATAATATTGGCTGTATTCATATGTAAAATAAAAATGTTGACGAAACGGCTCCAAATACTACAAAGTTGTCTATCTCGAAAACAGCAGACACACATAATCATAGATCTAGTTTAAATGATAAAAGAACACCTTCATATAAATAACACCTATAATAAAATAAAATAATGAGTTAATATCAGCAAAATCAAGTATTGAAGCATCCGGTTTTTTTTTAAAAAAATATTCTTTTGGTTATCTATTGATTTAAATTTCATTAAGGCGAGACGTTTGTGCGGCCCCTAAAGTACGCCGACGAGTGCACTTGACCCCGGTACGGAACGGACCTGTAAATACTCTTTATTGACCAAATTCCAGTTACCGAGTCGTAGAGCTGGGAATCATCTAATGAAATCGTATGATTTCGTCATTAATTTAGCATCCCTTATTTTATTGATAAAATTAAAGATGAATTTATTATTAAGTACATAAAATTGTTTCCATTCTAATAATAATTTCTGTTATCCATATTAGCAGTTATTATCAATCTAAAGTCTTAAGAAATACATTTCTTTATAGACTTTTATGCAATATTATAAGGTGAAAGATATACAATATTTTAAAATAAATCATGTTTTCGGCGAGCATTAGCTAAACTTGCTTTGTTTTTTAATTGTACAGTATTTATTTTTTTATGTAAATAGCGATAAATTATCAATCATTCCGATTATAGGATACAGTGGTTAATTTATCAAATCTCGTGAGAATTATTAAAAGACGGTAGCTAGGGTGCTCGAGAATTTTTTCCCGCCAAATTGAATTTTTTCATTATGGTGAAAGGTAATCGAAAATTTTGTTGGCAAGGATCTGGAAAATCTTTGGATAGACGAAATAAAGATCGTTTACATTATAGGTATGTAAATTATTAATTATTTGAATTAAAAATTAGATATTTTTTACTTCTTTCGTAAAACTATAGACGGCATAAATGTAGAGAAAATTTTTTAAATCTTTGGTTATATATAGTAAATGCGTAAATCTATGCGCAAACTAATAGGTAAATTTTCTGGTGAATTAGTTTTTTAAAGTATCTTGGTGTGTATTGATTAGCAAAGTTTACATTCCATGAAAATTTAAATTATAATATTGATATTAATTAAAAGAAAGAAATGTAGAATTTTTTTTGTCTGCTGATTATATAAATGCCTTAGTAAATTAGATGGATATTTTTTAATGGTAATGAAAACATTGTAATGTTGCAATTAGTATCTAATTAATTTAAAACTGAATTTAATCGAAAAACCTGTACTTCGTTAATAAATTTTAAGTATGATATCTAAAGATTTCACATCATTCGTGACCGATTAATACTTACATGACTTTCTTACAAATTGCTGTATTATGTGAATGTGCCCTACAAAATAATACCGATGTTAGAATTGAGCATCAGAAAAAGGAAAAAATAATTACGCTTTGCTCATTTATAAAATTTTAATTAATCCCGTTATCTGTGGCAACCAAAATTGTATTTTCTTAATGTCCATGCTTTTATTCTCGTAGATCCACACACACAAAATGCATTTATGCAATATTTTGACAGTAATGTGATGTGTGACGTGATCCAGAGAAACCTGTTAGATACCTTCCCATTTCCCACCCTTTCCCCCATATTCTCCATTATCCTGCTCTATCCCATTTCCACATCATCCTCATTGTCCACTCCATGGCCTTTATGTCTAAATCCTCAAGCCCAGCATAAAGACCAAGAACCCAATTTCTATATAATCGCCTAGTTTATATTTACTTTGCCGCAACTTCATTATTTGTACCTTTCTGCTTGTAGATCCTGTATTTACATTTAATTAGTAGATGATTAATATTTTTCATGCCGTCCTTACCTAACTTGCAGCCTAAATCACCCACATTTCTCCATTCATGTGTATATTCTCTTGTTGCTAACGATCCTGTTCAAGCCTTAAACAGTAAACTATCGTAAATTAAGCAATATTCTGTTTACTTCTATATATATATTTAGACTTTTTACTCACCATATTAGTTCTTCATCTTCCTATTTTTTATTATGTATCTTTTTTTATCCATTCTTTGCTATTACAGCACTTAACAATTCTCCCACTTTTTGTACAAGTATATCGACATAAAGTCTTTATCCAAATCTGCATACCATACTATCACCCATCTTGTTACCTGCCCTTTACTCATAACCCAATTAAATTCTATTTTAGCTATCCTCTTATTATTCATAAATTACAATCTACCAAATATTTTCTTTTTGTTTTTGCATCTCGTATATAAAAACTTGACCATCCCATTTCAGTCCACACATCTGCATCCAATATATGCCTTCCTACTGCTCTTTGTACTTTTTTGTAAGTAATCTAACACCCTTTTATTAATACATCGTTCCATAAATTAACCTGCTATTGCCATTCTCTTCCATACAATCCTTGCTAGATCATATTTATTACATGAAAACACTGTTAATTTCTTTATCAGTACCTTTCTTTTCTTTGCTTCATTTATCAATTTTTTTCTCCCATTCATCTAAGCAATTCCTCTGATTACTTAAGATGATTCCCAAATAATTATTCTTATTCACATTTAACTTTATATCCCCCAAGAAAAATTCTTTCTTTTCTCTTACCCCAGCGTTTATCATCATTACTTTTGGTTGTTCTTCACTAAATTTGTTCTCTATCTCTTCACCCATCCTTGCACAAGTCTTCAGCACAACTTCCATATCTTCTCTACTTTTTTTTCACAATAAAATATCAGCTAATAAAAAACCTGATAATGTATACCC
Organism: Epiperipatus broadwayi; assembly: GCA_028023455.1. Classification (NCBI taxonomy): domain Eukaryota; kingdom Metazoa; phylum Onychophora; class Udeonychophora; order Euonychophora; family Peripatidae; genus Epiperipatus; species Epiperipatus broadwayi. The sequence goes on along the minus strand of JAQFVV010006209.1, from coordinate 9,010,886 downwards.
TCCCTTGTCATCTATTAATTGTATCTCTATCCCTCTTCCTAGTCTTTCTATTGCCCTTTCCATTTCTCTCAAATATAACAAAAACAAAATAGATGAGATAGGGCATCCTTGCCTTAGTCCCACCCCATTTTTAACTATAATTGATGCTCATGTGATGCACTGAGACTTCTTTTACAGGTTCAGGAATCTCTGCCACTATGCCCAGAGAAACTTGTTATTCGCAGATTATCATAGTGCCACCCGGTGCAAACCATAGTAATCAGTGAATGCAAAAAAGATATGTGCATAAAATCCCTACCTAGTGCCTGCTCACCCAATATTTACAAATTAGTTTTTAGCCTGGAGCTTTCATCACTAAGGAGTCTTGGATCTGAGAGCACTGCACCTAAATCTTAGGATCTAATGCAACTCTCTAGCTGTCATCTTTTATTTCTTTAGTTAATTACAAAGCTATGAACTCAAGATGAAAAGACAATAATGTTTTTAATCCAAGCTCATTTACTCTTATAATCATTTAAATATGAACTCAGTTCAGTATCTATTCATTTTAATGTCTTTGGATTTTTAAAAACCCCATTCACCATCAGCCTATAGGCTGTATTTGTATAAAACCTTTAAAACATTACATGATCACTATTTTCTATTACACAAGCTGTTCAAACAATAGCAAACTCCACACAGTACTGCCACCTTGTGCAAGCCTTAGTAATCAGTGGAGGCTATCCAGCACTTGAATCTGAGAACCCTGCATATAAGTCTTAGGGTCTAATGTAACCATTACTGATGAAAGCCACAAGCTAGAAACTAGTCAGAATATTGGATGAGTAGACGCTAGATAAGGATTTTATGCATAAACCTTGTATCCATTAATTACTAAGGCCTGCATTGTGTGGCACTACAGTATGGAAAGTTTGCTGCTATTTTAATAGCTTGTGTAAGCTTAGGAAATTATGATCATGCAATGTTTTAGTGTTTTTATACAAATCATGCCTATATGATGATAGTGGCTGTGGTTTTAAAAACCAAAAACTTCAAAATATATAAATATGAACTGAGTTCAAATCTATATGGGTTGAAAACATGTTAATTAACTAAATAGGTAAAAGATAGCTTCTAGTGGGTTGTATTAGATTCTAAAATCTAGATGCAGTGCTCTCAGATCGAAGGCTCGTCACTGATAAATGCCCCAAACTAGAAACTAATCTGGAGATATTGAATGAGTACGTACTAAACAGAAAAATGTTTAGGTACAAACCTTCTTGCATCCATTGATTACTAAATCTTGCACTGGGTGACAGTATTATATGGAGAGTTTGCTAATGTTTTGATAGCTTGTGCAAGCATAAGGAATGGTGTTCATGTGATGTTTCAGTGTTTTTTTTGTAATATTTTGCTTAGTAAAAAGAGAAAAAGTCAAATTAAAATAATCTATTGTCAAGCAAAGGTTTCTCCAACAGTTCAAAGAAAAAGGGGAAACATTACCAGATTTGCCAATTGCTGGATCCGTGAAGGTTACCCATTTATTTACCTGAATTGTATATTAATTAGTTTAGCTATTGTAACACATGAGAGAAAAAATGTATGGGGTATATACATTTATGGCTTGGAGTATCTAAAAAGATTTTTAAAAAATAATTTGTACAGTAGCAACAGAACAACTAATTCAACTATGAGATCATTCACATATAAGTTACAGATAGTTTTTAAGTAGTATTGCAATAGATAGAGTTATATATTCAACAAAAACAAATTGATAATGAGATGACAAGAAAATTATAAATTCATTGCTAACACATATATAATAGACAGGGTATGAGCACAGACTTTCACATGACCCACCACTCTCCACACTATCTCATAACACATACACCTGAACACACATGTCGAAAAGATAAATAATCACCAAGTCTGTGCTCATACCCTGTCTATTACATATATAGACACAGGTATATATAAGCCTGTGTATTTTATCTATAACATATATGCGAACTATATTTAATATTTTGAATTGTATTTAATAATTTGAATAATGTTAAAGTTTTTATGCATAACTATCCATATTTAAGCCAATATCTATTTAAACTGGTGTGTATTATTATATATTAAGCACTTTTATTATTATTGATTAAATTATATTTGTTGCTAAAATATAATCTTTTTATTCTTTAAATATATTATTTCTATATATATATGATCGACAATACCATAATTAAATATATTGCTCTCTTCTTTTCATAATCTGATATATAGCCAGATTGTAATGTCTATGCAGATTTATGGATTAATTGTGATGTTATCTCAAAATAAATATTTCTGATCTTTGGGAATACAGTATAAATGAAATACATAAACAGATTTGTCATGACTTTATAGCATTACAAATCACTGGAGTGATAAATTTTCCTAGTACTATTTAAATCAACACACTTCCCTTTATTGTCATATTATACAAATGAAAAGTGAATTATGTGCATTTCTACTTTTTATAAAAGTAGCAGATCTGATAACTGATATTAACAAAGATAAATATCCAATCAGACTCATAGCGACTCTTTGGAAAGTTTTTTGTTCTAGTGATTTCATATTATCATTTTATTAAGTGATATTTTCATATATAGTATTTGATGAAGTGTATTGTCTTAGGAATTTGAAATTATTAATCAAAAAGTTTATCTCAATGATTATACATTGTTAGCGCTGTATTGTTAATTTATATATATATTAATTAAGTACATGACTAATATTAAATACTCTTGTCATGGACACCTGGTTTATATTCCAAAAATATGAAGTCATTTGTACATTAACAAAGAATAAAACAGACAAATACACATTTTAACTTGAACAAGTTTTTATGTAGATTTGCTTTTCAAAAATTTTTCTCTATTTAAATATTGATCACTAGGTAAACATTTGTGGTTGATTTTTATCTTTAGAACTAAATGGTGAAGATTTATTAGAATTAAAATATGTTGGTGTGAAATATTTATTTTTGCATATATATAGGTGACTAGGTGTTTTAGGGATTTTATTAGCCAATTATTTGGCTAGACCAAAAGTCAGCAAACTTTTTAACACACAGAGCCATTTTGTTTAAATTTTCCCCTTCCCCTACTAAAGATCTGCAAGAGAAGAAGTGAAAAATATGTTGATGAAAAATAGTTATGTGTTAGCATAACAGATGGTGATCATGTGATGTTTAGTGGTTTGATGAAAAATACAAATTTTGAGTCATTGTGGATATATTTGAACATTTATTTTAGTAATAGAACATAATTGAATCTATCTACATCCTAATGAAAATAAAAACTATTTTAAAAATAAATAAATAAAAACAAAAAGTTGCTTTGCCAGTTTGATTTATTCACAAATTTCTAATATTTAAATATTCATTGTATACAGTAATTTATCACAAGACTGAATTAAAGAAACAACATTGTAAAGTGCATTTTTTTTACTCTAGAGTTATCAAAATATTTATTTGGAAATTATAAGAAGTAATAAAGCATGTTTGTTTATTATCATAAAAAGAGCCACAAAATTGGGGTAAAAGAAGTCAAGAGCCTCAGTTTACTAACCTCTGGGCTAGAATATTTAAAATTAATAGATATGATCTAACTTTGTGGAGATTGCAATCAAAAAAATTGCAATAGTGATCACGTGCATCAGGAAAATATATTTATTACTAATATGTGCTGAAATACAAAAAAAAATTGAAAGTACTTTATTATATTTATATAATAAAATACATGATTTTTTATTACAATTTCAAAATTCCTTTTACAAGTACACAAATATGGTTGAGAGTTTGTGATTATAACCAAAATGACAACTTGAACATTATGACTTAATTTTAGTCTTAATATTAGTCACATCTATCTGACCACTCATGATCTTGAATCTATACACTCAACAAAAGTAACAGTATTTAAGAAAAAAGTTTGAATATCTCAGATCAGCTCTAACGTTACATATGTGTATATACGATGAAATAGAAAACCATATGATATTAAATACTAGCTAAAAAACAAATTTACATTAAAATTCACTTACAATCATAGTTTTGTCCATTTGTTTTTTAGTTAGTATTTAATATTATATGGTTTTCTTTTTTATTTATTATCTCTAATATAGCATTAAAATATATAAAAAAAATTTGATCAAAAAGTTATATTAACTTCGGGCATTAATTTTTTTATTTCCAATATTTTTTTTATTTTTCTTAAGGATTTCTTAATGTAATGGTACTATCTATATGCTAAGCTAATGATTTGAGTTCAAATTGTGATTGAATAAAACTTGAAAATATTTTCCAATTCCAGTCAGACCTAGGATTTTTTTTTTCAAGCAGCCCATCTATAACCAATCTACTTAATCATTTCATTTTCTCATTCTTTTTTTTTTTAAAAAAAGATATTCTTAAATAAGTGATTAAATTTAATTTTTCAATAATTTACTGCTTTCTAATATAGTGTGTTTTAATGCAGTTAATAAATATATTTATTTATTTGTTTTTAATAAACTTTAGTTTTTTTTAATCTTTTTTTCTCACCCAATGAATTTTTGAACTATAAGTCATTTTGTTGTTATTATTTTATAGAATTTCCTATAATAATACATTTTTATTATTAAAATAATTAATCAATTAAATAACAGTTACATAATATTGTTGAATTTAATTGGAATGTTTTATAATAAATCTATTTCTTTTTAGTTCCTTTGTTTTTGAAAATTTGTCTGTTCAGATTGGAGATTTTGTTTTTATTCCTAATGAAGATTATGAAGATTCATTTAACTATGATCATTGTTTTATTGCCCAAATTATGGATTTATATGATAATGGTAAATGTTTTGTTTTTTTATAAAAATGAAAAAAATGCAAATTTTATTTACAATTTTTTTCCTTTTTCAGAAAAAAATTACTTTGCTAATAATTCTTATTACTTTTCAGGAGAGAATAGTGATGATTGTCATAGAGCAGTTGTTAATTGGTTTTGGCGCCCAAATGAAATTCCTAAAAGTAAAAAACATTTACTTACTAAATTACGCCACCCAAATGAAATTTTTAAAGATGGCCGCAATCTTTGCCCAGAAGAATTAAATATTGATGCTGAAGCTGTATCTGGGAAATGCATTGTGAGTATGATAATCATTAAAAATATTTTTTCACAGAGTTTGACAAATTGTTCTTATGACAGTTAAAATGTTTATATAGGAAGAATGAAAAACTTCGATAAACATTTTTTTTAATATAATCTAACAATACTTATTTTTCTCAAATACCTTTTTGTACATTATTAAAAAATGTTTGAATCAAGTTATATTTTTACTTTAAATATTTTCTTTATAACACATCTCACAAGTAATCTTATTTTGATTTTTATATTATAAAAATAAAATGATGAACTTATTTAAAAAAAACAAAACAACTTAGAATATTAAGACAAACATTTTTAATAATAGAATTGGTGAAGCAAATATCCAATAAGATTTAGTGAAGTTATAAAATGAAGGATTCTGGAACTCAACTTCTATGCTACAACTTATTCAATTATTTTATTTATTTAATGAAGTAAATATATATGAATAGTGACCATTGTAATAACAGTAGAAAAATAAATATTAAAATGATATGAAAACAATTGAAAAAAGTAATTAATCTAATATGAGTATTTGAAGGTCTTTAGAAAAATTTAACTTTATTGAAATATTCCAAATACATTCAACTGTTAGTAATAGCATTATCAAACAAATTAATAAATGCACAACATATTGAGTGGTACTAATCTCCCCTCTTCTTCAGGTGTTGCTGGCCTGACCAGTGTCAGTATTAACATAGGAATCGAACCTAAACCTTAGATTCTTGAATATTGAATTTTAAGGTAATGCTGTAATCAACAGGGGGAACCTCGTAGATAAGTACATGAAATTTCTACTGATTTGCCTTGGCAGGATGGCTCAGTTGGTTAGAGTATTACCTTAAAATTCAAGAATCTAAGGGTCCAGGTTTGATTCCCAGCAGTACCTGAAGAAGAGGGGAGAATAATACCTCTTGAAACAAGCATATACTAACTTGTGTGCTATTACTAAGAACTGAATGTATTTAGAATATTTAAATAAAGTTAAATTTTTCTAAAGATATTCAATATTTATATTAGATGATGGAAATAGTTCTATATATAAATACAACTAATTCTATGATAATTTGATTTATTGTTATTATTTGTTAAATATTTTACAAGATAGACTATAAATAACATATTAATTTATCTTGTAATCAATCAGAGAAAAATAATAACTAGTATTCTCATGGTAACATCATTTTTAATAATGTGAATGAATAATTATCCCATTCCTGTTGCTATGTCCAAAAGTAATTATAGACATTTTTTTTTTTTGAAAAGCTTCCAATCAATATTGCTTTAATCTTTTTAGTATTATCAGAATTTGTAAAATATTTCATAGGACAAACAGTAAGTAGTAAATTAATTATTTTTTTCAAAATTATTATTGTGATCCCATTAGAGTAAAGTAATAATTAGTAATATTATGATTATGGATTTGGGTATATTTGTGCATTCTTGTGAGAACATTATTTTTGATGAATTAAGTGAATAATAATCCTATTATTGCTATTAAAATCTAAATTAAGACTTGATTTTTATTGGAAAAGCTACCGATTGCTATAATGCTGGAAACATAGGCAGAAACAAAATAATCTTGTCAATCAGAACCAATAGATTAACTGATAAGAAATAGAAGTGCAGTGTATTTGAGATCATTTATAAGAAAGTACCATTAGTCAAAAGGCTAACTAGTGAAATATCAATTTGGAAAAACAAAATTTTCATTACAAATATTCTATATATTAATAATGTTTTGAATTAATGACAATATGTTTTTTAATAATTTAATTAAAAATTATTATATTAAATTTAATTCTTAAAAATATAACAACAATTTTAATGAGCTAGCTCTTAATTTGAAGATTTTTCTTTTTTTATTAAAATAAAATTATGCACTGATTAACAAGTGGTCTTATTATAAATACTTCTTAATAACAAAGAGAAACGATATTGCTTAGAAATATTAAATGGTGTTTTTTTTTAAAAAAAATTTAATTAGTGAGTCTGTGCTAAATGAGCCTATCATAGTAGCTCTCATGATTATTATATAGTTAATAATAAATTTTATTCTAAAGAAAGACGATATCATATACTTGGAAATCCAGATTAACTAAGTTTTGCTATGTTTTGTCAGAATTCATTTATTTATTTTACTGTTATAGTTGTATTATTAAATAATCTATTTTTACATTAGTCAATTTTTTTCTTTCTAATATAGGGTTTTATATATATATATATAAGTGATGGGTGGTGCTATACGCAACTCTGACAAGGTGCACAGGTAACAGATAATAAAATAGTCTTCAGATGAGAGTTAACTATGAATAACCAATAAACAGTGTCTGACTAAGAATACTTTCTGCTGCCCTTGTTTATAATACAAAAAGGATTTTCTGTTTTCTTTTTTTCCTTACTGCCTTCTATCTCTTTAAGTTAGTGTGAGCCCAGTCATCAAGAGTCTTGTGCCATTTGGTCATCTCCATATAGTAATCATGATAATTGGATTCAATCACATTTAGATTCTTAACTATAACTACTCATATAGCATTTTCTGATTCCAATTGCTGTACTTTTTTTTTTTTTTTTAAGTACCATAGAGAATTTTAAAAAGCTGTGATAGAGACAGATTTAATATTCACACAAACCCCTTACTTGTGACTGTACTGATTGGAACTTTATCTGGGTCATTAGTTTCAATTTTGTAAAAATTGTATGTTTTTATAGTTCTATCTATCCTGGCAGTGAAAGGAACCTAAAAAGGATAAGCCAAAAAATCTGCCTCACACAATCTAATTAAATTGTTATGTCTGGAAAATTACTCATTTAACCTAATGGAAATAATTATATTATGAGTAGTAGTGATAAAACAAATGAAGCCAAATAATTTAAAGGTAGAATTTTATAATTGATAAAAATGATTAGTGGATTAAAACTGCAATTGATCATGATCATTTGATTTTTTTTTAATGCTTTTCTGAATAACTGCATTACAACCCTATTAAAACAAACAGTGGCACTTTTTTATTTTGGACAGATAAAAAGATTGTTTTGATTATCATTTGAATAATGCTATAAGAATTGAAATGATTAATTACACAGTATCTATTTTACCTATTTATTTAGATTTAGACAAAGATATCCAATTCAATAAATTTAAATAGCTCTTTATAATCTTAAAAATTGAAAGATCTCATGTCTTGGTAAGATGCATGTTGAAAAGATAAAGTAATGTTCAATGGATTTTCTCGCAAGAAGAAAATAAAGATTGATGATGAGTTAGAAGTTAATAACTGTAAATACCTTGGTCAGATTATTACTATTGAATAATGGATGAAATTAATCATCGAATTAAACTTGGTTAGAATGTTTTAGTAGAAATAACTTTTATTAAAAGGAAATACGCCTATGTGTTTGAAAAGGAAGGTTTTTAATAAATGTATTTTACCAATTTTTAGATTTGTACACTTAACAGAAAAAGCAATACAAAAAATTCAGATCACTCAAAGAAGTATAGAGAGATGCATTTTAGGAGTAATAACTAGAGATCAAAAAACATGGCTGAGAGAAAAAGCAGATGTTACTGACTTCATTGAAAGAATTAAGAGAAAAGTGAAATTGGGCTGGTCATATTGTTAGAAGAGATGATAATAGATGGTCAGTTTGAAATCTTAAACTGGATTCAAAGAAAGTGTAAGATCTAAAAAGATACCACATATTAAATAGATTGATGAAATAAAGAGATGTGGTGAAGATAGGCTAGAGATCAAAGAAACTGGATTAAACTTGGAGAGACCTTCATCCTACAGCAGATCAATAATGATTGAAAATGATGACCTCATGCACTTCATTGAAAACTTACTGAACTGATTTCATCATATTTGAAATTCAGTCTGCTATCTTCTCTTCAGTTAATAAATAAAGACACTATTTTGAAATAATTCATTGTCATATTGCATTGTTATTGATTTTTAAGACTTAAAATTTGAAGGGAATCCATTTGTTAGAAATATATTTTTAATTTAAAAATTTTACCTAAACAAACAACTAAGTTTTTAACTTAAATAAAAGTATTTAATAATATATGTAAAAAATATTTTACAATAAATTCTAGACATCCCATACTTTTATTTCAAGTTAAATATAAAAAACCCAATTGTGATTGAAGAAAACAATTATTTGTTGGCTTTTTGGATGCATAGTAAATAAAATTGTTTATTATAAAATATTTTTTATATATATTATTTTTAATTTTTTAGTATTCTGATAGTTTTTGTAATTGATCATCATTTTTAACCACAAAAGTATCTTCATGTTTAATCTAATTTTTCCAATCTCTAGCCTCTTTTTCACATCACATCAACAGACTCCTTACTCCATCCATTTTACATGTGGTCTCTTTTTAGATCTTTTACAATCTCTTGGGATTAAGATTTCAGCTGTCCATCTATTATCTCTTCTAGCAATATATCCAGCCCAACTCCACTTCAATCTTTTAATTTTTTTAATGATTTCAGTAATACTCTTTGTTCTCTCATCCATGTATTTTGTTTTTGATCCCATCTTGCTACTCTTAGTGTACATCTCTCCATACTTCATTGAGTGATTTTAAGTCTCTGCATTTCTCTTAAGAGTTCAAGTCTCAAATCCATAAGTAAGAACTGGTAAAACACATTTATCAAAAACTTTCCATTTAAACACGCATATTTCCTTTTATATATTGTAATTATTACCATTTAAAACAGAGAATGATGTAAGAAGAAATTTGAAAAGAAAAATGATTCTTAAAATAAAACTATGAAATTAATGTTTTATATATATTGAAATTAATGGATCATATTTTTAGTATTTGGATATTTTTTATAATTCTATTTAAAATGAAGAATAGAAATGTCCCAGCTGTACATTTCAAAAGAAATTCACTGTGTATTAAAAATCAATTTCAATAATTTTAATTTTAAAAGAAATTTTACAATCAAGAGAAAATAAATTTCATTTTAAAGGAAGCAATTTTTACAATCGATTGAAAGCAAAATTTGTTTTTGTAACCTCTTTTTTTTTTTAAATAAAAGATTTTTAAAAAATATACTAATCCCCTCACATGCATGACTGAAAACTTATTGAACTGATATCAACACGATCGAAATTCAATCTGCCAATCTCTTTGCAATAAACAAACCAAGACATCAATTTGAAATATTTCTGTTCATATTGCATTGTGATTAATTTCACAAAATTTGAAGGAAATCCATTTGATAGAAGTATACTAATTTTTGATTTTCAAATTTTATCTAACCAAACCAACAGAATTTCTAACAAATAAAAGCATTTAAAAATAAAATATTTAGCCTTTATTAAAACTTTTTAAATTAAGAAAGAATTTAAACAGAAAATAAGTAATTCTATATGTTAATAATTTTTATTTAGTCATTCATTAGACTAGAGATTATCCAATAATGAATAATGTTTCTGTAGTGTAATTTTCACTATATCACTCACACAAGATAGGGACTGGTTTCTATCAACTTTTAACACCTTGTAAAGGGATGTAATCATAAACATATGACCAAAGTCATGAAAAAGATCGTTCACATTTCTTTGTTCATATGTTCATGTTTACATCTCTCCACAAGGTGTTAAAAGTGGATAGAAACCAGTCCCTATCTTGAGTGAGTGATGTAGTGAAAATTACACTACAGAAATATAGATTCTATATATGTTAGCAATAGAGAATGAACTAATAATTTTATTTTATGCATATAATGTGTTATTTATTCATAAATAAAATATTAACACCAAATTAATTTATTTTTTAATGCAAACAATTATTGTTTAAATTTTAATTATTAGTGCCAAACTCTTGTTAAAATTCTTCTTAAATAAGGGAATTTATAATACTAAAGCATTCCCTATGCACAGTATAGAATTATATTCATATTGGAAAATTTGTTTTCCTAAGTTGACATGCCTTTATCTTCTATCCATTTAACCTTTAGGCATGTTGTCTTATATTTTTTGGCAATCAGCTGTCTAATTTGAAATGTCTCCCATTTTTAGGATTTTTCTATACAGTATATAATACATAGACTGACTGATACATTTGAAGCATTATCAGAAGTTTTTTGATGTAATATATATATTAGCAGAATTTAAATCTATGAATGGATTTAATATATGTTATGTCATAAAAGAGTCGACCATTTACTGACCAATTATTAATATTTGCTTTCTCTTATTTCATTTTGTAAGCAAAAGATTAAAAGAATTCATTATCAAACTAGACGAAGAATTTTATATTTAGGGATATATTCTTCAGATTTATTAATAATCCACCTCTTTAATTTTTGAGACTTAAAACATTTTAAGTAGTACTATTCGTATAATGATTAAATATAATTAATCAATTTTATGGTAATTTATTTTATTATAGTGAGAGGTATTGTATAATACTATGTAATACATTTCTTCAAATCATATATATATTTTTTTAGGTTGTATATTTACCAGGATGCCAATATTTTACCAAAGAAGTACCCACAATTTGTGATTTGCCAGTATTTTATGTTACTCAGATTTTTGATGGTGTGTCTCTTTTACCTCTTCCAGCCACTTTTGAAGAAAACAATTTAAATTTATCACCAAAATTATTATCAATTTTAAAATCCTTAAGGAATAATAATATTACACCAAGAAAATTTTCTGCATTAGATGGCAATTTAAAAACACATAAGTTAAAAACATCATTAGAAGATAATAAAAATAATCTGTCTCCCAAAGTAAATCAGAATTCATCTTCGAAAAAAAGGGGTATTTTTTTTACTACTAAAATAGCTTACATTTATTTTATAATTTTAGTTTTAATAGTTAATTTTTGATAATATTGATCTAAATGCACACATCTATTTACTTGTATGTATAAATATAGCTAGTTTTATTTTTAATTCATAAAACAATTTTGTCCTTTTTTATAGAATTTATTCTTTATAATTTAACCTATTCTAGAATTTAAAATCTGTGGTTGATATTAAGTTAAATATATTCTTATTTATTTTAAAATTCACCACAAGAATTCTAATAATGTGTTTTATACTTCCATAAAAAATTTTAAAATAAAAAATTATAATAATATCACCAGAAACTTTTTTGTTTATATACTTTTCTTTAGGTTATTTAAAATTTTGACAGTCACAAAGTAATAATAGATTAAGAACGATTCTCTTGAGTAGTTAAAATAATTCAGCATATGAAAAGTACATAAAGAAAATATTTTTCTTATGATATTATTAAAATTAAATTTTTGTTTTAAATTGTTATTAAATTTTTTTTTACAGATTTTAAATCCAAGCATTTGAAATACAAAATGGATGAGATCTTAGAAGAGCTGTTTTTAGATTCTGATAAAGAGTCTTCACTCTCAGAATTAGATTCAGAAAATGAATTTGATGAGGAAATTAACAGATCATCTTCAGAAAAAAGTGAAGTGAGTTCTGCTAGAAAAAGTCGTAATTGCAAACAAGAGCAAACAGATTTTGTATTGAAGTTGGCAAGTAAAAGTCCTTTAAAGTCTTGTATGATTGTAAATGGTTTCTCACCTAAAATTAATCTTCGTAAACTAAAGTCATCACCAATGATGGAAAATTATACAAAAAGATTAAGTTCTCAGTCAGAAGATGTTATAAATAAAAATGTTATGTCTACACCATCCAATTTATCTTTGAGAAGGTCTAGTAGGAAATGCTTCAAGTAAATTCTTTTGATTATTTGTTAAAAGTTACATAATAAATTAATCAATTTTCAATTTATTTATTTTTATGTTTTTAATTACAGAAAGAAATCCCACTATTCATCAGATAATGATGACAATTCTCCAATATTAAAAAGACAATGTTTTTCTGAGCCTAAAAAGTGTGTAACTGTATTAGAAAAAATTCAGCAACGGTTACATAACTCTGAGAAAAGGTCAAAATGTTATAAAGAGACTGTTACTGGTTCAGATAAACAGTTAAATAAATCTTCAACTAGGAAAAGGCTTTTTGAATCTTCAGAAAACACTTTTACTCCACTTAAAAGAATATGTAAAACTTCTGATAAACAAAATAAAACTCCTGATAAGACTTCAAGAAAAACAAAGGTAAATAAATTTATTATAGGTTTAGTTTATTTAATTGAATTTTAAAGAAGAACTACTGTCTGCAGAAGACAGATCTGTGTATCTACCCAAGACATGGAATCCAAGTTTGAGCTGGATGAATTTTGAAAATTTTTTTAATTATTAAGTACGCATAATTAGTCAGTTAATGATATGGACTTTACCATTCGGAGGAATTTATATTCCTATGGACACTGAATTTGTGGTTCATCTTTAATTAATTTGTAAAATCATAGTAGAAAAAAATGAAAGATAAGTCTTTTATTCTTTATTGTTACTGTTCTTTGAAAGCTTTAAATAGTGGGCAAAATATTAATCCCTGTTATATAATATTCCACAGTTTATTCTTTTACTGATCTTTATAAAGACAGATAGTTTTTCTACTGTTAGTGCAAGTTCCAACAAATTAGTCTAGAGATTTTATCTGTTATTTTTTCAATACAATCTTAATTTATTTTTCTATATATTTACTTTTTTTAGTAATTATACTTTTTCATTATCTTTTTTCCCAGTGTTTTATTAATCATCTGTAATTTAAGGCTTTTTCTCCCTCTTACTTTCGTCATAAAGCAATATTTCTATAGCTTTTTGTGGTTCATATTTCTTTTTTAAGTAATTCCTAATTTTTATAAGACTTTATACTTATTGCTTTTTTTTATTTTATTTATAATGATAGATAAAATGTTAAGACTATGAATTTGATAATTATGATCAGAACTTATATCAGCTGTATGATGAATATATGCAATCTTTTTTGTATAACTAAATTTATTGTAATTATTAAATAATCTTAATTAAAATTTAGTTCACTGACTATTGCCAAGTATTTTTTTTTTAATGAATCTTTTTTTCCTTATTGTATTTTTTCTATTTCTGTCAAAACTTTTTTTGTTTGTTTTATCATAAGGAAATATTTTGAAAGGTTTAAACATTAAAAGCATTTCCTAATAAAGTATTATTAGAAAAGTTAAGACATTTTTGACCTTTGTTTTTTGAAAAAGAATATTTGCATATATGTATTGTACAAAAGTTTATTAACTTTTCTCATAATTTCCTACTTCTAATCATGTTCCTGCTCCCCTCTGTGTTTTGATGCAATGGTTAAGTGGCAGATTCAAAAGTTTAATTTATCACAGCAATGTCCACCCAACTTTATTACTAGATAAATGATATCAAGCATATGGATTTATTTATGCCCATTCATTATCACATATGGATTTATTTAGGCCCATTAGATATCATTATCACTCTTGAAAATATTCAAATCTCCAAATTATTACAAAAGAAGTTAAATTAGTGTTAATAATAATAAAAAAAATCTTTAAATATTTTTTTTGAAAACCTGTATCTTTCCAAAAAAAAAAAAATGTCTTAATTTTTTTTATTAATGCTTTTATTGTTATTAGAAAATTTTTTGACTATTCAAAACTTTCAAAAGAATTCCTAAAACAATAACAACTTAAGAAAAAAAGATAAGACCTTCATAGCTCTCAGAATTGATATGAATACTTGATATATTTCATTTACTTCAACACAATATGATGTTGTTACTATATAATTGTAAGGTTTGTCATATTAGCAATATGATTGACATATTGCATGCACCATGCCTTGTTATTTTTTTGACTACTTTTCTGTTTCAAATGGGGTAATTGGCTATAATTTGAAAAAAGGTTTTGTGGGATATTGATAATATTATTTTTCACTCTAAATAAGTTAAAATTGGTAGTTAAAAAATTAGTGCTAAAGTTGTTAGAGATATTTGTCCGTTATTGATTAGAAAGTTTTGTAATATTTTATTTATTGTATATTGATATTAGTCAATACTTTCTTTACTTTTTGTTTTTTTTGAGTACTAAACTTAATTTTCATTTAAATATTTTATTCTTGACATAATGTCATTATTCTAGTTTGTATTTGTATTTATCATTTTGAAATTTTTATTATATTTTATATAATTTTTTTTGCTTCATTTTTAATCCAAAAAGTAGAAATAAATTATGGGCTTATTGCCTATAAGAGGATCTTAATGACTGCATCATATTGGAATCTTGTTTTATAGCTAGATTTTACATTCATTTGAAATTAATTTAGGATCTTAAGCTAAGATAGCTAAATGTTCATTCACTGACCAACAATTGAATGATCAGCTAATTTGGCTGTGGGTTGTTACTAAACTGCAAAACAAAAAAAAAGATTTATGTAGAAATCCTAATCTACCAGATATGAATCCCAGATTACGAGATTGGCCCGCTGATGTGCTAAACTCTAACTTACTTAGTCTTTCATTTTTAAATCACTTTTATATTCTATGATGATAAGGTAAAACATCTGAAATGTATTTAATGAAAACATTAATTTTTAAATAATATAACATTTAGTATTTTAAGCTTTGTGATAGTCTCTATAATCATGATTTTCATTTTTCACTCTGCTATTTTATATAATAATTTTAAAAAATTTAATATGAATAAACCTTTAATTTGTAAAGAAATTTGAATAAATCTGATTTCTGAAGTTTAATGTTTAAATTTAATTCACAATGTTTAGACTATATCTATCTTTAAATGCAATTTCTTAGATTATCAATTCACTCTTTTTTTCCTCATTAGTAAAATAATAATAAAAAAATGATTAGTTAAATTATTTTTATTAGATTATGTTTATTTAAGGAATATATAATTTTAAAATAAATGTGATTAACATCTAGTTTTATAACATTGAGTATGATCAGTAAAAATTCCTAATTCAATTTCTGATTGAAAAAAAGATTCTCAATAGAAGGAAAAAAATTTAAAACTCAGTAATTGGCATCAAATTTATTATTAATGATCTAAAGTTATCATTGAATAACACTGGTAACAATAAATCTTTGGGGGAGTGAGAAGGGGGCTACAAAGTATATCAGTGTTCATTCTGTAATGAATAAAATTATATTCTAATTGGTCAAAATAAGAATGTTCTGTCAAACAAGTTGTCATAGTCAGTGATATATGTATATATACATACATATTCAAGTAATCAAAAGTGGTTTAAAACTATTGAATATAGTATTTGGCAGACCTGCTCTGAAATCTTTTTACGGTATTGCTGCAACTTGTATATTTACTGAAGTCGCTGTTAAGTTTCATGTCTTTAATATCCTTCATAAACAAGATCTGTATTTTTATATATATTGTTTTAATTACTTATATTTTGCCATGTTTCACTTTGTTTTGTGTACATTTTTTTAATGTCTTATTAATATACTCAGTGTAAGATGATGTGTTATTTGATTGCAAATATTCAAACTGATGGTAGAAATCAATCATTAGATACTAAATTATTTCCATATACTACTTGAAAATCTTGCAGGGGAAAAAAAAGAATGAAATTGTAGTTGCTGAAATTCCCTGGGTAAGAAAGCATTATCAGTCCTGAGGAAAAAGGAAAATATTTTACTTCAGTCACATATGCAGATTCC
Organism: Epiperipatus broadwayi; assembly: GCA_028023455.1. Taxonomy (NCBI): domain Eukaryota; kingdom Metazoa; phylum Onychophora; class Udeonychophora; order Euonychophora; family Peripatidae; genus Epiperipatus; species Epiperipatus broadwayi. The sequence continues at coordinate 8,994,151 of JAQFVV010006209.1, read as the reverse complement.
AGATTAAATCTATGTTTAATTACTGGCGTTATGCAAGGAAAAAAAAAAATCCAAGGATTTTGGAGCGTTCATCTGTAAAGTAATGATCCAGGAAAGGTTTAAACATACTATCTTATTATTCAGGCTATTGATAATAAAGAACAAATGGTGTGGCTTTTATTGTCTGGAAAGATTCTGCAAAGACCATTATTGGATATTATTTCTGTGAATGATTGAAATGATATCAGTTTATCATTCAACGTTAATATAAGCCTCAACAACCTAAATAACTGAATAAGACTGGAGAAGTTTTATAATTAAATATACATAGAAAGTAACAAAACTTTTTGACAAGATAGAATTGTAATACATGAGAAACAAATATACTAAAGAATGTCAAAGTTGGAAGTGGAAAGAAAGTGCTGTTGAATGCTATACATTTAAAAGTAGAAATAAAGCAGATGAAGGACTCAAGTTTTTATTAATTGAATGATCATTTTATTGCCAATAAGTTTTTTTTAAGTAATCTAAGTTGTAACTTTACATCAGTAGATGGAGTTCACAGGAATCAAACTGATTACAATTCGCAAATGAGATGTGAAATGAAACATGCCCAGGAGAATATTGTGGAACAAATCATGAATTATTTATGTATAAACTTTAAATGAAATAATTTTAATCTATGGATCTAGATATAAATCTACAGAATATATTTGAATGCTTTTAAGAAAAACATTAGAAAGCAATTTGAAGTTTTAGATGTAATTACTAGTAAATTCGATAAATTGTAGCTGAAAAAAATAAAGGTGAATCCTAAAAAATGAATAACAAGAAATAACTAGAGACTAAATTAAGATAAAGGTCTTTTTAGAGCAGTGAATAGGGAATTCCAAAGTAGAAATGTTGAAAACTTGGAATCAACAAAAAGTTCTAGTTTTGAGGGTCTTTGTTGAAATAGTCAACATGATAGATTAAAACCAATTTGACAAAATTACTGCTCTTTTTTTATTTTTGGAATATATATCTATATATAGTGAAAACTAACGAAAAATCAATAAAAATGCTGTTTTGATTTTGCAATTAATTTGGAAAACTACTTGATGCTTTGTCCATAATGAAAGCAATCTATATTCACATCCTGTAGCAAAAACAAGAATGTTAATAAAGTGTTTAGTTTATCGTACAATATCTTCTTATTACCTACATGCAAGATTATGCTGATAAATTATTCAGCATAAATTAGAGATTGGCATTACCAAATTTTAAAGAATATGTAATATTATTTTTGATGCATTTTGGATAGATTAGAATGGTCAGAAAATCCTAGTAAAAATCTACTTATGTTTTATTAATTAGGATGAAGATTTAATTAAATTGTAATGTACTAAATTTAAAATTTTTTAGAAAATGAGTATACCAAAGCAACTCATGGAATTTGGGGGTGGGATTAAAACTCACCAATTTGAACAAATTATGATTAATAGATAAGTTTCATATTGGAAAAGACATTAGGGTTTTCTATTGTCACCCTATCCAATTATATATTGACTGTATAATGATGGAAGTTACATTGAATGACGATAAATGTTAATTCACAATTGATGGAAGAAACATCATTGATATTATTTATTTGTAGCCAAACTTGGAAATCTAATAATTTTTATTAGGAATGTTAAAGGACTGACTGAAAAGATGAAATTATGACTAATATGAAGAAGACAAATATTTTGGTGATAGAGAAAGCAAGATATTTTAAAATTAATAATGATAATCAGAATTATTCAAACAATGAAACTTATTATGATGTATGGAATTTGAACATGAGAAAAAGACTGGGGAAAATATTGATTTTTTTTTTTTGTTTATGATGGTGAGGCTTAAGAATAGCATGGATAGCAAAGAGAAAAGAACAAATGTTTTTTGATCAGATTAGATCTGAATATTTACTAAAAGTGAAAATGACTAAATTAAAATTATCTTATTTTGCTCATATTATAAGATGGGCTGATTAATTAGAAAATTTTATAAATTTCTGTGAAAGAAGATGACAGCGAGCAATGAGTAGATGATTTCCATCATCATAATAGTAAATGCACAGTTTGAAAGTCAAACAAATGATTGGTTACTTTAGAGAAATGCTCTTATTATGATTTCCCTAAATCAACATGAAATTGAGACCTTCTAATATTAGTACACCATTAATATAAATTTGTTTATGTTCTAAAATTTTATTGATATTTACAATCGTGATAAAATTAAATTGTGGCCCTTATTTCTAGAATGCTCTAAAGTCACCAATGAAGCAACAGTTAACAGCCAAAGATAGAGGATGCTAAAAATCCTCTGATTGTGGATCCAGGCTGTCATTCATTGATGATCTTTTATTTAGGTGCTTACAATCACAAGTCACTTTCAAAATGAAAGAAGATTGCACAAATTGAAAGAAGAATTGTCTGATATTAAATGAAATCATTCTTGGACTTTGTGAAGTTAGAAGAAAAAATGAAGTAATAATTGATTTAAAAAGTGAATACTTACTTTACTATAAAGGTACAAATATTGGAAGTGCAAATATCATGGGATTCATTACAAATAAGTGAAAGAACAATGATGTGCAGAATGACAAAATAAGACAGCAAATGCACATAATTTAGATTTATGTTCCAGCAAGTTTTTATTATGTTGAAGAAATAAAGGATTTTTATATGGATGTACAAAATGCTTTGATCAAGCTGAACTTTTTTAAAATTGCCATGAAAGACTTAAATGCTAGAATTTTTAAATGATTTAAAGATGAAAAAGTTATGGATAAATTTGGTTATGGTGGTAGCAATGAGAGAGGACACGGGCATATGGAGCTCACAGAAAAAGTAAAACTAGAAATTATGAATTCTTTGAGAAAAATACTTAACAGAAATAGACATGGAAGCATTGAATTATATTCTAACAGAAAATATATATTTTAACATTGTAATGTTCTTAATAGTTGTAATGCAAGAATTGATCATCAAAAAGTGAGATGTAATATACGTGTTAATGCAAAATTAAGAGATAAAAACTAATTAAAAAGACCGTATTAACAGTTGATATTCTTAATGCTAAGAATCATTCCAGTGAATTTAAATTATAACTTGCGAATTGTTTTCACATATTAATAGATTTTGACAATGATTCAGACTTGACTGAAATCATTAAGAAAATAACTGATACTCTATTAAGAACTGCAAGAAAGATAACTAAAACAAAAAATAGCAATTTACCAGTATATTTTCTATTGAGACAACTCAGTGTATGATGAAAATAAAAAATTTGAAAAAATCCATTAAGAGTTTTGTAAAATGGTATGAAAAGATCTAATAATGATATAAAAAAATATAATTGTGAATTGATAAGGAAAGCTATAGAAGAGAATAAATATCGCAAAAGTATAAAACGACATTTTGATATTGGAAGGAAAATTGTTTCTGCAATAAAAAGAAAGAATGGAAGTATTATTAAAAAGAAAGATGATACCATGAAATGTAAGAAAGAGTTCTGTAAAGAACTATATAGTACTTAAAGAACAAGAAAATAAAATGTCTCCTACAATTATTAACATCTGGATTTCTCAGAATTTAAAAAAAAAACCAGGTGAATTCATGATATAGAAAAAATGTTGGCAAATGTCTAAATGATGAAAATGTATCATGATTTTAAGAATGCAATAGTAATATTGATATTTAAGAAAGATGATAAAGAAGAGATCAAAAATTCAGATCTATCAGTTTTACACAAAATTTTTACCAAGATAATTACAACTCATTCATAGCAAACTTGGATTTTAATCAACAAAAAAAAAACCAAGCTGGATTTAAAAGTGGTTTTAGCACAATGGATCACATCCTAGTATTGGAAGAAATTATAGAAAGGATCAATGAATGTGAATTGGCTTTATGCTTTGAATTTGTAGATTATGAAAATGTATTTAATTCTATAAGCATTTCTGTTGTGATTAAAGCACGAGCATCAAAATGTAAACTGCAAATGCCAAATTTTGATTAATATTTATCAAAATGCAATTAGTAATTAGATACATGATACTAAGAAGATTAACATTAATATTGTGTACAACTAGGGGAATCCATATCTTCAAAACTTTTTATAGCAGTTTTACAAATAGTATTTTGTGAATCAAAATAGGAAATTAATGAAGTAAAAATAAATGATTATTTGATTCACCTGTTTTACAGATGATGGTTGTTTTTGAAATAATGCTTTAGATTTCAGGAAATGTTGCAAGAGTTATCAGATGAAAATGAGAAAGTAGAACAAAGCTAAATATTAAAAAAGACTAGTTATGTTCATTGAATTTTCTCAGAAGAAGAAAAACAGATTTATAATAATGAATTAGAAATGGTCAGATTATTAATATAGGTGGAAATATAAAGGAAGAAATTAATCATAGAATTAAATTTGGCTGAAATACTTTTGATAGAAGTAAATATTAAAAAAAGAAATATGCCTAGAAAAGATTTTTAATAGATGTGTTTTACCAGTTCTTACTTATGGATTTAAAACTTCTGAAGAGCAATTCAGAAATTTCAGGTCATTCAATGAATTATAGGGAAATGTATGGAAGGAATAATAGTGAGATGGAAAACTAAATAAATGTGAAAGAACAGGCACCATTGAAAGAATCAAGAAACAGAAATGGAGATAGACTGGACATTTGACATTTTAAATTGGATTCCAAGAAATGGATGACAATGAAGTTTACAGGTGTATTGTTGTGAAAAGAGATCAGATGATAAAAACAACTAAACTTGGAGAGATTATCTTTGTCACATTTTTTCCATATTGATCATACTTAGATTGTAAAAAAATAGTTTCAAAATTAATTCGATCATTTTATTATCATTTTTATAAGATCTCTAGTTCATAGTTTAAATATACAATTTTTAATGAATTGCATTTATTTTGTGGTACAAATTCAATTTATTGAATTCTCATAAATATTTTTAGTAATTTTATTTATTTGATATAATTATTAGCAAAAGCAATGTATTTTTAAAAAATGGATTTTGTAGCTCAAAATTAAAATGACTTTAGATTATTGATTATAAAATATTTCTATATTTATTTATTGATCTGCTGAGTATTATGAGTTTTTTTTTTTTTTTATAAATTATTGCTAATTCCCAAATAAGAAGTATCATGACAATTTCTATTTAGATATTCTGCATAGAATATTTAGTCTTATCTCAATATTGGTTATAAATAAACTGCAGGTACCTTAGATCTTTTGACTAAATGAATGGCAGCTACAAAAAATCAAGCTTCTCCTGACATTAGAATTCACGTAGTCATCATTAAATAATAGTGATGCCTATTCACACTTTATAATTAGTTTTAGGATGTTTGATATTTTTATGTCATTAGTTTGAATAATATAGGATAAAAACAATACTTTTTACTAGACACTGGTTACAAAAGAATTTTGACTATTACTTAATATTTATTGCCTACTGCTTCCATATATTGATTAGGGTATGAGATTAGAAACCACCACTATTTAAGAAATTGATCATTTTTAATGACAATTTAAAAAGTTAGTGATTCATGACTTTGGATTTGAATATGGGTTAATGGAAATTATTTTAGATAACAGGATTTCCTAACAAATTAAGTTGTAATAGATTAAAGATCAGCCTTCTCAAGCTATTGTGCATGCGCTTTTTACGAGTGTTAATAATAAATGAATACTTTCACTCCCAACACAAGATATAGTATTTATGAAAGAATAAAATGAATCCACTTATTCTTTCCAACCCAAATGCGTATGTATGGGCAAATCTTAAGTACTGGAAATGAAAGTGTGAGGATAAACCACTCACTTTAAATTACTGTTTACGATGTCTGAATGAATGACGTCGGCAAAATTATCTAGAATTTACTAAACGTCACTCATTTTATTTTTTCATAAATACTATATCTTATGTTGGGAATGAAAGTATTCATTTATTATTAACACTCGTAAAAAGCGCATGCACAATAGCTTGAGAAGGCTGATCTTTAAATGTATTACAATTTGTAAAACATAGCGCTATAAAAATAAATGCTTGCTAACAAATTAAGGATTTTTTCAGATAATTGTCCTATAGTTAACCCAGCTAGTTGTTGGTCTAGTTATTTTTAACTAAATAAATTTCCCAAAGTAATTTCGTTTTGATCATAAAATAAAACTACATTTGTATTACAATGCAATCTTTTTCATTGATATTTAGCCTCGGGCTTTGAACCCAAAAGTTTACCTTTTAATGACTAAAATTATACATTTATAAAATGTGTAGTAGTGACCAGGAATTAATATGAAAATATTTGAGGTACAGAATCTAAGCTTCAAATTAAAAAAAAAAGATTTTGAATTTTTGATTCACAATTGAGTCTTTAGATCAGTCATTATTTATGTTATTTCACTTGACATTGTACTGTTGATTGTTATTTCATGCATTCACACAGCTGTTTTGAATGATGTGTTATCAAAATTATATATCGTTATTGTATGCTTTTGCTATTTCTCTTATGTCAATTTTTTTTTAAAATAGTTGTCAGAATTAAACTTAAGGAAATTTTATTCCTATAATTTTATATCAAATTTGAGTAGTTTCAAATAAAAATTAATACTTATATTAAAATTTTAAAGAAAATATATATTAGTAGATAAAGGTTGTTTGTTTCTTAAATTTTGTTAAAGGAAGAATCAATGCTTGAATGGATTTTAAAATATTTATTTCTATTTTTTGAAGTCTCCATCACTAAACAAATGTTTGCTTTCTTCCGGTTCTGCTAAGAGAGCCAAAACAAAAACATTAGAAAATCCATTGGAAGAAGCAAGAGCAAGGTATGAAATAATCAAAATTAATTTATGTTCTCAGTATTTTTTTAAAAAATTATTTATGGATTGTATTTCAAATATTAAAAATTTAATATAAAATTTCAAAAATTGTATACTAGTTAATATTTTTATCGTTTTTATAGATTTGAGTCACTTTGCATTATATTAAACAAAACTAGTAAATTCTTTCTCTGTTGTATATTATTATTATTATTTGTAAATTATTTGTGTAATATTTGTTTAAAGTACAATTAGTACTTTTTTTTTCTTTCAATAAACAAGTTATGTCTTTATTTTGTTAATATTTCCTATGGCTCACTGAAAAATAATTGTTTTGAGAATTTGATTTGCTTTTATTTTTTAATATAAATGATTTTCATTCTTTTTCTGTTTATAAATGTTTATGAAAAGTAATAATTTAGATTCAAAAGTAATCCCTTATTCTAACACTTTCTTACAAAACTTGATGCTCTTCTTTTAATAAAAACATTTTTAAAGGTCATTTCTTTTTAAAATCTTCAATTTATTACTAATAATAGTAATCAAATGGTTTATTGTTTCTACTGAAAGTGTCAGTACTGGAGCCATGACCCATGGACCTTTAGTTCCAAATTCACCACTTTACCACAGCCCTAAATTACATAGGCCTTCAATTTTTTTTTTTTAAATCAATATATAAAAATTTAGTAGACCTACTTTTTATCACCTAACATTTTAACTATCATTTACCAAGAGTTATTATAATGGCATAGCAACAAAAAATAATCTGAAAGGAAGTTTTACAAGCCTTGTTTTGATCTATAAAAGATTATAATATAAAAGTTAAAAAGAATCCTAATTAAGGAAGTTTTGCAAGCCTTGTTTTGATCTATTAAAGATTGTAATATAAAAATTTAAAAGAAGACAATGATTCTAATATTAAATTTTCATTCAGTGATTATAATGTCAAAATATAAATAAAAATTTTTTTAAAATAAATATGAAAATATTTTATTTAAGGATTTATTAATTATATATATATAATATAAAAGACATCAAGATATTTTTGATATGGTCACATGCTTACAAAAATCTTACTAATGTAAAGAAAGATGAAATGAAATTAGCCATGAGATTAGATAATCATCAAACAATAAGCCTACAGGAACTAATGCCAATGCATTAAAAATTTTACAACTAAGGAGGAATTAATTTTATTTGTATTTTTGAAAAAGAAATGCAAATAAAATTAAACTTCAAAAAAGATTGCTAGCCAATCAAAACAACGGAATAGAAAAAATTAAAAAAGCATTTGAAATTATCAATATATAATTAAATTTTTTAAAATGGCGGTTGTAATATAACACACAAAAAAAGATAACATTATTTATGAATGTAACATCTAAATATGAAGGTGATAATGAAGCAAGAAGCAGCAGCTGACTTCGGTATTGATAGTAAAGTTATAATAATTATCATTTGTTTTTGCCTTCTGAGATCATTTCTTATCCAGCTAAACACATTCATTCATTGCAAAATGAAGATTTAATTTATTCTACTTATTTTTTATAGCTTCTTTTCTTTCCATTACTTCAGCAAACTTTCTTATTTCATCCATCTGTTTAACATATTGTCTCTTTCTGGGTCTGCTAAACTCTTGTGATCCAATTACACTTTCAGTTCCCCATCTGTTGTCATCTCTTTAAGCAATTTGTCTAACATATTTTATTTTAGCTTCTTAAGTGGTCTATATGCTATATGTCATCATTGTTTGTATTTTCAATGATGGAGATCTCTTCAATTTTAATATTTTTTTCTCCTATTCTTAACTTCACCACTTTATTTCAATAAACTTTTTTTATCTTATCCACATTTCATATAATTTGGTATCTATTTTAAAATTTTAATTATCTCTAAAGTCATCTTTTCTAATAATATGTTTAGCTGAACTCCATTTCAGTACTTTTAAACAATTTAATTAATATATAGTTGCTATCATAGTTATAAAATGAAATATATACTTACAAAATGCATAATTATAGTCCCATCAAAAAATAAATATCTATAAATTATACCTTTTATTGTTTTTACAAGTGTAAAAAAAGGAGGATGTTTGAAACTATTCAATAAATTTACAATATAAACAACTTCAAGTAAAAAAGGAAACCGCTAATAAAACAGTATTAGACCAGAGTTTGTTTGTAATTATAAAATAATGAAAGTTTCAGATAACTGCACTCATTAGGACTTTATCTTTAAATTGAATTTTATTGAAGAAAAAAAAGAATTTGAAGTTTGAGAGAAGTGAAATTAAATGCAAATGGCTTCTTAAAAAGTATAAGTAAATAAAACAACAGCTATGTTTTTAATATTTGTTAATTCATATATTCAATAATAATGATAACTTGTGAGAATGAAGAATAGGGGTTATGATGTTCCTGAATTTATGTCCAGGGCAATGGAACAGAAAATGAGTGGTAATTTTTTCGTCACAGCCACACAGAATATGCAGCATTCACAATGGGACAAGATCATATTCATTGCTAAAGAGAAGTTTATTGGAAAGCACTGAACCAATATTTGATATTTGTAATAATCAAATAATTAATGAGATATAGCATTGTAGCTAAAGATTGTATGCCATTAATATATAAGAATTCCAAATTTAATTTTGTTTGAAAATAAAGATGGTTGTGATTTTAGGGTACTTGAGTTTATTATTTCTATATGAATTTATTGCATAGAGTTGATGGGATCTGTTTTTCCATCAGGAAAATGCAAAAATATACTACATTGAAAAGAATAAATACTTTTTGCTGTAATTATCAAGAAAACCATCCAAATATGAAATGTGTTTAATGCTGTCCTTCAAGTGTAGGATTGTTTGTATTTCTAATAGAGCACTTAATTTGGCTGAGAAAAAGGTTGATATAAGAGGTAAAAAGAACAGAATTCATAGAAAACTCTTGAGGGTTAATAAAACTTGAAACTCTTGGGTGTCAATAAAAGTAGAAGTTATATGTCTATTCATGCCAATGAGAATTTTCTTTTACAATATATGATTTGTAATTATGTAAAAAAATGAAATGCAATATTATACTGTTCTAATAGTTAGATAAATTTATGTGTGAAAACTGTTCAAAGACTGAAAAAATGTCTAGCTGGATGGCAATCAATATAATTTTTCTGCATTGCCTAGTAGAACCCTTTCCTTTTTTTTTTTTTTTGATAAATTAAAATTGTAATATTTGTGGCAGAATAATCAGTTATATATTATTTTTAATGAATCATTCTATAATAAAATAGAAGTCATTTAAATCAATCTTTTGAATGAAGAAAGTTTGTATTTTGAAGAAGGAAACTGGTAATACTGAGTATAATTGATCTATGATTTTATTTTCAGTAGAGAGGGAAGTGATGGCAAAGTATTAAGTGTGTGAGAGTAAATATATGGATTGCATGTTTTTCTAAATGTTAAATAGATTCGTGATAAGAATTAAATTTTAGAATATTGTATTGTTTAGTTGTTGCAAATTGTTCAGTACTGGAACTAAAGAGGAAAAAATTAGGACAAGAGTGACTTGCAACTTGGCTTTAAAAAGATAATAGATTTCCAGAATCATATTTTCACCTGTGATCAAAATAGTATCTTTTTTTAATGACTGAAGGTAGAGATATTTTTGGTTAATATCAATGACAAAGCATGACTTTTTTAGGAACAGAAGCACACTACATCCTTTTTTTAATAATTTTTTATTTTACTTGCCACAATAATTTCACATATTTAAAAGATCGTGTATAATTTAAAATGTGATTTAGTTTAAATTATAAATCAATTTTATACTTTATTTTGCTTAGATTGCATATATATAGGTATATTCCACATACCACCATCATATATATATATATATCTTATTATTTAGTCGTTTGCTATTTTTTAAATTACTTTAAAATAATCTGTAAAAATTATATCATGCCACACTTGTGTTTAATATGGCAGGATGATGAAATCAAAATTTTATTAAAGATAATAAATGTTTGTCAAAATATATTTTAAGTTATAAACAAGATTTAATCAACCATGTCGATTGCTAAAATCTTGTGGGAAAGTAAATGGCCAAATATAAGAAAATATCCTGTTTGTGGATTAAAACAAAAGCTAAAAGTTATTTTAGTCTCTAAAAATATCAAATTTTAAAGGTGTTATTGCAAACTTTACTGGAAAAATTTTGTTTATTAAATAGGCTGTTTTTTGCTACATATATACTCGGTCAAATTTTAGAAAGGTTTGCAAGCTGAATCCATGCCTGTTTGAATTTTAGGATGGCCGAATAGTTAGGCAGATTGTGCTGTTCCTCAACCATCTTCATCTCCATCCTATGTGCCAAAATGATACAATCTAATATAGCGATGGATAACTTTTCTGATAAAAACCTATTACAATAGTACTTCAAGTAGAGAACTGCTGGCTATCTAGAGAACAAAGTCAAGAGACAAGCTGCTGCCCAGGAGTTAGGTAATAGCCTTCATAACTACCGCAAGAGTTCTCAGCTGAACTTTAATTATTAATTTTCAAAACTATAGCTATAGTAAATTTAAATAAACTTCCAGTTTAAAAGTCTCATAGTTCAAATCTTTCTTTTACTTCAACCTGTAAAACCAATAATAAATACTTGCTTGATTTACTGTAAAATAGCTCTGTAAAATCTATTATCTCGAACTTGTTAAAGAGGTAAACTTAATAATTATTTTGTTAATTAAATTCTGTTTTACTCTTGTATTTGAGGTGAAATCTATGCTCTTTTATATATTTAAGTTCTTAATATTTCATTTCGATATGTGATGATATGCCAAATCTATTTCGAACCAATGAGCGGATATATTTTAATAATTTTATTCCAAAGATAATATTTCTATTTTCAATTTAGTAATTATGATATAGTGCTTAGTTATATTACATCTGAATCAGTTTCGAAATTAAAATTCATTAATTAATAACTGATCATCTTGCGATCATTACAGTAATTTAAATCAACTCTGAATTCGATTTCATATATAATTGTTATGGTTTGCTTTGTTATACTGATAAATTATGATTTTAAGCATATTTTTACTTAATAATAGAATTCTGGCCAGGGAGATATTAATAAGGCATATTTAGTTATTTTCATTAATTCCCATTCTTTTAAATGTGCTTTCTCTTTTTATTAAATCTGATTAGAGATGCAAATTAATTGTTTGTTAAACAATGGTATTAATATATTTAAGTAACCCCTCTCTCTTTATAGCATATTTTAAGTGCCTATAGTGAATGTATATAGGGCTAGTTTGACCAATTCTCTCTATAATATGTTATTCGGGATTTATCCAAAACTAAGATAACCTTTAGTTTGATGGATGACCTATTCCATTATCGAGCTATATTATTAGGTTCGAATATTAGAGAAACTTAATAAACAATTGCAATATTATTGCTGTAGTAATTAAATTATATTTCTGGGTAGAATTGTTATTTACTGCTTGGCAAACTGTGATATTAAATGAATATTATGTTGGCATATTAAATTATTATATTCTTGATTATTCGCTGAGCATGAAAGTCAACCAATACATATAAATGAGTCTGAACACTATAACGCCTGTGAGCGTCTATTTGATCTCAGTGTGATCCCTAAATAGTGTAATTTAATTTATTTTGTTTTTCATTACTAATAATTTTAATAAATGTATTTAAATTTATCCTGTCTTCATTATTCTTTTATCATATCCCAATCTAATTCACCTACATATTAATTATATTACCAGATATTATTATATAAAATGTCAATATTATATTAGCTTAGCCATTAATAAATGTTAGTTCAATTTTATGCGATGTGTGTATGGTTCGCCATAGGGTCTCATGTTTTTCCCTGTTCAGAGCTGGCTCGCGATTAAAATTGAGGCCCATGTGTAACCTCAGAAATATCGCTCATATGGTGTTAAATCACGGAGTGTTGTTGAATGAGTTGGAGCTTGGTTCGGACTCTGGATCTTACCGTCCCATTTCGATCGGTTTTAGTGTATTGGATCGGACTCTGGATCTTACCATCCCATTTCAATCGGTTTTAGTGTATTGGATTCTGGATTTTGTTACATGAATGTACAAATCTGATCATTACAATATAGATAACACATTATCAATATATTTTTATCTACCAAATGCTTTTAACATTCTTAAGTTTTAATTGTAAATTAGATTTTAGCATTGTGAACTTCGCATAATCACCATATAATGTATTGGTCAAACTCATTCCTTGCCGTATATAAAAACAATTCAACTATTGGTAAAAAGTTGAAAGTCAATAGAAATTCCATTCAAAAAATAATGAGTTTGAATTATTCTTCCTTTTTTTATGTTAATCAGACCGTGATTAATTTAAATATAGATAATACATTATCAATATATTTTTATCTTGCAAATGCTTTGAACATTTTAAAGTTTTAATTGTAAATTAGATTGTATCATTATGTGAACTCCTTATAATTAATCAATAATGAGTTAATCAAATTCATTCCTGGCCTTATATAAAAACAATTCAACTATTGGTAAAAAAAGTTGAAAGTCAACAGAAATTTCACACAATAAAAAAAAAAGTTTAAATAGTTCATTTTTTTTTTTATGTTTAGCAAAATAGTCTAGATTTTTTTTTTACGTTTTGCAAAATAGCTTATATACACTAAATGTACTTATTGTTCTTACTACACTATTGTATGTGCAACTTTGTTGGATCAATTTTATGAGGTTGAATATGTACATATTTTAGTGAATTTTTTTAAATTGAATTTTAATTAAAGCTTTTGAACGTTTTAGTGAATTTTTCTATAGAAATACTCATTCCATTCAATACATGGCACTTTGTCCCTGATATATATATAATCAATTAGGTCTGAAGATAAAAAAATTATCGGCATTTTTAGTGGACAGATATGCTATTAAAATTAATTGATTTGTACATTATAATAAATGGTTTATTGTTCAGTTTATAAAACTGTCAAACACCCTTGAGCTCCATAGTCTATCATTTTACCATTGCATCAATCAGGCAGAATAGATTGTATATTTGTTTAAATCGTGATTGATTTTATTACACTTGAACTGTAGGCTATGCTTCTTAATTTATTGTGAATATCATCTTTATATATATTAACGAAATGATATTGATAATTTAAAACTAGACGTGTACTGAAGCAAGTTGTAAAAAGTTACTTGAAATACATATAAATATCAGAAAAGATTGCTTCAGATATAGCTGACCTTAAGAAAAGTTCTGACTATTCCTGGATATAAATGTTGGCTGTGTTAAAAATGTAAATTTAATGACATATTAAGAGCATGATAATCAAAAGAATAATATGTGTATAAAAAGAGTTAACAGAAAAGTGAAGTTCAGGTGAATAAACTAGATCAATCAGAGAGGTGTTAGATTGGATATAGAAGAAAATGAAATTTATGGAAAAAAAAAAAAATCTTTATTATTCATGGTTTGTTAATGAGATGTATATATTTATACATAAATGTAGATATTAACAAATAGTATAATATTTAAGGAAAATAGTTATAGACATGTGTTAACCCAGATATAATGTTTTAAAATGATGAAACAATGAATAATAGGAATATCCAAAATTGAACAGATAAAAATGTGATTTAACTTTAAGCATTATAAATTTTAATTTCTATGAAGCGTCATAACAAGTTTGAATTGTTAGATCAAGTTTTTGATATCAAATAGATTCTTGTTGGAATTTAATTCAACATTTTTCTGTGATTTTAAGCTCCATGAAACAAAATAAAAGTATTGAAGGTATTATGTAATAGATGATGGATTTAATGTTAATGCTAAATATATTTAACATAATATATTCAAAAGTAAACCAGATAAATTTATCAAACAGAATTTTATGATTTTTTGACCTTATTTACTGTGTATTAGAGGAACCATCTTGTTTCATAACTCCATTCAAAAATTGTTGATTTTGAGAAATGATGGTCTATTACTGTCAGAAAAGTTTTTTTTTTTTTTTGGCTTGCTGCTTTTTTACTTTTCAACTTGAATTTTTTTCCTTATGAACTCTCTGAAGGTGCTTTTCTCTGATAAAATGTTGTTTTCTTTGAGATGCATAAATATTGTGATGCTAGAAATTTCTATGTCATATCTGCCAGATACAATGCGATAAGTATTTTTTGTGTACAATTGATATAACAATTTGGTTTATCATTTATTTTATTATTGAATAATTTTTTTGGATATATTTTTCAGTAGATGTATTGTAGAAAGAGATATTTTATTGTCAGTTTCATTATTATTGATTTTTAAAACTACAAAGTTTGGATAATTGTTGAGACAATACTTGATTAAATGTGTTCTAAACTTGTTCAAGATGCATTGAAGAAATTTCTCTGAAAATAATTACTATTGGTGGAAATATATCTGTTGTTTAAAGTAGGAATATCCAAAGATAGCATATTTATTAAGTACCAAATTGAAGATGACAATGTTGATTAGCATTGGTATTCAGCTCTTTCTTCATAAACATATTTGAAATTAGAAACTTGTATTTTTTCCAAGTTACAAACTGACATTTATATGATAGTTATTTATGTTCATATCAGTTGGATTTATGATTGTTCTAAAAAATATCTCTTTCTGCAGTATTGTAACTAAAATAATGTATTGTTGTTGGAGATACAAAATTTTATAGAATATTCTCCATACTTTTTTTTCTCTGACAACAGTTAATAGAATTTCTCTGTAGAGAATTTCATAATTGAAGGATTTATATCCATTATAATGACTATTAAAAATTTAGTAATGGTAAATTTCGTAAAGATTTTTTTATTTTTAAATAAATTATGAATAAAATGTTGAAATTCTCATCCACTTCTTTATTTTTATTATCATTAATATTAGAAATCTGTGCTATTTGTATATTAATATTATTATCTGGAAAACTGTCCTCAATATCTTTAATAAGAAATATTGTTTTATTCATTATTAGATTTAATTGCACTTGCATAACTGCTAGTGGTAAAATTTGAATTATTTTCAAAATTCTTTGAAAGTTTAGATTAATTAAATTAATTTCTCATTGCCAATAAACATCACATGATCACCATTTCTTGTGCTTGCTCATAACTGTTATTAAAACAGGCAAAACTCTCTCTATACATATTGCCACTCAATGCAAGCCAGAATAATCAATGGATGCATCCATTGATTACTCTGGCTTGCACTGAGTTACAATATGTATAGAGATAGTTTTGCTTGTTTTAATTTCTCATTGTTTATAATAACTATTATTTTAGGCATAGAAATTTATCACATGTAAATTTTTAAAAAATAAATATTTCTGGAAAGTTAATTTTTAAAAAAATTTTAATTAAATTTACACTACAATAATTAATAATGTGATTTTTTTATCACAATTTTACAATTTAAAACATCAAAAAATCAAATGTAGATTTTGGCATCAGTAATATCTCTGTTCTTTTATTTATATATTTTACTTTAAATTCCTTCTTGTTACTCCCAACATGTATCTTTTTATATTTTGCTTTATGACCTGAATTCTTTATGTTGCTCTAATATTGAGCATCCAAATCTTAGAGCCATAAGTAATCACGGAAAAAATACATTTGTTAAAAACCTTCCTTTTCATTTACATTCAAGTTTACCTTTATTCATTGTTTTTATTTGCATGTTACCTTCTAATTCATTATTATCAATTTTTATTTTCTTTTTTGAAAAGCCATTGAACATTGTTATTTTAATATTTATTTTTAATTTTGGTTTTTTGTTTTCATCTGATAGCTCATGTAACATTTTCTGAAATTGTGAAATATTATTTACAAAAAGAAAATCAGATCATCTGCAAAATTTAAAATGACTTGACTAATCTTATTTATTTTTATTTCCTTTTCTATTTTAAATCCACAACATGCTATAAAATTTCTGGAAAACATTTTGGAGAGATTTCATCATTGCTATACATTTTGATAAATACTTAGAATTTAACAATATTCTGGCTTTACATTTTGATATTTCAAAGCTTTAATTACTGCTAAAATTTATAGAATCAAATATGTTTTCGTAATTTACAAATTTAAAGTAAAATTGGCCTTTCCTATAACTTCTTTTAATATCTGAATGAGCTATATCCAATTTAATTTTTTATTGTTTGATTGATTTGAGTCTAAAATTTTCTTTATACTGATCTAAGAAAAGATCTTATATAGAATTGACAGAAAGCTGAAATTTCTGTAATTTCTCTTTTTTACCATTTTTCTTAAAGACTTGGTGTGTGTGTATATATAAATATACGTTCAAATACCTCCCAGCTGTGTATGATTGCATAACAGCAATAAAAATTTCAGTAACCATAGTGAAAGCAACATTTTTTAAAAATAGAAAGTGAATCAAGCAATATATATATTATGATTTTATTTAATTTGTCCTATAAGTGAAAATATTACAACTTTTTAAATTTTTTTTATATTATTTTGTTTTAATGAATGTATTTGTATATAGTATGCAATCATTCTCATATGTATATAGGTTGCATGTATCTGCTGTACCTCATAATCTTCCTTGTAGAGAAAATGAATTTGCCAATATTTACACATTTATTGAAAGCAAAATTGTTGAAGGATCAGGCAGGTAAGCATGCATGATTGATTTTATGTTTATATAATATGTCCATAATTTTATGAATATAGATAGCAAGTTTTGTAAAATTTATGTGATTAATTCTTTTAGCATTCAATTCAATAAGTTAATACCAAATCACATTACATGACTTTTTATATGATCAGTTATTTTTATTCTATCGTATAGCCTTTTATTTTAAACTTGAGTAATCACTAGACAATCTATTGATTACAATGGATAGCTCTAGATTAAGATGAAAATAACTACTGTTGGAGTTCAATAAGTTAAGAAAAAAATTCTTTAGTTACACATAGCATATAAAGATGTTTTGTTTTTTTGGATTTTTTTCTCCAAAATTTTAACACCATGAACTAAATTTATTTATTGTTACTGTTATCTTTATTTTTTTTTAAAAAAAAGTTTATTGCAAACATACTATACATATGTACATTTTGTTTTGGGTTATAGAAATTGTACCACATATTTTTACTAATGATTTACATTTTATATAAATTTAAGTTAAAGAATGATAAACTTACATTAGATAAGAAAGAGGCGTATGAGCAAAAATTAGAGGTACAGAATGATTGTGTTAAAATAGGATATAAAAGAAAGGTAATTAAAACTATTTTTAGAAATCAAAATAAAACTAGTAGAAATAAATATGATAAGAATAAATATAAACATTGTAAATGGATGTCTATTTCATATTCAAGGGAAGTGTATAAAAAGTTAGAGAGAAGTTACCAGTTAATGTAAGAATAGCTTGGGAAAATAGTAAGTCTTTGGGTAGATGGTTATGTAGTTCAAATAGGATAGATGATATTAATAGTAAGGGAGGAATGGTTATAAAATTGAATGTGGAAATTGTAATAAGGTATATATAGGACGAATGATAAGTGATAGAGGGAAGGAACATGATAGAGCGATTAATAGGAGAGATATTAGATCAGGACCAAACATACATTATTTAGATACTGGTCATAAAATGGAGTGTGACAAGAATATTAGAGTTATAAAACATGTTAAAGATTATCGAAAAAGGATATGTTATGAAACTATACACTCAGAAAAATTTGGATAGATGTGTAAAGATAGTTAAAGTTCCAGCAAAATTAGGTGAAAAGTGAGCGTATTTAGATAATTGGAAGATTTAAAAATTATGATAAAAAAGTCATAATAGAATTGTGAATTAAGGTTTATAAAAGGGGGGGGAGTAGAATATTTATTTATATAGGTATATTAAAATATATTTATATAGTTTTAAAGTTGTTATTATTATTATTTTTTATTTTATGTCATTTATTTATATGTTTATATGTATAATGTTAATTATATTGTTGAAATAAAATAATATCTAATAGGTGGAGTAAATGTAATTAATAGATCACGTGATGTATAAAACTTTATATCTTGAAAAGATCTCAATAAGAGATGAAAGTCGGATTGATAATTAAATAATTGTAAATACAATTCGTTGTTTGTTTCAATTTTATTTAAATTGATTATCTTTTAGTTAATTAGTTTGTCTTTGGTCTTGGATTTTGCTAGTATCAATTATAGGTAGTTTATTCCATTAGTAAAAGTTTTGTTGGCCATTATTGTGTTTTAAAAGACTATTGTTGCTCTGTTTTTCATGAATATTGTAATAATAAAAAAATTAAAATAATTAAATATTATGGCAACTTAGTCTTGGAATCACCAATAATTATATCTACTTTTTAATATATATATATAAGCTATTTCTAAGTTATTTAAATATTACATATTGATCTTATTTTTAATTTGACCGAATTCTATAATGCAACTGTAATCGTCAACAAATTCAGGATAATCCATGACTATTACGCTCATTTTCTTAAATGAAATTATGCAGCTACTAAGCTATGTAGATGTAAATAAAAGCAAGCCATGATTGGCATAGTTAATGTTTGTGAAATATATAGCTACAATATCAGAATTGAAGGTCTTAATAAAATTACTAATGAATCTATGTTCTTTTCTGATATTTTGCTAATAATTAGGTTGTCTAAAGAGAATCCATCTGTTAATAAATAAAATTTTATTTAAGCATTTTATTTTGTATGTAAATGTAGATTCTAATTCTTGATATGTTAATGTGACCAGACAAAACTTTTTCTCTTTTATCATTTTTCACTGTTAAGAATTGAACCAGAAATGTTTACAAAACAGAAAGTTGCTCTGGTTACTGAGCCAACTCATATGTAATAATAAATGGAGTAATTAACTTATTTAAAATTTTTTATCAATATGTCAATTTAATCATTAGTAGATAATGAAAAAAAATTTTTGTAGTACTTAAAAATTATATATAAAATTTTTGTGAAGTGTATATTTATCTTTTTTTTATTTTTTTTTTATTAGCTGTATTTATATATCTGGAGTACCAGGAACTGGGAAAACAGCAACTGTTCGTGAAGTAATTCGTAGCTTACATCAAAGTAGTAAAAAAGGAGAAATTCCTCTTTTTCAGTTTATTGAACTTAATGGCATGAAGCTAACAGAACCATTTCAAGTTTATGTAGAATTATTTAAGGTAAGTTAGTACATATATATTTAATTAAAAATAAAAACAACCGCAATTACTTCTCTATACAACCGCTTTAATATTTCAACCAAGACTGGTTGAAATATCAAAGTAACTGTGTAGAGAAATAATTGTGTTTGTTTTTATTTTTATTTATTTATATATTTCCTTTAGTTAATCATTATATTTATTATTTTTTTTATATATGTTTAGTGCTATACTGACATTCTACCTCTATATACGTGCAAGTTAAATTGACTGCTGTTAAATGTATGGCATTAAAGGACATTAAATTTGTGTTTATACATATTTTGTAAAAAATTGCATAAAATAATGGATATACTTGAATTTGAAGTATTTTGTAAATATTTTTATCTGAGAAAGCTTAGTATTATTAAAAATAAATTTACTTTTGACACTTTTCATTTAGAAATGTTTTTTTTTAAAAAAAAAAAAATTAAAACTTCAATGAATAACAAAATATATTTATAAATATACAAAGAAATCACTTTCAGTAAAAAAGTATTTGCTATCAGTACTTGCTTATATCAACATATTTAGATTTTTAAGTAAAATTTATGTGCATTACACTATATGTAAAAAAAACACATTTGTAAAAATAAATACCAGGCTCACATTTATAAATAACCTCATTTTTGAACTAGTTTATCCACTGAGAAAAAGTTATATCTTCATCTTAACAATATCAAAGGGCACAATTTATACATAAAACTCAATTTTATTATTGCAGGGACAAGATATGACGCCATTCTCCATTAATATTGTAATCTTTAAATGTTGTTATGTATTTTTTTTTCAAAATGTTTTTTGATGTTATTTATTTATTACATATATATAACTTTAAATTGAGTGTGCTAGTTCAAATCAATATTTTTCTTACTGAAAACAAATTCTCTGTATTCACTGCTAATTCCAAATAATACTAGAATTATTTTTTATTCATTCATTTTATGAATCTTGTAGACCATTATAATAATAGCTGGATTGGAACTGTGAGGATATTGCTTATTCTAAATAATTCAGTCTGAATTTATAGAAACAAATTAACTTGAGATAGGATTCAGAATAAAAGTAAAATATTTTCTTGAATGTGAAACTCTAAATAATGAAATTAAAGTATGTTATATTTGTAATCAATATCTACTTGAATATATATATATGTGGAACTGCGAACTATGTTGTATCTAACTATGCAACTTCAATTATTTGCTATCCAAAAAAAAATATAAACAAACAAAAAATATAGATTAAAAAAAAAACCACCAAATTTCGCAAATTTTATATTCAAGCGGCCTTTTTTTTTCTCTGAGCGCTGTACACAATTATATATATTAATAAAATTTTTTTGATTTATGTTGAAAGCACATACATTTTATTCTTTCTTTATTATCCTTTCCAAATTTGATATGCAGAATTTCACATAATAATTATTTTCTACTAATAAAATTATACATTTTACAAAATTTTAAAACATACTTAAAGATTAAGAGAGAAAAGTTATTGGAAAAAAAAAGAAAATTGCATATTTTTCTTTAAAAATGAAATTATGGCAGTTAGTTTATCTTTTGTTCTTTTTATTAGTGAATGTATGAATGATTACAGACTTAGTAAAATATATATAAATGTGTGTCTCAGTTTTTTTTATTAATAATTATATTATTTTTTAAAAATTGTTGTACATACAAAATAAAAAAGTATTTCTGTTACATATATATGCATATTAAAAAGTCTTGTGCACTTGCAATTCAATAAACAATATGGATTCTGTTCTAATCAATGTTTAGCAACTAAAGTTGAACTATTATATACTGAACACGAGGAGGGCTTGGAATAAAATATAGCATAGTTCGTGTTTCACTCTATGTATAAAAAAAAATATCAAATGTCAGAAATTAAATTAGTCATTATCATAAACCACATTTACCAATTCAAAATTAAATCACTATCCAAGATCAAAAATATTTACTACTAATGGTTTGTCTATTAAGGCAGTCTTCCTAAGTGAAAAAATGACATAAAACAACACAAATATATAATATAGTACTTACCTAGAATTCATTCCATTCCATTTATTTTTAATATTAAAAGAAGGTGTGAACAAGTTAATAGCTTCAGATACATAAAACTTTATTAAAAGAGCTTTTATTTTTTCTTAGAAAAGGCAACTTTAATCTGCTCAAACAAAATCTATAGTAGAACTAAGATATTTTATTTTTTACTTTTATTTTTATGGTTTTCACTTTTTTATTTAAATTCAAACTAATTTGTTTATACATAATTTTATACAAAAACGGAATAATTTAATTCCAGAAATGATAGTCCCACCATTTCTTATTTAATAAATTGTTTAGAGTAAATTCTTATCCTTCTTAAAATCTTTTATAATAAAACAATTTAAAAGACAAAGAAAGAAAATATTTTTTTAAGTAATATCTTATCATTATTATAATTTTTCTTAAAATACTCTTAATCATTTTATCAAAATAACTTATTTTAATATAATATTACAAAATTATCTTTTTTTTAAAAAAAGCTATATTTTTTAGAACTATTTAATTTTTCATTTTTTTATAAGAAAAACTTTTTAAAGCTATCTTTTTATGACTGACAGCTGATAGTAATCAGATCTAATAATGTCTTAAGTCCTTACTTTTAATATAACTACTGTATAAAAGATAATAATTTAATATCATAGACTAAATATATTCGGAGTTCCTTTCTGCTAAGGACATTTAATGATTTTTTGTAATCAAATTCTTTTGGTAAGTTTGATACTGATTTGTTGAAGGAAATCATAGAAAGATCAATTTTTTAACAAATTTTGAATGGGTTATATCAAAAATGTTAATAGTAATCAAATTAATTTGGAGAAATTAATATAAATTGTTAGAGATTTAATTTTTCCCAATATAAATAATTAAACTTGTAATAAATCACTCGAAATTAAAAGTTGTCTTGGATATCTTCAAAATTATTATTTGATTCATAGCTCTTTTAAATATTCAGTACTCATGCATTAATTATTTTTTAATCTTATTTTTTTAAGTAATTAATTTGCTTTGTAAATTGATTGTTTTCAGATTTCTTTTAAAAGCTAACTCAATCTTTGAAAACATTTTATTTCTTCTGAAAATATATTGTTCAAAATGAAACCTACAGAAAAAATAATTTTAAATACCACAGAATTCACTCTTTTGGGGGGGTGGATGTAAAGGAACTTTCTTTTTTGTCTGAGAAATATCCAAAACTTTTTGTATTATAAATATGGCTAAATAATGATCTTAGCTTTGTATATTATAATAAAATGAATTACTTGTATAGATACTTTGTCTGATATTTAAATGGCATGTTATGATTATAAATTTCCAATTTAAAATTTGTTTTATACTTAATATTATTTATAAAAATGGAAAATTTTAATTGGCATGATCATATAAAACAGTTATTGTTTCATATATAATACATTTTTTTGAATACTCTTTCGGTTATATTTTGTCTCCAAGCAAATAGATGGATTACTAACATTAGTGTTTATTGATTTACTAAAATGAGTATTCTGTCTCATTTTAATGAGAATTGTTTCTTCTTCGTGGTTCATTAATTTATTATATGAATCACTAAATTTCAGATAATTACACAGTGGCTAAACTCTCTATACAGTAGCCACTCAGTGCTAGCCAGATTAATCGATGGATGCAAGAAGGTTTGTGCATAAAATCCCTATCTAGTGCAATATCCCCAGCCTAGTTTCCAGCTTGTGACTTTCATCAGTGAGGAGCCTTAGATATGAGAGCACTGCACCTAGGTCTTAGGATCTAATGCAACCTTTCAGCAACTACTTTTTACCTTATTAGCTAACTAAATGAAAACACAATAATGTTTTCAATTCAAGCTCTGTGTAAATAGCTTGTATAAGCATAAAGACTGTTGATCATGTGATGTTTAGTGGGTTAATTACGATAATTAATCACATTTGAAATTTTTCTGATATTGATTTCCTGATATTAAATTTTTTTTAATTAGTTCTTCATTGATCACTCTAATCTTGATGTTAATTTTCTGAAAAAAAATTTTAATTGCTTATTTTGTAATAAGCACTTTGTATTACTAGTCTCACTAGTGTAAAAAAATTCTAAGATGAATGCTGTCAAATTTCTCTTGGATATTTTTCCTCTCCATTTAGAGATGAATTTATGGCTGAGATTAGAGTATATTTTCATAACATTTATCAAACTACTAGAATTGGCAAGACATTTTATGTTATTATGAATATATGATTTTTTTAAATTTACATATGTGTCAGGTTATTCACAAAATTTTTATCTGTGGAATCATATCGCCTTAGTAATAAACAATGTTTATGTTATTTAATGTTGTGATTTAACCAATGATTAGTCTAAGATCATATATGTGTAAGTGAACTAATGAAGCTAATATTAAAAATTTTTACATTATTGGCATTGGATTTTAAAGCTTTTTAGGTAAAGGAATATATGCTTAAGTCTGCCCAGGCTTTTTGTATAATGTTATGATCTGTTGAAGTTGAATAGTTTTTCACTAGCTTGAAATCTGAATATAGAACATGAGACAATTTGGTGAGTATTTTGTGTGATCTGTTAACATCATTTTATGTTTAACACTTTAACTATGCATTTGGTGCTTATCTTGCATTCATTAACTTGTGCACAATTATTTGTGCAAATTGATCTTTTATAAAATTATATTTTATATTTGCTTTATAAATGCAAATTATTTTATGGAAGTTACTTAAATTATTGTAATAGAAATTACATTTTGACAGTTTTTTTTATTTTATATATTTATAATATATTGAGCAATATTAGTAATTATCTACTATTTGGGGCTTTGCCTCATAATAAATATTTCTTTATTTGAACAATTCTTTTTTTGGTTTTCATTAGGCTATTACTGGGAACAAAGTTACAGCCAATCATGCCTCAACTTTGTTAGAAAAGCGATTTAAATCTGCAGGTTATCGAAGAACTCCAATTGTTCTTTTGATTGATGAAGTAAGTATGTGGATGTTTTTAAAGTAATCTTATATATTATGTGTAATTTAATTGATTATGAATTAGAAACTTATATGTTTGCATCTTTATAGAAAAAAAATTAATAATTCAAACAATATACTGTATATAAATGAAATAGTTTCTTTCTGTTATTATTAAAGCTTGAAATTAATATCTAATATATTTTCATGTAATTATTTGATTCACAATAGTCAGCTGAAATTATCTTATTTTGGCTCATTATGTTATTTAATTTATTAGTAAAATGTTTAATGCTGATAAAGATTAAAATTGGAAAAATAATTAGCAAAAATAAGAATTGATTTTGCTATTACAGTAACAAATGCACATTTGAGAGACTTATAAGGCTAAGTAATAAGTAAATCATTCTGGACAATGTCATTCATTATACAATTGCAATGACTCAAAGTTGACTTGATGGCATATAATAATATTCTTAATTTTTGTCTCATGATTTTTAAAAAAGTCACATTTATAAAATCAAATTACTATCATTTTCAAAAATTATTAACAAAAAATGCTCAATTTATATATTCATAAATAAAGACAAAGGGATGTTGTTTACAGTATTTGAAAATGATAATTGAAATACATTTCCAGAAGGATTTAAGCAATAAATAAATAAATGAAACTTAAGGTACAGTTTTATCAGTTTTTTTCTAAAAAATTTTGTACATGACATCTCCTTATTATTTTTCAACATCTGAATAAAAGATCTCACTATTAGAATTACTCTCATAGAGTCATACAAGTGAACTGAACATAGAATCATAATTAGAAAAATAAAATTGTAATCGTGATAGGAGTAATAATCTGAATCTGTCAGTGAATGATATTATGAAAGTTCCGTAGCATAAAAAAAAATTATGGGAAATGTTTTTAATAGTATTTTATTATATTGGAAACAGAAAAAAATTAATGTATTTGTAGTATCAGGACACAAAATCAGATCATACAACTGAAATACTAACTTAAAGTGGTATTTAAATTATAAAATAATTATACTATTTTCAGAGAATAACATGAAAAAATATATAAAATTTGTATAAGTAATAAAAATTCATGAAATGCAGTAATTTGTGAATTTAAAAACTACAAATATTCAATATATTTAGTTCAGTTGATAAATAACATTGCTATGTAGAAAAATCCAAAGCCATAATGAAAGCAGTAATTAAAATTAATAGATGCTAAATGGAAGTTAAGCCAAATTCTGATTGTTTTCTAATTTATTGATCTTCTGGTAGAAAAAAAAATTTAAGAAATTCAGCTATCGTATAATAGTTTGACTTGATCAAAATTTGT
Organism: Epiperipatus broadwayi; assembly: GCA_028023455.1. Taxonomy (NCBI): domain Eukaryota; kingdom Metazoa; phylum Onychophora; class Udeonychophora; order Euonychophora; family Peripatidae; genus Epiperipatus; species Epiperipatus broadwayi. The sequence goes on along the minus strand of JAQFVV010006209.1, from coordinate 8,967,703 downwards.
TTTCTATATTAAATTTTTTAATCATCAAAGTGGTTAGCTAAATCTTCTGTTTGAAGTGTTAATAAATGAGATTTTTTTTCCCCCTGCAATAATTGATGCCTCAGCCCGTTATGCCTACTATAAAGGGTTCAAGTGTGTTTTGGATGAATTTTGGATTTTTTTTTTTTTTTTTGATATCCATACCAAAGCCATTTTAATTAGTTCTTAATTTGGTATTTGACTGATATTAATTAAATAGTAAAGATCAAGTTAATTTGAGTTGCAATCACATAAAGATTATACTTAAGTACTTTTTTATAATGAGTACCTAGATTCAATATAAATATGATAGAATTTTTATCATACTGAATCTGTAAAATATTTTTATATTTTCAAATAGGAATGAATGAGAATAAATTTACAAAAAAAAATTGTTAATTTAAAAAATAGTATTTTATTGTTGTTATTAGTGATGATGACAACAACAGCCAAATATAATAGAAATAGAATTCAGAGATAAATGTGTTTATATAAAGATGGGTAGAAATTGAAGCATAGATATGATTTGGATTGCTTTGACATTTATAGTTTGTATTAAAAATGATTATTGTATTCAGATCTCTATAAAACTGAATTACAGAAGCCATTTAACACTGACAAGCAAAATGCAGAGACTTTAAGAAATAATAATATTCATTGAATAAACATTGTGTTGTATTGTAATTATATATAATTTTCATATATATAAAACTTTATTATATTACCAAAGTAATTTTTTAGTTTTGATATTATTTTTTTAAAGTTTGCTGAAATGTTTTTTGGATGTTGTCAAATTGAAGTAAATTATTTGTTTTTCAGAAGAGATTAAATCTAATGAATGATTTAAAAATTATATTTTACAATCTGTTTATCTTTTTACATTTTAAGAAAAGTGATTAAATATACTACCAATGACTCCCCAATCTTATTAGTTTTAAATATGAAATTCTAATCGCTTAAGAAGTAATTCAATGAAAATGTAAAGAAGAATCCATGCAAAATTTTACAATTTGATTCAAAGAAATATGCATTTATGTTGGGAAAAAAAAAAGATAATCAGTAACTAATATAATACAGGCAATATATATATAAAAAAGGACAATTATATTGCAAGAGATATGATGAAACAACAAAAAAGACAGTAAAATTCCAAAATATAATTATATTTTGTAAAGTTCAAATAATTTGTATTAACAAATAGTAAAGAATAATCAACGAATGATAGCAATTCTTAAGATTAGAAGGTTTTTAAAATGACAAAATATTTTGATGGTAATAGAACTTCGTGAAGAAAGTTTGAAAATTGTGATTAGTCTGATAATAATATCTAATCCCCTTCCCCCCCATATGTATATATGCACTATACTTTTTTTTAAAAAAGCTGTATTTATTTATTTTTTATTTTATCTTTTAGTTAGATTTATTATGGACTAGGAAGCAAAGTATCATGTATAATCTGTTTGACTGGCCATCCTATCCGCAATCCAAGTTAATTGTTGTTACCATTGCTAATACAATGGATTTACCTGAAAGAATGATGATGAATAGAGTTTCTAGTAGATTGGTAAGTTTTTATTTTTTGAATGATACTATAAGAATAAGTATTTACTTGTTTTAAATTATGCAAACTTCACCATGTAATCTTCACTGTAATGCTGTAATGAAATCAAATCATAGAACAGATGACTGGAGGAATAAAAATATTAACAGAATAATTAAAATTGAAATATCTTTAAAATAGAAAAATTTGAATATTTACAATTGTTTCGATTTTTAGTCTTTCTATCTATTTTTCTATATATATATATATTGTAATAGTCGTGTATGTTTAAATTTATTTTAATTGATTCATGCACTACTTGACATTAAACATCAGGAAATAGACTGGCATATATTTAAATAAGGTTTGAAAATATTTTCTTTAATATGATGACTACTACAGCCACTATTTGCAATTTCTGGCTAGATCATGTAGAACATAAGTTACTCCCAATGAAATGGACATGGAATAAATAAGCAGACCAAACAATATTACATATAAAGAAAGTTATTTTCTCTAAAAATTCTTACATTATAGACAATATCATAATAATTTATAATAATTGCTTTAATAAGCTATTTCTCACTTTCAACTTATAGTTCACACGCCCAATGTAAAACAATAGTAGTCCTTTATAAAGTGTCCAAGGTTTATTTTAATTAATTTTAAAACATTTATCTTTCAATTAAATTTTATATTACTAATCAAAATTATATGATCAAGCACACTTCCTATAGAGTAAATCTCTGGCCTTTAATACACTCCGGATATAATCCTATGTATGGTTGACTCTCAAATACAATACATTTATTGATATTAGTTTAATAGTGTAGCCATACATGTATATCTAATATGGGATACTTATAACCAATATACCCTTCTTATAGCAATAATTCTAGAAAGTGATCACTTTATATCCAAATCCCGATTTAATAATAACTTAATTATGAGTTGACTCTTTTAAATCCAATCCCTAATTTAATAATAATACTACTTAATTAAGTGAGTTAGCTCTTTATATCTGACCCCAAATTTAAAGAACAAAACCCTAAATAAATTCACCATATAGATCTTTAACCATTCAACAATGGTCTAACAACTGCATTTATATTACAAGTTTTACGTACGTAAAATCTAATAATAATCAAAAGTAGAACTAATTTATGCGCAAATAAACTCTTCAAATTTCAAGATAAACCTTTAACTTAAAATATTATTATTTTACATTCAACTTTTTTTTTTTAATTCCTAAATACTTTTAAATATTTTATATGCATATATGTGTTTAAAATAAACATTACACTTGATTATTTATCTAACTGATAATTTCCACATGGAAACTTTTCTTTGTTAAATGGGATAAACTTTTAACTAATGTGTAAATACCAAAGGAAAGGGAAATGCATTTTTATCTTAGCTATTTTAAAATATAGTTAAAGTATTTACAAAAGCTTAACCGCAAATGCTGATATATATATATTTTTTTACAAAACATTTGCTTCTTCCTTTAATTATTCAATTAAATAATTTGTTATATAAACACTATATATAATAACATAAAGTTTATTAGAATTAAATATACACTAAGAGATCATAAAAATAAACTTAAAATGGACAAAACATTAGTAGAACAGTCTCAACAGGTTTTTTTTTTTTTTTAACTTATGTTTTGAAGCTGAAATTCTCTATAATTAAGAGGGTGTTTCTTTTTTCAGGTTAATATTTCTCCCACAATGGCATGTAGTAATTGATTCCATTTATAAATTGCCGTACTATCCTTTAACAATCTCCTGTCTTTGAAATTTGAAGTTTACGCCTTGTTTCTTCATTTTGATTACAGATTCTTGGAAAATAGCTTGATCAGATTCCACAGAGATACAGGTCTGATTTCAGCAGTTGGCAGTTCCTCTTTTCTACTGTTTTTCTAATGAGGATTCAACGTAGCTTGATTAAACAAAAAGCCAGACTAATTTCAAGAAAAATTGACTTTATATAAGTTTAGACATTCGGCTTTTAACACTTTTGATCTTGTTTTTTACACCTTTGATAATCTTTTATTTTCAACCTCTTTATGACTTCATTTTATTTTAATTACAAGAATTTTGACCTTCATTATTTAATTGATTGAACTTTCAAAACATTGTAATTATTAAATCGCTTGAATTTTTCCTTTGTTTTCTAATTTCAAAACAGGTTTAAACGCTTTAACTGCCTGACTCTTAAAAAAACGAGTAGATTTGATGTAACTCTAAATCGGCTACTTTTTATCCCACGTATACATATTATACGTCATTGAAAAGAAAATCAAAAGTTCTGTAAGATGGTACCCTCTTCAGAATTATTTTACAAGTAAAAAATCAATATAAACGACCATATATGTCAAACAAAACCAAAGCACCACCTTCTCACTACCTTTTCTTGAATCTTATTGGCTGTCGAACTTCTGTCAGAAAGGGAAATGGCTGCCAAAAAGTTACATTCGTTTTGGTTTTTATTTCGAAAACGATAAACGAATGTTTACAACATTTTAAACAATATTTGAATTGAATTACAAATTATTATTGATAAAATAATACTAAAAATCAAATTATTTTAGAAAAATAGTTAAGATGTTACCAAGAATTATTTATTTATTGCTACATATTTATCGTAACGTAAAAGTGAAAAAAAAATGATTGCATCAGAAATGTTTTTGGTTGGTCAAATAGCGGTTACTTTTCATTTCACCGCAATTGAATATTTTTTAAATTATAAATCAAATTTTATTTTTAAAAAGACTTTCATTTACTTTCATAATCTGACAAATTATTAATATACTTTTTACAAATGAAACATATTTATATTATTAAAAGTGAATCTATTTTAACAATTGATTTTGTTAAAGTTGTGAGTTGGCCAATTAAAAGTTTTGATTTTTAACTCATTCGGCCAATTAAATAATCATCGTTGAAAGGGTTAACCTTTGAACTGCTGTATTTAGTAATTCTCTGAAAACCAGTTCACAATTATGTCGAAGACCTGGCTGACAGTGAAATGAATAAGGCATTCATTTCAATATATATTGTAACAGTCAGACAAGTAGACTTTTAAATGAAAGTAGTTCTCAATATAATCAGTAAGTGTTTGAAATACTGAGGATTATGTTGTGTTTTAACAAATCCGATCTTAGAACTGTACCTTTCTATCTTGGGTTTTCTTGAGATACCAATTGATTGTATAGTCTATATATTCTCTCTCAACACTAAAATAAACCTGTAATAAAAGATAAATAATTATCTTTAAAGGCTTTTTCTTACTTTTTCCATTTCAATCCACAACCATCACGTAATCCAAATTATTTAAAATCTCTAACCTGCTTTATAACCTCCTATCTATCATTACTGCTTTAGTTTTAATTATTTTCAAATACTATCTTATCATTTACAAATCTTCTTTATTCTTGTTTAACAGATACTTATTTGAGATGAGTTGCTAAAATGGGCATTAGCAACCCATATAAGTGAATTTAAAGTTAATGCAAAATATGTCAATGATGGATATTGCATTGGGTTTGTTGCAGCTATTCATTATGTTACTCTTATTTTAAGGTTATAAAATAAAACTTTCATGTCATGTACTTGCACATTTTCTATAGGCCATAAGGTCATTGTAACCGATCAAAGAAATGGCATCCATATTGTAAATAAGCCATCTAGCTTGCTTAATGCTCCATCATTATTAACTTACAAATTTTTGCAGATTAGAATATGCTTTCAATGCCACATTCAATTCCCTTATTTTTATTATTATAATATATATAAAGAGAGAGTATAATTAAATGTAGTATGTTTCTAATATTATATGTAATTTTGACTACGCTATTACTAAACTTTTATTTACTCTTGCTTAGAAACTTGGTATATCTGCAAATTCCTACATATATCTGGGATAGCTAATCACAAATGGTCATTTTGCATTGGCATAGCAATCTAGGAAATATAGGAGTGTTAAAAAATTTAATAAGAACATTTAATTAAGACTGGAAATTACATATAATGTCAAGTAATATTTACTAAGGCAATAAACCTCAAGAATGTGCGCTTGAAAGTGCGAAAGTAAGGACCTCTACAGGTCTTAACCACAAGCTTGTATTTAATAACATTTAGAAATATTTGATTTAAAATTCTCTCATGAAAGTTAAAAGTAAGTTGTATATATATATATATAAGTTGTAATGTATCTTTGTTTAGAAACTTGTTGGATCTGCAAATCCCTTCATATGTGTATGTGCATGTAACAGTTACTGCAAATGATCATTGCTTGTAAGTGTTGGAGTGCTATTAAAGTTTACTAACAGTATTTGGTTAATGAGTCAAGACTGAAAACTATTTATATAGAGAAATAATGATCATTAAATTGAAGAACAGAGATGGCATTACTTAACAACCTCAATACCTATTCATCAACCAATGGTGGATGATAACCTAGGTTAGTTATCTGAAATAAAAGCCTTAAGCTTAATTGGAACCTGAAAAAGCTTTGAAAATTTATTCTTTCTAGATTAGATCCTAGCTCTTGGACATGGTAGCACTCATTATCTCTTCAGGCTGTTCTAATTATGTATGTGCTCATTTTTGAATTTTGAGAAAAAAAACATTTGATTAGGATTATTATAAGTGATAGTATTGATATTGAAGTATGTTTTAATATTAAATTTAAATTTCTTGTCCTAAATTTTTTATCATTGGAATTGATGAAAAAGAATCAGAAAAACAGTTGTCTTATTATTTTAAGAAAAATAAAATGGAAACCAAAGTTACAAAATATTTTTTAAAAAAGTATTAATATAAAAAAGAATGAAAAGTAGAAATAATAAATGTTTCATTTTTGAAGAATGGTTAATAAAGTACTTGTGTCAACCAGTGTTTTTAAATACTGCAAATTATTTGAAGGTAACTTCTATGATAACAAGATTATTAAATGTTGTTGTGACATGTATGTATAATTTATTAATCTCTTCACTTATTCATACATACAAATGAATAATTTTTTTTATGCTTTTTCTTGTACATACACACATGCATGTATAGTGATATAATTTACAGCACAGATAAATAAATGAATTCGTTTCCATTTGTTATTTGATTAGATTTGATATTATAATTGTGGTTTATGTAGCCAGTTTTTGAAGATGTGTTATTCACACACATGAGTACATACACATAGACAGAGACTTATTATAAAATTTGTTATTTAATTTATATCTAATTATATTTGCTTAGGGTTTGACTCGAGTAACGTTTCATCCTTATAATCATAAACAGTTGCAAGAAATCATTATGTCTAGGATGGAAGGGCTTAAAGCATTTGATGAAGATGCTGTTCAACTTGTAGCTAGAAAAGTATGAAATTATCTGCAGATTATTAATTTGAAAAGATATAATAAAATAATAATTTTGAAATAACTTTCATATTAGGTAGCAGCTGTATCAGGAGATGCAAGGCGAGCTTTAGACATTTGTCGACATGCTACTGAAATAGCTGAAAGTAATAAGAGTTTAAAAAGCAAACAGAAAGTTCCTGTTGGTATGGATGAAGTGGATCGTGCTTTACAAGAAATGTTTTATTCTCCTAAAATTGTAGCTGTAAGGTAAGAATTTATAATGGATACATCTTGATAAAAATTATTTCAAAATTTTTATTTATATTTAAAAAAATGTAAATCTTTGTAAATATTTTTGTTACTTTTCGTTTTTATTATGTTAAAAAACGTTTAAAAATTTATTTTTAGAAATGCATCTAAACAGGAGCAGCTTTTATTAAAAGCGATTGTTTCTGAATTTGAAAGCAGTGGTATTGAAGAAGCAACTTTTTCCAAAATTTATAACCAGCATATATTACTTTGCCGACTTGAAGGTAATATATATGCAAAATAAAAAAAGTTTTACATTAAGTCTTTAGTTTAACATCAGTTATGAGTTATGTTTTTCCACTTAGACAAAATTCGTCATTCTCTCAAAATAATCTTTACCATTTTAAACTTTTCAAATATAAGTAAATTGTTAGTAATAACACACAAGTAGATAACACAGGTTAATAATTACACAACATTTTGAGTAGTAGTATTCTCCACTCTTCTTCAGGTGTTGCTGATCTGACCAATGACAATATTAGCATAGGAGTCAAACTTATACCTTTAGATTCTTGAATATCAAATTTTAAGGCAACACTAACCAAGTGAGCTATTCTGTCAAAGGCATATCCATCTGCTTTTTGTTTTAAATAATTATTTTTTTCTTTAATATTATCTAACACTATATTCTTACTGTTATCTTTTAAAATATCTACAACTGGGTCTCGTTTTATGTGGTAGATAGGTTCCACAGAAAACCTACATTAAAAAAAATCGCACAAAAATAGATTTAATTTACCTTGAAAAATGGGGGATAGGTGCTGTAATTTTCAGAATTCGCATAAAAGCAAAGCAACAAAGAAAAATTACTTTAACATTTGCATTAAAAAAATAAGCAAATAAATTATGACTAATAAAAAATTTCAAATATTTGAAAAAAATTAATACAAGATAAACCTTTTTGACTTTTTTTATTACTACAGTATTTAATTTTACATTTTTCATACATATTTTAATCATTACCGCTAGCATTCGTTTGTAAACTGGTAAGAAATCAGATTCGATGTGATGTATTGTGGCTTCTCTTAAACGAAGTCAAGAATCTCAGCAATTATGCCCAGAGAAACCTGTTAGCCACTTTATTTTTATTAGTGATGTGATGTACAACTAACGCCACTTTCTGTCTTATGCTGTGTTAATGGTTTTCTGTTTCTATATTAAAAAAATGAAATCGCAATCAAAACAAAATATTATACATTATCATTAGAAAGATTATTTTCAGTTTATAAAATCTTCGTTTTTTATTTTAAAAATCTAAAAGATTATTTATTACTGTTATATATAACAAAGTACGTTTTAAAAGTTTAAATTTTTTGAATATTTATTGCGATATTTTTATATATAAGTATAAATCTATTATTATTATTTACTCATTAGTATAAGTATGTTATTTATTCTAAATGTAGCTTCAGGCCATATTCACGTTAGCTGCTAATATAACGTTATATTTTTGAAAAAAAAAAAGGATTTCAAGTGAAAATAAGTTATTAATAATTTAAATTTCTTGATATCTAATAAATATAGTGAAATATGAATGATATTAAGAAGAAACATGAATCGCATAACTTCAAAATTGCAGTAAAATAATCTGCATAAAACGAGACCCAGGTGTATAGTTAAGTATTTTTTATTTTGCTTATTTTTTTATCTTTTCTAAATAATTTTTTTTATTATTCATTTACAATTGTTTATATAATAAGAAACACTTTAACTTCTAGTTTCTTTCATGATTTATTGGATCAATATATTCATTATTATCCATTATTCTGGAATTTAGTTATCTTTTCACTATTTTCATTTACTTTTTCACCTATGTTATCTTCATTCACAGTTAGATTTGAGTTGAATTTGGGAGAAGTAAAGTAATATTTATATTGATGTTATCCAATAATTTCTTTACTCCCACCCCTTCCTCTTAAATTTGTAAAAAAAAAAAAAAATATTGGTTTAATAGTTTTTATTCCTGTGTTAGAGTTTTTGATGACTATTTATAAATCAACTGAAGATCATAAAAAGACTAAACTTTTGATTAATCACAATTATATCAATGCCTTTCTTGCACCCATATGCATGTTTCCAAGATCATGAAGGATCTTTGGTTAAATACCGAATTGAAAAGAATATTTTAGACAAGCATGAATTGTTTTAGTCAATTACTATTTATTTATGTCAAGTGAGAAAAAAATAATGCAATTCCATTTATTTTCTTCCTTAACAAGTTCTTATGAGCACTCAAATTGCTGCCAACTTGTTCATGAAGTAGGAGACTTACAAATAGCAAATGAAATGTTCAATTTACAACAGTTGGTCTCAAACACATACACCTGGGTCTCGTTTTATGCAGATTATTTTAATGCAATTTTGAAGTTATGTGATTCATGTTTCTTCTTAATATTTTTCATATTTCACTATATTTATTAGATATCAAGAAATTAAAATTATTAATAACTTATTTTGACTTTAAGTACTTTTTTTTTTCAAAAATATAATGTTATATTAGCAGCTAACATGAATTTAGAATCTTAGCTTCTATGTAAATAACCTACTTATACTAATGAGTAAATAATAATAATAGATTTATACTTATGTATAAAAATGTTGCAATAAATATTCAAAAATTTTAAACTTTAAAAACGTATTTTGTTAGATATAACAAATAAAAAAATTTTTAGATTGTTAAAATAAATAACGAAGATTTTATTGATCTTTTTAAACTGAAAATAATCTTTCTAATGATAATATATAATCTTTTTGTTTTGATTGCGATCTCATTTTTTTAATATAAAAACAGAAAACCATTAACAAAGCAAAAGTCTAAAAGTGGCCCTACTTGTGCACACATCACGAAACGAACGCATATTCTCACATAGCAGTAATGATTAAAATATGTATGAAAAAAGTGTAAAATTAAATACTGTAGTTAATAAAAAAAGTTTGTCTTGTATTAATTTTTTTCAAATATTTGAAATTTTTTATTAGTCATCCCCTTATTTTTTTAATGCAAATTTTAAAGTAAATTTTCCTTGTTGCTTTGCTTTTATGCGATTTCTGAAAATTACTGGAACATACCCCCCCATTTTTCAAGATAAGTTAAGTCTATTTTTGTGCGCATTTTCTAAGGAACATATCTACCACATAAAACGAGATCCAGGCGTATTTGAATCCACTCTTTAATCTCTTGTAGTTGCACATAAGCTAAAATAAACTGAAGAGTTTTTATTGATATAAAATTTAACGCTATTAGATTCTCATTAATTGTTGCTAAAACAAGGTTAATATTGGATTCAGGTGTGAATTTTCTGTTCCATTCTTGAATGATGGGAAAACCACCAAACAATTTTGCTTGACCAAGAAAATGTACTAATGTAAAACTATATCTTAAAATGCATTGAACTAATACCATTAATAAGCTAAAAGTTTATAACCTTATATTAAAGACAAGAGTAAGAAATTAATGACAAAAGGCAAAATTAAAATCATGACTTTTTTTCAACACTATAAAATTGACAATTTAATTAACTCTCACCATATTCAGGATCTCTGCAGTCTTAGTCTAACACAAATGAGAAAACTTTAAAAATGCCTTTCCTTCATTTTCAATTTTTTCTTTTACAAATTTTAGTACTAGATAATATTATAAATGTGGAGACATTTTTGATAACCAGGTTAATAAACTTGATGTTTAAATCATGATAATTGTGGATGATTATAATTTAGAACCCTACTATATTAAATTCAACAAGCAAACTCATTCCATTTGCTAAACATTTAGTATGATCTTTTCCCAATATTTTTAACATTTTTTGCTAAATCATTGTTATAACCTTAATAGATCATATATTACACATCTTATTAAACTGATGTAGTATTACATTACACAATCTTTTATTTTGTTTACAAAATGTTGGCAATTCTCTGTCCCAGTATTTGCGATCTAATTGGCTAAACACTTGAGAGGTTTGCATTCTCTCAGTTTATTTCAATACTGTCTGCGTTTGTAGAAATAAATATTATTTACATATATTGCTGCAAGTTATAACATCTAAAAAACTACTGCGTAGTAAATCGAAAGATTTCACGCTGTATGTTTATAATTAGATGTCAGTGAGTTAAGTGTGAAGATATTTAAGATTCACGCTGGCAGATCTAAGTACTTTGGACTGGCTTGGATATATAGACAGACAAGTAAAGAAGAGAATGGAACTGCTCTTTTCTTGTTAAATTCTCTGTCCCAGTATTTGCAATATGATTGGCTAAACGCTTGATAGGTTTGCACTCTTTCAGTTTATTTCAAATTATTTCTATAAAATCTAATATAATGTTGGCTTAAACTTTGCCTTCAAGTTTTTGGTCTTATTAAATTTTTTAATCGTTTTTTCTAATCTTACATTCTTGATTATTTGCAGCATAAGCAGGTTTTGAAAACAATTACACATTCTAATATATTTAAATCGGTCGCAATCCCAGGCCCAAAGACTCATATGAAAAATAATAAATGAAACTTCAACCATTTTCATTTGTTAAGTGTAATACTTGAATATTTATTATGAATAGCTTTAAGCAACCTCGCAAGAAAATATGATCATCTGGCATATAAACACCATTATTAAAATTTTGAATTACACATATCATGCTATAATGATTTTGTAAAATATCTGACTTCTTACATTAATTTTCATTATTAAAATAATCATTAAAAAAATCACCTTTTTTAAAAAAACTTTTTATTTATTACTTCTGAATTAATCATATGTGAATATTTATATCATTTTCAGCTAACCAATTTTTCAATCATTTATAATCTTTTATTAAAAATGTAATCTTCCCAACATGTATATAAAAATTAATTTAAAATGCAATTATATTTAAAAAAATTTACTTATTTTTATTACTTTTAATTTTTTAATCTTTAATTTAATGCATATTCTTAAAAAATTTTAAATAAATAAATTAATAAAAGAAAACTAGTTTTACTTCTCCATAGATAAATACTTTTATCTGTTGGGAAGATTAGAATTATCAATAATATGAAAAATAGACAGTCTATACATATTTTCTTTCTTTGAGCTAATCATTCCTTTCTCTATATTGATGAATTTCTCAAATGTTGTCTCTTGTAAAAGTCCTTGCATAACTGTCCCTTAGCATACCTAACATTGTTTAGGTAGACGTGTACATTTTTATTTTAACTTTTATTCCTTCATAAATTTTTTACTTAAACCCCATAGATTTGCATATTTTACTAACTTATCCACTCATATTTCAGCTTTCATTGGTTTTTTTTTACCTATAATTTTTGATATATCCTCTAAATTCTAAGATATTAAACTTTTTTAACTCATGGCTAAATTTAGCCTCAAAAAAAAAAAAAAAATCATTATCAACAAATTTCTAATATAATTAACATCAGGCACTACTAATTACATTATACCTTTAATTAAATGGAGTTTCCCATGCTGAGATCTTAGATAATTCTAATGTCCATTCAATGAACAAGATTAAATATGCCAATTTAGCTGGAGTTTATTTCTTAATTGCATCAGATTTTGGCTTAAACTTCTAAAATTAAATTAAAAAAAGTAGAATTGTTAATATTTTATGCTTTTCAAAATGATATTCTGTGATCAGAAAGTGATCTTTTATATATTCTTTCGGGATTTACTTAATCTCTTCTCACAAAATATTGATTACTGATCTATTGTCTGTTGCATTTGTCAACACACATAAAATTAGAACTATTCCATTAATTTAATTTTTTTATTCTTTATTATATGATTTTACAAATTTTGGAAAATCATTTATTATTTATACTGTAGATGAAGTAATATTAATGTTGAAAAAAACTAAAGTTCTAGGTCTCTCTCAGTCAGTGATGGAAGAAAAATCTTCAGCTTGGATACTTATCAACTTGAGAATACAAATCAGTTTAAATACCTTGATAGTTTTACAAGTAGAAAAGTGGACTTAGATGTTACTGCAGTTTTTAACAAGTTAAAAGAATATTTCATCATAGAGAAATTGCTATTGCAACTAAGTTAGCTGAATATATAGATATTTTATCTAACTATATAGATGTGAAATTTGGATATTCTATCAATGCAATATAAAGACATTAGAAAAGTTTCATTTAAGATTGTTCCGTAAAATTTTAAAAATACAATGGCAAGATCATAAAAGCAATCAATACATTCTTCAACTTGCTGGATGTAATACTATTGAGTCCACTGATGTAAAATCACACCTTCATTGGATTGGACATGTAAATTGAATGAACAATGGAAGACTTCCTAAGATTATCTCAAAGACATTCTAAAGAAGTACAATGTCGATTGTTTCCATTGATAAGATATGGCAGAGAATACATTGGAGATCTACAATTAGACATGGTGTTGAAATATTTCAGGAAGAAAAGTTTTCTGCTGAAAATGTAAAATATCAGGTAAACAAAAATGAACCAACATATTTTATATGTGGACATATTTTCAGTTCACAAATTAGTTTGTATAGTAATCGCAAAACTAATTTCTAGAACAGAACAAACTTTCATGGGTGGGGGTAATACCAACATTTTTTAGAATGTGGAAAATATATCTGCACCCATTTTTTCTTATAGTTGTCTTATTAAGCTTCTTTTTTGCTCCAATATCCAGCCATTATTTCTTTATTTTATTTGAAATTAGAGAGAATTTTTGAAGTACTTTGTCTTATGTTATATTCATTCATCAATATTTTTCTTAGTGGTTTTATCCTTTAAAATTTTTTTTGTGTCTGGTGATACAAAGAAATGTTCAAATAGGAACTCAAGACTATTTTACCAAATATTTTGTAGTCTTAAAGGCTCAGTTGTTCTTAAACTTTGGAAGACTAAATCATGAATGCCTTGAAGTAAGATAAACTTACATTCATATTAAAAATTAACTTTGAGAATTAGATAAGGATAGCCCATCATCCATAAAATTTTTGTAGAACCTGTGAATTCTCTTTATTGGTTATAACAAAGGTATGTAATGCCCAATTTGCTTAATTAATACAATAACACATTATATTTAGTAATTAACTTAAAATCTTCATTGAAGAGCTTATGACATTAACACAGAAAAATTGTAACCATTTAACCTAATTGCTTAAGAGTCTTGACAAATTAAAATAATTTCCTCTTTTTATAGCACCCTGCATAAACTTGTTGTAACAAGATTTCTGATTTGTAAGTTTTTGATTCAAATTATTTGCATTCCTTCATCTTATCCTGAGAGGAATTTCATTCTGTGCTTTTCTTATCATATCCTTAATGAAAGATCTATTAATGAAATAATCTTAAGACTTTCACAATTTATTTCTATTTTATAAAGCATATTGAAAGATTTATTAACTGTAAAACAGATAAAAATTATCATTTACATTTGATGTTTTCTATAAAATGAACTTTACAAAATGGAGAAATTTTTAAGTTTCAAGTAATATTTATGAATAACTTTTAAAATCACCAATAGAACTTTTATCTTTGGGAAATATTTTTATATCTTTCATTATATATATTTGGACTGCATTATATTATTTAATTTACCTTATTATACAATAAACTTATTTTTATATAACTGTTTCTTAAGCTAAAAACAAGCAATTTGGAAATATCTTTAGATACACTGGTCTTTTATAGCAATCTATATATAATAATTTTGAAATTATTTTATTTACTTAATTTGGATAGTGTCCTTTTTAAAAACAAAGTCATAATCTACTAATACTTTTCATTGGCATTTCATCTCATCGTTTATTATTTTTACCACTAACCAACACTTTGAAGTGTTTTTTTCTTTTTGACTTGTATGCATTTTTTGTTGTTGTTGGACTTCATATTTAGCTAATTTATTTATTAAAATGTTAAATTTAAGAATTTAATTTGCATGTATTTTCATAATTATGTGAACTTATATATATATTTGTAGATTTTAATCCACCTGGTGCATCTACTGTATCAAAGATGTGTGCAAGATTAGGGTCATGCAGATTATTGCTTCTTGAAAATGGCAGTTCAGATATACATCAACGTATTCGTCTCAATATTAGTACGTCAGATGTTTTATATGCATTAAAGACATGTAACAAATAATGAATTTTCAAGTAAATAAATGCTATATGTATATAGAATGATTAATATAATATGTACAATTATTTTTTTAATTTATTAATAAATACTTTCCAAATGTAAAATGTCTTTTTTTTCTCTCTCTCTATTATTATGTAGACAATTTTTTTAAAAAATATTTTTCAATCACACATAATTATTTTATCACAGGATTTCTGAACCTTCTTTGCCTTGATCCTTTCTTATAAAATTTTCATTATTTCTGTAGTTTTTTTTTTTGTAAGCTGTAGTCCTAATTTTGTGCTCTTTTTATCATTTTTATTATTAGTAGTAATACTATATATCTGATTTGTCATCTCTAATTATTAGTATAGTTTTGAGGATGTATATTTTTTCATCAATTAATCTCAGTCTGTTAATAAAAGGATTGTTACTTAGTAATTACTGTTTTCTTTCTGTAATCAAGAAAAATATGGCAGTAAAGTAATTATGGTTAACGAATAAAGCTTTATTAGATAGAAAAATGCTTAAGTATATAAATATCTTAGACAATAATTACAGGTTTACTTTACCATAATATGCAACATGGTTTTATTTTTGGAAATGTATATTCTTTTAATGGGTATTAGCAAACAAATGTAAACGCTTACCTTAATTTATTGAAAGTAGATGGTTCTTCATGCTTTTTATTGTTATCTACAAAATAAATGAGGTTATTACTATTAAAATTGATATTTTTTCCTGAATTGATAGATAACAATTACTGTTGATAATAGATTTTTTTGTTTTAGTATTTTTGCAAATATTTAGTCCTCTCTTTTGTCACATATTCTATTGTTTTTTTTTTTTGTGTGTGTGCCATTTCTAATGGTGCATTTTTGGAAAACTATTGTTCACATTTGAATTCTTATATTTACTACGATGTTGATAATTTCTTGAAATTTCGTTTATGATGAATGTTTGGGGAAGGAAGGTTGTTTGGTTATTGCAATTTTCCCTTGTGAAAATAACTATTTTAGAATAAAAATGGTAGTGGGGGCTAGCAGTCAAGAGATTGTTATCTAATCAATTAGAAATTGAATTAATAAGGTCTGGTATCTTTAAATGAGATTTCTTATTTATACAAGTATAGCATTTTATCTTAATTATTAAAAGTAGTGAAACCATAAGGACATTTCATGATTAGGGGGATAACTAATGTATACATTTTGTACTATTAACTTTTTATTATTTGATAGTTTTAATTGTTTTCCTATTTGGTTTTTTGAGATTCTGAAAATAGGCTAAATCTATACATTTTGTTGATTAGTATAGTACAAAAATTCCATCTCAAATGCTCATATTGATATACATGTATATCCTGGACTTGGTAATTGAACCAGGAAGTTTTATCTACCATTGAGATACATTTTTTTGTTTTTTTCTCGCTAATAGAAAATTTACATAAAACGAAATACATTTTCCATCCTGCCAAATTAAATATTCTTTTTTTCTAATCCAATCAGAAAGAGGCATTATTTGCATTTCGGAGTTACCCCATGGGTTCACCTTTAATCAATGTACACTTTAGTCTTTCAGTTCTATTATACCCAGTTTAATGAAATAATTATTCATTATTTGTATATTAAATTTCTAATATATATTTGCTTAAAATTAATTAGCATTTGATAATGGAAAAGCGAAAATAAATATATCTAAATCAACCTGTTCCAATATAACAAACGTGTGCATGTTAGACATCAAAACATTCTCTAGATACCATCTTAAGATGAAATAACGATATATATTTAACTTCTTATTTGCAAGAAACCCTCTTCATCAGTTATATTAAGTCTTTTAATGTTAATCAGAATTAATTATCAAACGTGTGTGCATGTTAGATATTAGACATCAAAACATTCTCTAGATACCACCTTAAGATGAAATAACGATATATAATATTTTTCTTATTTGTAAGAAACCCTCTTCGTCAGTTATATTAAGTCTTTTAATGTTAATCAGAATTAATTAGAGTCTTAGTTAATCATAATATAAAGCATATTTAGTTTACTAAGTATAATTAATTAATTAAATTTTTAGCCAATTAGCATGCATTTATTATTTAATTCTAGCTAGTGTTATTTCTTTTTGTTTTATAATTATCACTTTCAAATAATATAAATAACCTATTGTGGGGCAAAGACTTCTTCAACAGCTTTTCATAGAGAAACAGTAAAAAATATCTATGTTTATTCATATATAGACACCACATATACATTAAGGTATATAAAAAAAAATTGAAATTGATTATTCTGATTTGGTTAGAATATATATATGTGATTTCTGATGATAAAAACACATTCCAAATAAAGAATAAATAAAAAAATGTTCTATGCAAAATAAGATTCTAGTTAATTCTGATTTGTGGTCAAATAATTTTATTATCCTAGTTTATATTTCAAAAGTTAGCTTTTATATAATTATTTCACATCTAATTCAAAAATTACAAATTTTTAATATAATTGATTTGATTGATTATATTATACATACTTAATTCAGTTGGCAAGATTTATAAAAATGAGATTATGTTCCTAATTAATTATATGCTGTTTAATGAATTCATTTATCACAAAGTAAATATAATATACACACACTTATGATTAAGATTATAAAAAACGAAATTGATTATAATTCTTACCTGGACATAATATAATTGTGTGTTTATTATATCTTTCACATTTTATATAAGATTCTAGTTAATTCTTATTTGTAGTTAATGATGTTTAAGAGTTTGGCATGACTGATGGAATAATTCCCTTGAAATTATTACAAATCTTAAAACGCCATCAAAAAAATGTTCTAGATTTCAAATTTAAATTTTGACTTTTTTTATTTCTTCAAAATCATTATATCAAATGTTAACCACTTTTTTCATCAATATCCTTTGGCACACTCATCTTTCTCCTATTGTTGATGTAGTCCTAGCTAAATCCATCCCCCATGTAGAATTGGAATTAGATTTTCTATTGAACACTATTCTCACAATGTAACACTTTGATCCACTATTCAGTTCTTAAACATTATTTAGAACAAAGCAAATCAGTAATTCATTTCTTGCAACATCTTGTTTCTGATATCTGCCTCTTCTACAGATCTAGTCATGGTTTTTCTGAACATTTCTTTTATAGTTCTTTTAAAAAATTAGGCCAACTTTTTCGTTCATGTCTTTATGTTGCAATCTCATTTTTTCATATACTAATCAAACCTGTAAAAATAAAATTTTCTTTTTTCTTGTATCTTTTTTTTTTTTTAGCATTCATTTTCAATATATACATAAAAAAACAACAGTACAAAATAATTTTAAATAGATTTATTTTAGAAAACATACAGTAAAATCTTTGGTATTTTCTGACAGTTTTTTGGCATCAGTACAGAAATATAGATCGAATTGTCTTTCTTTGGAAATAAGTACACATTATTTTAAAACACTTAATAGAATTCTAAACAGCATTAAGTGTTCCAACTACAAATATGATTAGGAAAAGAAAATCTGAGCAAATATACAGGAATAAAATCATTCCTTCTTTGAAGGCATCACGTCATTGTTTTCACCAAAATCAAAATTTTCATTATTTTACATTGTTGAGAAATTCCATGTACAAAACTTTTTTTTAAAAAAAATACGTATATATGTTTTTATATATATATATATACATGACTATCAAAGCCAAAGGAACTTAACTATCAACATCTAAGATGTTAATTAAGTATGAATACATTTACACAGCTAATATTGTTTTCATAAACCTATATAGAGCTGTATGCGTAGATATGTTATCAGTCATCTGTTTAGCAATAGTTTTTTCATCTAAAATATAAATTCTGTCAATAAATATAGTGGAAATAGTATTTACAATTTTGTAAATTAGTTTCAATTCAATGTAAATATTTTAAAAAAGAAAATCTGTATGCACTTCCAATTCTGCCCAAAAAAAAAAAATGTCTTTACAAAATTTAGAGCAACTAGAAACTAGTTTTCTTAAAAATCTTACATGAATTATAAACAAATGATGATACTCGTCTAAAACCTAGTAACGAATCAAAATTACAAAAATAATTTTTAAAATTTGTTTAAAAAGTATTAATTACATTTAGTAATGCTTCAAATATATATATAATTTTTATCCACGAGGATTATTTTTTGAAAGTTCATGTATGTGTAGATATGTATATGAATATATTAAACAAAATCTCTAATACTCTTTAAAGTTTCTAACCAAATAGTCAGTTAATAAAACTGCAAAATAAATAATTAGTCATCCATATTGATGCAAAGAAACAGAAAACTTATTATTACATGTGTTTCATAATGATCTGGAAGCTTTGTGTGCCTCTGGAAATGTGATATCATCTCACATATGACATACTTAATTTAGAAATGTGTGATTCGAGAATGAAAAAAAAACTTTTGAACAAATTTATATAACTTATAAATAATGGACTAGGAAAATACTTCCCATTAACTAAATTATATTTATTTATATGAAGTATATCAAAGATATAAGTAAATCCATTCTTAATAAAACTGCTAAAAGATAAAATTTAAAATGATGAGGTAGATATTTTTTTGCATTGATATGAGTCTAACTATTTTGCAGTTTCATCGACTAATAGATTGGTTAAAAACTAAAGATTAATAGGGATATTGTAGCTGTTTTTAATTTTATATGTATGTATATATATGTACAATTTTTAAAATGCTAGACATAACTACAAACTAAAAATGAATTTCCTTCTATCTACTTCTAGATTATAATAGCATGATTTATTAATGACAGATGATGTAGACAGTAAATGCACACACACGTGTACATATACTCAAACACACATACATGTATTCACAAAAAGAAATCTTGAAACCCTATCCATCTTGCATTCCTGAATTACTGGTTTTTAAAAAGTATCATATATTAATATTTGATCATTTAACTTAACAATTTTCTCAGAATATTATTTCTTTAACTTATTCCTGTAAAATATTCCATATGACCAAGATTAAAGAGGAAAATAAAAAAAAAATCTATTATTTTTTTTTTAAAAAAAAAACTGAAAATTCATGGTTATAAATCTAAATTATAATGTAATAAAATCCAGAAAATTATAACTGTAAAGGTAACCATATACTTATGTTTGATTTTAACAAAATAATTACCAATAATAATAAAATACTTTTTTTAATTTGTAGATTTTTCCACTTTCATTGAATTAAAAAATTAACATGGTACGATTTAGATATTTCAACAGAAAGTAGTTAATAATAGATTTTGTAGAATATGTTATGAATTTTGATAATATATTAACATTGATCAGAGAAGACAATAGAAAAATAGACTAATTAATATTTAGACAATATCAGTATTAGAACTGATAAATTTGCAAAATTATTGTATCAGGAATGTAAAACAAAAGGGAATAATCAATAGAATTAATCTTAAATCTATCTGTCTAACATTTTTTACATATTATTGGTAAAATATATGTATATATAATTATAAATAAAATATATAAAAAAATAGGATTCAAATTTAATATCAGAATTTTTAAAAAAATCAAGCTTCGTCATTTTTTTATTTACATAGGGTCTGCCTGTCATGGCCAAAAAGGAACTTTAGAAAATCTAAAAAAGGAAAAAATAAAATTAAGTCAATTAATATTTAGTACAAATTATGTAAAATAACACACTTTTAGAAATTATAAATATATAAACTCTTAATCATTAAATTATTTTACTCAAAAATTAATAGAAAAGTACAAAATGATAGAAATGACATGTCAAATATAACAATAAATATTCTTTTTTTATTTCCATTGAGAAATCAAAACTATACAATTACTATTAAATGAGATAATAAAATAAAATATATTTACATGATGTGAGCAAAAAGGCAGAAAAACATATGATACTTTTATTAATATAGTGTAGGGTTATCTTTGCATCTATATATAGAATATAGTTTGTATTCTACATGGGTTGGAATTGTGTAACATTTAAAAGTATCTAAACAATCCATTCCTCATGGTAAAAAGCTTCAAAATCTTTTGAGAAACATTAGTAGAAGATATAAACTTTTGACTATCTGTTCATTAAAGCTCAGTAATATTTAAAGTGGGCCATTGAAGAAGTTATGGAATTGTGTGCTAGTCTCATATTTCACAACCAAATATTCAACTGTGTAGACTATGAATGTGAGCATTATTAGCTTCATAAGTAGCAATGTTGCATCCATGCAGAAAAATGACTAGACTAATAGGCCATATTGTTTTCCTGAAGATTTGGGATGATGGTGTTTTAGTTGTATTTATATGTTGGACTATTTCCATTATCTGAGTATTGTCTTTAGAAAAATTTAACTTTATTTAAATATTCCGAATACATTCAACTGTTAGTAATAGCACATCAAACAGGTTAGTATATGCACAGCATTTTGAGAGGTATTATTTTCCCCTCTTCAAGTGTTGCTGGCCTAACCAGTGACACTACTATCATGGGAATCGAACCTGGACTCTTAGATTCTTTAAGTATGAATTTTAAGATAACGCTCTAATTGCAGCTGGCTCAGTTGGTTAGAACGATATCTTAAAATTCAATACTTAAAGAATCTAAAGGTCCAGGTTCGATTCCCATGATAGTAATGTCAGTCAAGCCAGCAACGCATGAATAGTAGGAGAATAATACCTCTCGAAACATTGTGCATATATTAACCTGTATGCTATTACTAACAGTTGAATGTATTCAGAATATTTAAATAAAGTTAAATTTTTCTAAAGACATTCAATATTCATATATGTTCAACATATAAATACAACTAAAAGAGACCATATGCCTGTCCAAGTCATGACAATTCCAACATCAAGCTTTACAATTGTTAGAAAGCATTTCAGGTAGATAGCTTGATAATCCCTCCCAATAGTTGGTATAAGTATAAACTGTAATTCATTGAATCAAATGATATATTCCTTGCTATCCATTTCATTTTATGAAACTGTTTCCATATTGTAGCATTCACATCAGAAATAAATGGCCTTAAAGTGAGAGCTTGACCATAAATGTTCTGCTTATGAAATTCATGTTAGATTGTTTTAGAAGAGTTCAGAATTAGCAGCATAAAACTTTAGTAACTAATAGATGCTAGATGACAGTGCTTAATAAATCCCTATCATGCTGTCATGTCCAATATCCCAGATTAGTTTCATCTTTATGATTTTCATCAATGAGTTTTGAATCTTGGAACAATGCATCTAGACATTTAGGATCTAATGCATTTTTCTTCCAGCAGCCATTATTTACCTTTTTATTATGGGATCAAGTTATCAGCCCAAACTGAAAAACAAATATTTTCAAATTAAACCAACTTGCTTGTATAGCCATATAGATTAGACACCGATTCAGTAAGTATATATTATGTGATAGGGTTGTCATATTTTATTAGTTTTAAAATTTAAATGTGTATTAAACACTACAGTGATTTATTCATGATTAGTGTTTTTTAGCTATACTTTTCTCTAATGTTCATTTGTCTCTTTCAGTGGGCGTTTATTTTGGATCAGTGGTTCTAGCAGTTTTGTTTTTCAAAAACTGTTATTGAATATGGTCACAATCTTTGAGATAGTTCAAATGTTTTTGGATACCAATTATTCAGCTAATTGGATATCAACAGTTTATCCCTTTGGAATCAAATCTAGCATTTCTTTTCGTAGGTTAATGAAATATATTAATATTCTACCATGTACTTCCTTCTTACCATTTCCTTAGAATGTTATCTGGGAAAAAAAAAAAAAAATGTTGAAACATAATTCCATTTCTGTATTACTTCGTATCAAAATTATAGCACTAACAAAGGGAGATATTATTTTGTTCAAGACTGCCAATATGTCATTTCCAAAACTGGCTTCAGAAATAAATATCTAAATATTTTTATAAATATATTATTAATACAGTGTATATCTGCAGAAATAAATTTTATTAACTAAAAGCAGACTTTATTTTTGAGGCTTTAATGGAACCAAGCAGGGCAAATTCTCAATGTCTATTTCATACATTTTTGTTGCAGTTATTACTGTATAAATATTTAACATGGATGAGCTGCTCATTAAGTATGGTAAGTTAAAGTCTTTTAAATTAAAAAAATACCACGATCTTCCTTCACTAATAAATCTTGAGATATCAGTTAGATTTCTTGAAGACAGAATGAATGTGTATGTAAATGATCATGCTTTTTCAAATTTATAATATGACAGAATTAAGATCCTCATTTTCAGTAGAATGTAAAGTTGGTTATGAAGGCAGAAGATACTAAGAATGTCCTGGTAGTGGATCTAGGCTAGGCTGTCATTTGATGACTTTTTTGTTTATTCTATTTACAACTGTAGATCACTTTTGAGAAAAGTAAGATTTTGCGTGAATTTGAAGAATTGTTGAATGTTAAATAAAATATGTTTAGATTATGAGGTATGAAGAAAAGATAAAGAAACGATTTAAGATTCCTATAAGGCACTAACGGAATGGTACTCCCATAAAAAAATATAAGAACAACACTGAAGATATAAGTAATATATTAGATAGGGTAGCAAGATTTATTATTCAACACAATATAAAATATCAAATGCTCCATAGATATCTATAAAATAGCACAAAAGAATGATGAGTATAGATCGATATTTTTGGAATATAAATGTAAATTGGGCCATACTTTTGACTTAACAGCTGCAAAAATAGTTTGTGCAGAAAGAGGAGATAGAAAATGTAAAGTTAAAGAGGCCTGGTTCAATGCAAAAGATCCCTATATGACAAATAAAAGAAGAGTCCTGCATTCTGCTATTAAGAAAATGGAACATTTGAATATAATTGCATAAGGCATGCTATATTTAAATATTGATTCTAACAGAGAAGTGTGAGGGTTATGACAAGAATTGTCAAAAGCATGCTTAACAAATAATAAATAAAAATTTTAAACTATACCTTTTCTGAATAAATGTTTCAAAAATTTTCATAGATATTAGAATAAAGTCAAGAAAAAATAAAGATTATATTTCAAATTACAAGACAAAATGGATTTCCATCTGAAAAATAAGATGACATTTAAAATTTACTTAAGTCGCAGTAAAACAAGAAAAATTAAGAATTTTTAAAAATGTGCAATTTAAAATAGTGCCAAATTGTAAAATATATATTGATAAGTCTATATGTCATCAAGCAGAATTTTGCACAAGTTACATGAAGTATTTCTTGGCAAAATAATACAGGGTTGCAGAAGTTCAATTAAGCAAAAAGAAATTGGATAAATATGAAGTTCCTAAAGGAATCATTGATAAGTGCAGGATTATTATCACCCTGAAAGTAAAAGAAAATATAATGAAAACTATAATTTCTAGCAAGACATTAATTTGGAGCCTGAAAAGAGAAAATTGAATTAATATCTCAACATGCCAGGTACCAAATACAACTGGTAAGATTTTAGAACATGGATCAAAATTTGTGAGGGTAACGTCGAGAAATCTGAAAGTCGAACTAAATATAACGCAAAAAAGAAGTAATAGATAACATAGCTAAAGCTTTACACTTAGTACCTAATAAAAATTGAAAATAATCAATAGTCGAGACAAAATTAACAAGAGAATATTTCAATAACAATAATATATTATAAAAGAAGACAAAGGAAATCGGCTTGCGATATTAAATAAAGAATATAGTCATAAAATGAATATACAAATAAATCTGAAATTTAATGATAGATAAGTATAACATGAAAAATATGAAAGATAAATTTATTTTATTAATATTGAGAAAATAAGGCTTATATGAAGTCAAAATACTTAAGAATGTATCCAACGGCAGCCACTCTTCATAATATTTGCTAATGTGAAATTACATGAAGAAAAATATTCACCATGAATAATAATAGATTTCAGGGCTGCATATTTTTATAAAGCAACAAAAACAAAAGATTGGCTTATTAAAAATATAGGTTTTAGAGATAATACAATAAAGTCACCATAAGAATGCGTTGAGAAAATTAAGCATATAAATATACAAACAGAACATAAAGTTGCATCTTTGAACATCAAGGAGCTTTATAATTCAACCAGTCTGTAGATATAATTAATAAGCTGCTACAGAATATAGACTATAATCAGAATAGAAAAGATGTTATTATCGATGTATTAAGATGAATCGACAGAGACATTATAGCCTTGATCAATGACAAATATTATAAAATGGAATATGGTTAGCCAATGGGACTTCCAATTAGTGGCATTGATGCAGTATTGTACTAACAAAATTTGAAAGAATGATTATCCCAAAACCCTTACCACCTGTTAATAATACAATTTATATGAGATATGTAGATGATGTGTTTATTTGGGCAGCAGAAATACAAATTGAAAATGTCATGAGTTAGAACAAGCTTCAGCATTACAATGGATGATTGAAGATGAATCTAAAGGCATTAAATTTCTAGATCTATACATTCAAAAAAATGTAAATACTCTGGATTATATAATGATTCTAAAACCCATGGAAATCCAAGGTACTATCAATCCAAAATCATGGACCCCCAATGGTACAGAAATAATAAATTGTGTAAATATGAAGCCGATTGTAAAAATAATATTGATATGTATATTAAAGATCTTTTAAGATTAGGATATAATCATAATAAATTAAATGGAACTATTGAAAGATTTTATAGTAAGATAAATAATCCACCATCTCAACAAACTGATTCCAAAAAATGGATTGGCCTCCCATACATTCTCGGTTTATCTCAAAGATTAAAAAGGGTGTGTATTGACACATTCAATGTGAGTTGAAAAATCCTGCCCTTGTTAAATAATGCTAAGAATAAATTACTTATAGAGCTGGTCCAACAAGTAGTTTATAAAAGTGAATGCAGTGATCACTTGTGCAAAGTAGCGCAGCATAGATATCTATATAACCAAGCAAACAATAATGAATGTAGTCTAATATTTTCGGAACAAACGTAAATCAGACCATACTTTTAACTTTAACAACTGTGAAAATAGTTTGTGTGGAAAGAGATGACAGAAAACATAAAAGTAAAGAAACTTGGATCATTGCAAAAGATCCCTACATGATAAATAAAAAAAATCCCGTGTTCTGCTATCAAGAAAATGGAATATTTGAATAAATTTGCATAAGTCATGTTATATTTAAATATACTGATTCCAACAGAGAAGTGATCGTGCTATGAATATGACAAAAATTATTGAAAGCATGCTTAATAAAATTTTAAACTATAATACTTTTTCTGAATAAATGTTTGAAACATTTACATAGATATTATAATTCAAGTTTTACTACTAAAATTGGAAAATAATTTCAAGATGAATATGCTATTGGTAAATCTGGATATGTAAACAGAAATGATGAAATAAATTTGTGGAATTTTCAGAAAAAGAAAATCTAGCTGCATATGAATTCTTTTTCGAGAAAAATTCAAAGTGAAAATAGACAAAGAAGCATTTAAGCAAAGATATAGAAGAATTGGGATTATAATACGAGTAAAGAAAATGTTTTTTAAAACTAATGTAGTTAATAATTTCAATAAAGAAGTTATCATTGATCATTGAGATATTTAGAATTTATATATCATTTTAAAATTTGATGAACTTTCATGATGATTCAATCTTTAACTGATTCTCTATTAAATGAAACAAACAATGCTTGTTCTTATCTGTTATTAAAACAAGCAAAATTCTGTATGTATTGCCACTCAGTGCAAGTCAGAGTAATCAATGGATACCAGAAGGCTTGTGCATAAAATCCCCATCTAGTGCCTACTCATCCACACTGATGAAAGCCACAAGCCAGAAACTAGTCTGGGGATATTGGATAAGTAGGCACTAGATGGGGATTTTATGCACAAGCCTTCTGGCATCCATTGATTACTCTCGCTTGCACTGAGAGGCAATACATATAGAGAATTGTTTTAAAACAATATATAAAAAATAATATATTTAAAAGAATATCTGGAATTTTTCAAAATGGTATGAAAAAGAATAATAGTATAGAGCAGGAGTCATCAAACTACAGCTCTCAAGATAAATGTGACTCTTTGATCCCAATCTCACGATTCTTTATTATGATAAATATAACCACATTTTTTATTTCCTTTTGTAATTTGTAAATTAATATTTTGATGACTTGGAGAGAAAAAATGTGCATTACAGTGTTATTTCTTGAATTCAGCCTTATTATATAATAATAATTGTTGTATATGATATTTAAATATTAGAA
The DNA here is from genome assembly GCA_028023455.1 of Epiperipatus broadwayi. Classification (NCBI taxonomy): domain Eukaryota; kingdom Metazoa; phylum Onychophora; class Udeonychophora; order Euonychophora; family Peripatidae; genus Epiperipatus; species Epiperipatus broadwayi. The sequence continues at coordinate 8,940,090 of JAQFVV010006209.1, read as the reverse complement.
ATATGTGAATAAATCAAACGTCAAAATAATTTTTTTGTTTTTAAGAGAATTTTTATTTTTGTTAGAATCTATACAAATTCTAGTATGTTGTATTATTAAAATAAATGCTTAAATATATCTACAATCATTCAGAAGTTCATATTTTTTATTTCTTTTCTTTCAACTCTTTAATGGGGGAGGGGGATATAACAAAATTGCTCTTCGTGTTAAAAAGTTTGTTGACTCTGGTATAGGGAAATATAACTTTGAATTAGCAAGGAAATTTATAGAAAAACATTTCCGAAATATTAAAAAAATAATGTTACTTAAAAAAAAAACCTGACATCATAACTAAAAACTATAATAACAAAGAAAAAAAAACTTGTCCCACAATTACATCTATGATAATAGAAAATTTCCTGTAAGAATAGAAAAATTATTGGCAGAGCTGTATACTAAATGTTTACATAATAAAGATGTTATAAAATGATTGGAAGAGTTCATTAATAATATTTATATTTAAAAAAAGATATCAGAAGTTGTATTATAAGATTTTTATTAAGACCATTTCAATTTATCTGCAAATAATTTTGGATTCAAATCGACCAATAGAACAAGCAGGATTTAGAAAGAATCAATGAATATGATTTATTGTGTTTTGGATTTGTAGATTATAAAGCAGGCATTTGAATCTACAAATATTTCCATGAAATAAACCTAGAATATTGACAAACTCCGAATTGTAATTGTGAAATAAAAAAATTTTTTGTATGATCTAATAATATGTCAGAGATTAATGTGAAAAATAATGTATATTAGTTGTATTTTATTTATGAAATAAAATACTTTTTTAAAAAAAAAACACACAAAATTTAACATTTCTACTGTAAAAATTAGAAAAATTCAATACGATAATGGGATTTAACTGAAATTCTTTGCATATATTTATTGTAACTCCCTTTTAATGGTAAATTGCTTTGACTGCAATTTTAAACTTTCCTAACTTTTGTTCTATGTAAAAAAAAATGGTTTATAAAATAGACATAAAAAAAATTAATCTGAATTGGAGATTAAACACTCCTTTAATAACTACAAATTCCATTATTAGATATTTCAAATAACTATTATCAACACTTTGTCTAAGAAACTGAGTAGTTTGCATCTTGAAAAATTTCTATGGATTTTTGATTGATGGGTAGATTTAACATTAATGTCCTAAGTGGTTTAGTGCAGTGGTGGAGTTATGTACTCTGGAGTTTAAGGTTCATTGATTATGAATCCTGGCTCTATTACTTCTGGAGCTCAAACTTCTTACGAACTCCTAAGCAATAAACTATTCAATTATTTTTGCCTTTCATGATTTAGTATCATGATAGAGCAGTGAACTTTACATTTCAAGGTTCTTGGAATATGGCTCCAGTTTGGATCACTTTTAGTGCTCAAGATTCTGAGCTATAATTTTTCAATTATTATTATTATTTATGTTCATAAGATTTTAAAAGTAGATTATAATCGACTGATAGATAAATGAATATATTGGGGAAACCTTTAAACAGATAATACAATTTAAATTAACATCATCAGACAATTTAGCTAAAAAAAAAAATTACTAACTCCAACGTAACTGAAATAAATGTTATTGATAAATAGTTAATAATTTTCGCTCTAGACATAATATTCAATGATTAGTATACAAGCATAATCTTAACAGGAATAATAATAGAATCTCATTTTCAGCAATCTGATTACTCTGCAATGTTAAGCTATAGATTCAAGACATCAGCAAATCGCTTTCTCAAACAATAAATTTGTTAATATTACAAAACACATGATTCTTTGCTTAGCTTTAAAATGAATCTCATACATTCAAGAAAGCAAATTTTGAAAAAATATACAAGAAAAGAAAAAATAAATGCATCCAAAAAAAGGAGAAAACATTTTTTTTAGTTATGTATTTATATATATGCTCCATTTTTATATAAATGTATAGAAAAATAAAATTATTTTAATTAACTTGCAGCATAATTTTTTGCAAAGAACAGAAACAATTCGCACCAGATGAGTCAGTTGCTAAGTGATTAGGGTTTATGGTTTTACTTCCTTATTTTAATTTGACTGAAAAATAGTTTGATAACTATTTATCAATCAACAATTTGAATTGCTAATTATAGTTAAAGAACATTTACTTGTGGGGGAAAAAAAATCTTAGGCTTATTTGAAACCTGAAAAACTTGTCAAGTTTTACCTGGATTTGAATCCCAATTCACACTATAATATGTAGTATTGTTTAAATGTTACATTTCTATTATATAATCCCTTTACCTTTTTTTTTTGTTGTTGCTGTTAAATTTTATTGAGATATACATTTTATTTAAATGCCTTTTATATTCCTCTTTGAAGAGTACCATAGGTGCTTTAGCCTTGCATTGATGTATTTAAATATCTGTTTTATCTTATATGTATGTATTCTTTATTTATCTGATTATATAAATATGACTTTTATTTAAATAAATATTAAATAAACAAGAAATTAAAAATACTCATATGTTATGTCTAATCAAATGCAATTCATTCAGGAAATATCTTCCCCAAAAAATTGAAATGTCAATTAAACCTGTTTAAATTTGATAAAATAAACTTTGTCATTGCATTTGAATCTTGATACTTTTTTATAATATCTCTTTTTACTACCACATGTAAATTTTTATCAATCATTAACAACAACAAAAAAACCAATCACCTTTTTTCTATTTATAATTTACATAATAGATTTTATTATTTTTAATTTTAAATTATTAGTTTATATATATATCTTCTCTTAGCATTACCATTTCATCTTGCTGTGTATTGACTCGTCAATTATAGCATATGAGGATTAGTTCACCAACTAGTTTATAGCAAGAAATGACAATTAGTAATACAGATTAATTTAAGAACATGATTTTTTCATTTAATATATATATATATTAAGCATGACATATGATTTATAACGAGGATAGCAATTTATCATCCGATGGCACGTCTGAATGTACACGCGTGCAACCTATAGATACAGTTAACGTGAGGACACAAATCTAATAAAGGGGACCACTGTTTTAGCACATGGGTGCTTAACCCAAGCATATATACACAACTATAAAGTTCTCGTCTGTTCCAGGTTACACGTATGAATATATATATATATATAAATATTATTGAGCCAGTCAACACCAAGCAATGTTAATAAGACAAAATATATGCACACATGACAAGGTATAATTACTGATTATAATTCTGAGCATATAGCTTCTCTGTTTTAAATCCCTCATTAATCAATATAAGATACAAATGGTTACCTTCACAATCCAAGTGTTTTCAAACCCTTAATGGCCCTTGAGGCATATCAACTAATAGTTAGATCAGGGCGATCTGTAAAAGAAACTAATCGCCTTGCTTAACCTTCAAGAACTGAGATCCTGGGTGGTTAGCAAATCCCAAGCTGCTTCCTCATAGCACTAGCCCAGAGATTCGCCAGAATGCACTAATGCTTCTTTTCAAATTTTTCCCCTTTTATCTATTTAGTTTCTTTTGTTTTCTGGAATAATTCTAATTTGTAAGATCAGGGTGGTTTTAAATTAATCAGCGCAATTATAACTTAGTAATTAAATTGGTATTTTGCTAATTAAATTCATTTCTTTATCTGATTATTTAGTCCATTTTGTTTAATTGCATTTAAGCCAGATTCCTGTTAATCAGATAATAATTAATTTTATCCTAACTTTATACATTTAATTTAAATAAATACATATTTTAGACATCTTGATCATGATGTTTTTTTATTGTTGTTTGTTATCAATCAAATATTTTTAATTCCTTCTAATTTCTGTTTGTTTTTTAACCTTTAACTGAAATATCTTTTCAAGCTGTTCATTAAATTTCTGTGATTTTTGTTATCTAAATGAGAGATAAGTTGTGTACAATCTTAAATTAAGTTTTAAAAAAATCTTATAAGAATATCTCACAGAAAATAACAGATGACTAAGAGGATCACGGGATTACTTCACTTCTATAAACCCACAAGTTTGAAAATGTACCAAGAGTTTCCCTCCTAGTTGGAGCGGCAGAACTGTGAGCGCCAGAATTGATCCTGGGAACTCCGGATCCCAAGTCGGACACTATAACAGCAGACTACTAGAATAGAACCATTGAGTTGCTAAAATAAATAAACAACTCATATTGTACATGGAATTTCATTATATTTGTAATGTACCTATTTTTTAGCATTTATCATAAATATTATCTTTTCTCAAAAATTGCTACAACATTCCAGTCATAGTTATAGTAAAAAAATTCCGGCACTCTATACATTTATTATTCTAAGACAATTTATGAAGGAAAAAGTTATTTAATCAGTAAGATTTTCCACACAACTTAAAAAAATTTACAATTCAACAAGTGATATTGTGGCATCTGTAAATTTATATAATGCTGAAGACCATATTCAAAGAAAAATACTGCAAACATATGTTAGATTAAATTTTAAAACTTAATCATACATAAAAATAGCTTCCTTTTCTAAACTTTAAAATTTCTGTCGATTGAGTAGAATGTTTTTATTAAAAAAATTTGGAATAAAAATAAGTTGAATGAAATGGGAAAACTTTAGGATAAAATATTTTAAAAGAACAAACCTTCAAGTAAATTATTGTTTACATGAAATTGAAATAGAAGTAAATTACATGTCTGTGAACTGTGAGTAATTAACTCTTTATATTAGCAAATAATCAAAACTATTTACTGATATAAAAAGGGTTATTTATTCATAGCTCACAGGAATGTAGTTTATTTCCATTTTGATTTCATAAGACTAAGTTATAATTATTTGATTATATATATATGATATAGAGTTGTTGTTTTTTTATGACAATATCAAAAAATTATACATTTCAATAAATAAAGTGTTTCAAAAACTTATATTAAAGGCACATAATGTCTTGTAATAATTTTGAAAATTATTTTGACAAATTGAAAAAAAAATTTAAAGGAAAGAGTATATAAAGAAATTTAAAAAAAAGAAAAAAAAAATATTTGAGGAGAATTTCAGAATTTTATAATAATTGGTGTCTATTAAAGACTTCTCTACCTTGCCACACATTTATTGCTCATAATATAAAACAAATACAAGTGTGATCAACTGCTCAAGGGATGACTGAGAACATGAGTTCCATTAAAGTAGTTAAATGGATTTTTTTCCTCTCAAAATTTCCACTTTCATCACTATGATAAACTGCTCAAGGCACTGCTGCTCATAACTGTAAAAACTTTTAAAATGACTATTGAGAAATATGATTATTTTCATTTACATTTCCAAATATTTAAATAAAATTTCAAGATGGCTAAATAATCTTTAGCATCTATTTTACAACTAAACACATCACATTTATTCTAAATAAATTAATAATTCTCACCTTATAATCTTTTATTAGGATAATAATTTCATTGTCTCAAACTTTGGAAAGCAACAAGCTTATGAACAGTCACACAGTTGTTTGATAACTTTGAATTTATGTAAGAGGGATTAATAACTGGCTGTACAATAAGAGATTTCTCGCTAACATACGTTTTACTACAGGAATTCTCATTAGAATTAAATGATGGAAAATTTGAATCCCTTGATAATACATCCAAAAACATCATTGTCGTTTTAGATGTCGCAATTTCAGGAGATTCTAAACCAGAGTCTGAAACTGTTCTACAATCATTAGAATCTCCAGAACCGGATGAAACTGATCTTGCATCCCATGATCTAGAAACTAAACTATCAGAGGAACTGTTTTTACTCAGAGAAAGCCAAGCTGTACTTCTTTCTTTTACCTCTGAAACTGAATATTCTCCTGAGTTATTAGTATTACTACACGGTAAAGGTGATGCACTCTTTCTTCGATAAAAGCAAGAAATCTCTGTCACTTTATCAGTTAATTCATTTGGACTGTCACTACTGTAATCTCCAAAGCCTGAGTGATCAGATTTACTATTATGTACAAATTCTAAAGTTCTTCGAAGCATAGTTGGAGAACTTGGCAAAGATTTACTACGTTTTTGAAATAGTATGCTACGATCATTAATAAATTCATCTCCACTAATTGGTGTTCCTGGTGGTGTGGCTGTTTTGCATGGAGAAGGTAATTCAAACATTAAAGATAATCCTTCACTGCACGTATTGAATCCAATAATTTTACGACCATCTTTGAACATCTCTAATGATTTAAATGGGTTTTTTTTACTGGGTCGATAATAAGGATCATCCTTAGACAAGGCTTCAGCTAGTTTTTTAGGTGTTACTTTTATATGCCCAGAATCATTTATTTTTTGATGAGAACTGAAATCGGTTGTCCATCGCTGTCTTGTAGATTCTGAAACTGAGCAACCTCTCAAGCAATCTATTCCAGAATTCTTGATTTGCTCTAAAAAATGGAAAATATTTAAGGATTACAAAAATATTATTCAAATTATAAACAGATTACAAGTCTAAAGTAATTTGATGTTTAATAAAATTTAAAAAAATTATATAAAAATAAATCACTTATAGTATTCTTTTTTTTTTTTTGTATTGGTTATATATTTTGATTTATTGTAGCTTTTTTTTTTTTTTTTGAAAAATTAAAATTCTTAAATAGGTTTTAAAAATCAAGTATAAAAATTATAAAAAGATCACTTACAATTTATACATGACATTATCCCTCTACTCAAGGTGTTAATTATAATTAAATCAGCTTATATTTAAGGGATTTATTAAGTTACTGATAATAAAAATTTCATATATTTAGATTGAATGACATATAACCAAACAAATATATATATAAAATGACTTGAAAATATGGTAGGTTTAAAATTTCTCGGTGCAGATAGTTAGTATCCCCCTCGTCTGATCAATTATGACTAGCCTGTATTTTCTAGCTAAGAACAACCAAAAATCTATTATTAATAGTACCAGATTTTTAATTATGCCAGCTATTTGTTAAAATTCTGAATTTTCTAAGAAAATCTTCCGCATATCAATTTCAAATCCAGATATGGATGTAGCAGATTAAGAGTATTTCGTTCCAAGGTCATTAGGTAATACATATAGAAACATATGTTCTCATGTTTAATATAAAAAGACTTTTAATCAATCATTGACTTTTAATGTATGACTATAAATTATAGTAAGTGAAGATTGGGGGGGGGGGGGGTAAAAATAATGATTTAAAAAAGGAATAAATCAAACTGAAATTCCATGAGTTAGAAATATAATTAAAAAGACAAATAATTTGAATTATAAAGTTGTAGTTGAATTGTGAAAAAATTTTATATTACCAAAAACTAATTGCAATTAATAGCCAATTTTAAAATAAAGAATATTACTATTTACTTATAAAAATTCCAAATATATCCCGAGTTAAATTCAACTTGTCATTTTCTATTATTTTAATCTAAATCAATTCTTCAATCATCAACTACTTTTGCACGTTTAAAGCAATGTTTACTGTCTTAACTGTCTAGTAACCTTCTTCAGAGACCTGTAAATTAACATTATATGACTTTATTAACTATTTGAATAATTATTTTACAAACAATCAAAGTTTACAAAATTAATATCCTTACTCTATTAAATATGTACAATGATTATTCAACTAATTAATAGTGCAGTATAATGTTAATTTATATACCTCTGAAGAAGGTTCCAGCTGAAAATGTTAAATAAAATATTATTTTAAAAATGCAAAAATATCTAGTGATTTAAAAATTAATTGAGAAGATAATGTTGCAAATCCAAAAAAAAAAAAAAAAAAAAAAATGGAATATTCTATTAAAATGTCAAATAATATTAATATTAGATTAGATTTACAATCATTATTAATAAAAAGTTTTACTTACCAGTAGACATTGTATTTGAAAGTGATAGGCTAGCTAATACAGATTCCCTAAGTAAACTCTTATTAGACATTTTATTGACTTTTTCTAGTAAAACTTCAAGTGTTTCTACAAGTTCTTGAAAGGATGGCCGTGACTTAGGATCAATCTTTTTTTATTAAAAAAAAAAAAAAAAAACATTAGTGAGGACTATTCAAGTCACACATATTTATCTATCTGAAGCTACTTTTCTAACCATTTACATTTTTTTTAATGTATATTCAATAATATCAGCTGAATAGCACTTTATAAATATTACCGCATTGCATAATTTAACTCAAGATTTTATTTACTAAATAGTTGATACAATGTGAAAGCATTTTACATACTAAACTGTTATATTTTGAATATAAATTGTGTTTGTTTTGCACGATCATAAATTTGCCATGAATGACTCGTTAAATATTAGTCAAGACTATGTGAAAAAATAAAGTACCTATAAATGACTATCTTATTAAAACTCTATAATACAGAATTAAACTAAATGATTATAGACATAATGCATCAGTTTATATATATGTATATGTAATATAAATAAAATGTCCGTTAATTAAAACAAAATTGTAATTATAAATGAAATAATAAATTTAACGGTTTACAAATTATTATACACAATCCTTAAATCAGCAGAAGTACTTTCAGTTAATTTCTTGAACCTGCCTCAACTGCCATTAAATTCAAAAACAAAGCGGAAGTAAATGTCATCAATTCAAATTCCATGAATCTCGTATTTTAATATTAGCAGCTTGCCTATTTAAACAGGAATAAAATGCAGTTAATAAATAGGCAAGCTGCTAACATTAAAATATGAGATTCATGGAATTTGAATTGATGACGTTTGCTTCCGCTTTGTTTTTGAATTTAATGGCAGTTGAGGCAGGTTCAAGAAATTAACCGAAAGTACTTCTGCGAATTTAATGATTGTGTATAATAGTTTGTAAACTGTTAAATTTATTATTTCAATTATAATTATATATATATAGAATAATTCTTCAGAAGGAAAGAGATGAAACAAAAATATTATTAATTAATAATAAACATATATTTCTTTTATGAAATATTTGTAAAACTTTTAATACAAGTAGAAGATAAAACACCCATTAAATAAACTATTGCAGGCCAAAGAGCATTATTTACTAGCATTGACAATTTCCAGGTGGGCAAAGTTTTAGCATCTCTCATCATGATTTTATTCTCTAGATATAAATTACTTGATATCCCATTTACCCATCGATTTTTGATAGTTAGCTTAGTCGGGTATGGTTAGTAATCAGAAATAAAAAAAATTCTATGCATTTTTAGTTTGAAAAACAAATTAAAACCAAACTCATGGATAGCAAAGAATAAGAGTCGACATCTTGATATTTTTTAAAAATATTTTGTTCTAAATATGGATAATATGAATGGTCATTATTTGGGATGATTTTATGTTTTACTGTGTATATTTTTTATTTATATAATCATTATCAGATCAATAATGTTTTCATACATCATATGAAATATTTTTTAGTTTTAACAAATAAATAAATTTTCACTTGCCGTATCAATTATAACAAATCTATTGGAATAGTCTTCAACTAAACAAATGAGGTAGGTTTTAAAAACAATAATAAAAACATATTTAAAATATACTTTTTTTCAATTACAATTACTCATAAAATTCATTTAAGAAGTTGATTATTAATATTAAATTAACAGTTTTAAAGAATATTTTTATTATATTCTAAAAAAAAACAACCAGTGTTACCATGCAACATTTGAAGGCTAACTGAAGGAAGTCCGGGGGGCAGTCTCCACACATCTCACTGAATGCTATGTAATCAAGGCCAAAATTCTGAAGGGAAAAAAACATTTATTAGAAACATAAAATTTTAAGATTATATAACAATTAATTAATTTTAAATATTTTATATCATACTTCTGTTCTTGGTAAAATATCTGGATCAGCTTCTACCCTGGCTATGAGCTCACAGAGAATGATACCAAATGAAAACACATCAGCCTAAAATGTTAAAAGGTTACATTTTATAAAAGAAAATTTGAGCAAACACACACACACTTATACATATGTACAAATAACACAAGTATAATTTTTTCAATAATAAAATTTTTTAGGAGAAACTTCTTTTATTGACAACAATAAAAACATAAGAATAAAACTATTGTGAGATATTCCGACTCAAGAAATAAATGAACAAAAATAATAAAGATGTTATAAATTTTTTTTTTTAAATATATATATTTTGATCACTTCAAATAAAGATCTGTTCATGTTAGAGTTTTTTTTATTAATGCTATAATTTTTGGGAGAGTTCTGACTTCTTATACATAAACTGCTAAAATATTTAAAATATATATATAAAGTCAAAAATACTGCACTGCGGATATTTTTTAAATCATTGTAGAAAAGGCGTGTTTATTTGTTGTTTACATTAAAAGGTTTAATACTGTACATTTGATTATAAAAGTATTCAAGATTTCAAATCTGGTAAAAAGTTGGATTATCATGTCTGGTATACAGATTCTGAGGAATGAATGTTATTCATGAAATGTATATAGTGAGGGGAATCAGTCTGACATCCGTTTTCACTGGTTTAATAGCTTAAGAGATTATGGGCTTTAATTTAGGAGTGCTGTGAATAGATATGATTGGTTAGAAACTTGATTCCAGTATAATGCTTAATTTATATATATTAATTTTAAATTATACTTCATTATATATATATATATAATGAAAGCATACTGGACCAGATAATTAACCAGAAAAGAAAAAAATATTCCTTTCCGCCAAGCACACACATATAATATGCAAAAGTATTACATATATATATATATACACAGTAGTCTTAAGTATCCGATTAAAAACCAAATGTTTTTCCAAAAATCCTCCAAAGAACAACAGTAAAAAAGAATATTAATATCACCTTATGTAATAACCATACATCCGTTTATTAACTAATAATAAGATGATTAAATTCATTGAGTATGGGTTGACTACTCTTAAAAAAATCCTGAGCTTGTTTAAAAATTCTTAGTTGTCATCATCAACAGATAGGTTTGGCAAAATTATTAATACTAACCTATGCATTTAGATAACATTTATGAATAAAAAATGTTTACTTCATAAAAAAAAAAAAATTCTCCAAGAGTGTATGGATGGACAATTAATAACTAATATGGTAATAAATTTCAAAAAAATTGCTAAGCCAAGCTTTCTATATGGAGTATCTTTATCAAAACAGATTACAATTTATTTTAGCCAATCTAAATATATATCAATATAAATTGAAACACCAGTTATCGATAAGAACAATGCTATTGGCTGTTACTGCAATAGATTTTTTTTTTAAAAAAAATTAAATATACACCAACAATAAATGAAACAACAGTTCTTATTAAAAGAATGCTACTAGCAATAACAGTAAATGGAATTTTTTTAATTAATTATATGTCAAGTTTCTTTTATTTATGTTATTATTTTTCTACTGATAAATAATTTTGGTGTCAGCAGCTTTAAACAAATGATCAATTTCCTTTTCATCTTCAAAAAAATTCAGAGTTATGTGCACTATTAGTTTTAACTCTATTATAAAGGGGAATGTTATTCAATCACTCCTCCTACAGGCAAAAACAAACTGTGCTTTAATTTATTCTTAGATTTAATAAGAGTACCAAACTCTCCATGCAGTAGTGCCACCAAGTGCAGGTCTTCATAATCAATAGATGCAGGAAGGTTTGTGCATAAAATCCTATCTAGTGCCTACTCATCCAACATCCCCAGACTAGTTTCTAGCTTGTGGCTTTCATCAGTGAGGAGCCTTGAATTTGAGAGCACTGCACCTAGATCTTGGGATCTAATACAACCTTCCAGTAGCTACCGTTTACCTATTTGGTAAACATAAAGCTAGGAGCCCAAGATGAAAACACTATAATGCTTCCAACACAAACTCATTTGCTAGTATAGTCATATAGATTTGAACTTAGTTCAGTATCCATACTTTTTGTGTCTTTGGTTTTTCAAAAACCACAATTACTATTATCCTATAGGCAGGCTAGGTATAAAACCATCAAGACATATGATCGCCATTTCATATGCTTCATATAATTACGAAGGCTTGCACTTGGTGGCACTACTGAATGGAGAATTTGGTACTCTTATTAACAGCATGTGTAAGCATATGATATGGTGATCATGTAAGTTTTGATGGTTTTATTCTTAGATTTATTAATTAGTCTTTAATGATAAAGAACATCAAAAATCAATATTAAAGTCTTTATTCAATAAAGAAATTATTTTACATGCAAATTAGAAATACAGAGCATATCCATATATTGTTTCTTAATAGATAATTCTATCACTTTTTATATTCACATATAAATTTTTTTATTTGTTTATCAAGTATGATCTTAAAATATACACCTGTGATCAATTCATTTTTGTAATTCTCTGTAGTATTTTTTCTATCAGAATCAAGTTTGCAAAGTTTAAATTTCTAAAGAAAAAGACTTCAAACTTAAGTCATTTTATAGTGAAATGGAATTTTTGATAAACGATATAGATAACCCTTAATATTAACCAGCTTTATATGCATCTGGTAATCACTAGCATTGCATTATCTTTCTAATTTTAAATCTGAAAATTTAATAGATTTATTAATGTCTTCATCTTCCTTCACCCAATAAATTTCAGGGATTTTAATTAAATTATTAAGCATAACTTGAATAAGATTATGAGAAATACATACAAAAATATCATCAATATATCTGGCATTATTGATGTCTTAATTAATATTTAAAAGAAAATGGATAACTTCTTTTTCAATAAAATTGCAATAGCTAGACACATCCATGGACCATATTGTAGTCATTATAAAAATATCTCTATTAAATGTAGCAAATCAATTATTTATCCGATATGATCCTGAATGATGTTTATTGACTAAATTCTATTTATTGAGCAAAAGTTTGGAAACATCAAAAGAAGCAATTCTGGATTCTTCACTAATTTTAATATCTTTTATTTTATTGACAAAATCAAAAGATTTTATTATCAAGCTTCCAAAACCAAATTCAGTCTGAATCACAACTTTTGTTGCGCTGTAATAAGAGGCTGCTCCAAAATCAATTATAAGCCTTAATGGATGATTTTCCTTATGAAATTTTCTATTTGCAAATATCCGGGGAGTGATACTGCTGAAGGATACATTTTAAGATGCTTGCTGTTATCATGTTTTCTGAGAACACCAGTTATAAATTTGTCTTTTAAAATTGTAATCATTACACCCTTCAAAGTTAATAATATTTATTTGATGACTTCCTTTTCAAGATAAACAATTTTATCAAACAGAACAAATCAATTATCTTTATCTTCTTTAAGATAAATAATGTTCTCTTCTTTAAAAAATATCAAATTTTGATATTTTTTTTGCTCTATGATTTATCAGCAAAAAAACTGTGACTTTTTTTTTTTTAATAAAAAAAACGCACATATAAATACATATATAAAAACACACATATAAATACATATATCCAGTTATAACAAAGTACAGTTTAATTAAAATTATTTGGAATTCTTTTACATAGGACCAACACAATAAATAGACTGGCTTTATTTTTAAAAAACTACTATTGACTATAGTCAAATGTTTTCTTACTGCTTGATCTCAGACTTCATTGACAAGAGACTTACTGGAAGAACAATGTTACTTTTTCATAGATCATTTGATATATATATATAATCATTTATTATTATGTTTAAAATTATTTATTAAAAAACTGAATTTATTACTAAAATTTTATTACTAAAATATATTTTTTAAAGATATATATATATACCCAATTAATAAAATTATTAATTTTAAATGAGAACCAACTTACCCTCTCATTATACCATAGACCCTTCAAACACTCAGGTGCCATCCAATAAGGAGAACCAACGGTGGGTAAACGAAAACTATTATCTCTAAAAAAATAAAAGATTCAAAGAAAAGTAACAGTTTTGACAAAAATAAGACAATTAGAGTAATAATTAATATACTATTTAATCAATATATTTTAATAATATAATACAGAATGCAGCGACCACAATTAAAATATCCACATCACAATCATTACAAACATGAATGCCTTAAGACTAATTGATCCAAAAAATTTTACCAGAGAAAAATGCAGTCAAATAAATGAAAGTATGTGAAAAATATATGTTATCAGCATTATTTTTATGCAGATGATGTGCAAAAAAAGAATATAAAATGGATATTGTTTTTGGCAAAGAAAAATCAAAAATAATGATAATTAACAAATTAGAAAATAAGGTTAAAGAATTAAAAAAATTATGCATAGAAGAAATGAAGCAATATATTTATAAGAGGATTAAAATTAATAATAAATGGAATATCTTAAAATAAAAAAGGACTATTAATTAATACTATCTACCTATATAGTAACTATGATATAAAGAGAATCTTTTGGAAAATTGTGACCATACTATTATCAGTTCCCACTTATGAAAATGATGAAGCATTTAATTTATAGGTTTGAATAAGATACAAAAAGAAGTAGGAAGATGAGATTTGAGTGGGAAAGGATGGAGAGATGATGTAACAGGAGTTGAAGCTATAAATAAGATAATCACTATTTCATATGAGAAAAACTAAGAATAAATTAAAATTTTTTGAAAGATCACAATTCATGAAAATGAATAGAATTACTAAAATAATTTTTATTTGAAAGAAATGTCACATAAATTGTATAAAAACAAGTAATAAATATGCAGAAGAATTAGAGATTATATTTAAAGAACCTTCATAAAAATAGGATAAACATTCCAAAAAAATGGGGATAACCCAAAGATAAAATTACACACAATTAATATTGCCAAATGAATGATTATATAAGAAAATGAATATAAATATTTAAAAAGGCTTTATATACATAAGACTAAATAAGTAGAATATTACATTCAGGAATCTTTTTGTCATGTAATGCAGAGGAATGGTGTTCTGGTATCTTTTTTAGGTATTTTTAATGTTTCAAACGTAATTAGATGAAATGGTATCGGTACATAATTACAATCCATATTTATATATTCAAATAAAGAAAAAAATATAGTGTTTTATGAATCAGATGAAATATGGATGGATTCGAAACTGGCGCTCTCGTGTAGAAAAAAGTGGACTCATCCTCGTTCCATTGGTCACTCGAGGTCAATGACCGATTACAGCGATGCATGCGCAGCCAGTAACGTCTGATATATGTGATTGAATGCACCTGCGTAGCGATTGACAATGTATGGAATATTTAATTTCTTTATTTTTATGTAAATTAGATGACATTATTTTTATTTTTTAGTATAAAAGTTTACCCCAAGTTTAAAAATGAAAAACATTTTCAGTTACTTCTCAACTACTAATCCCACTAATAAAAAGTCTAAAACAACAACAGAAAATATGGAAATATTGATGCAAGTTCCTGAATCATACATCTCAAGCGGAGAACATCTTTCAGCCATAGACACTAATACTAAGAAAATGAATCAAGATGATTTGTCAGATGAAAATTGAACAAAACTTTGGAAATCATTATAAACTTTTATTCAATTATATAAAGTTTCACAATTTCATTTTACGTTTGGTTATCAATTGTATATTTGTATTTGTTGTTTAACTTGAAATTTCATTTAAATATTTGAATATAATTTTCTTTAGTAAAAAGCTTGACAAGAAGTGAGTTCTGGCATCTTTTTTTATTAAAAAAAAAAGCCCTGACTAAATTTGTATATAATTTTTTTTTTTAAATTACAGATTGTGAAGAGACTGGATTTATATATATATATTCCTTTATTTTTTGTAAATGTTATTATTGTATAAAACAAGATTAAAAAATTATATTATAATGATAATTGACATAATTTATTATTTTTGTATTATCAATAATAGTAATTTTCTATTGATATGTTTAACGCAATTTTTGTGTAAATATATTTTAATATAATTCCCATTTAATTCTCTACTTTAGGGCAAGCAAAGAAAAAAAACCAAAGAAATTTATCACGACTTATAAGTCATGTGATAAATTTCTTTGTTTTCTCCATTTCTTTCTTTGTTTTTTTTTTCTTTGCTTACCTTAAAGTAGAGGTATATGAAAATTATAGGGAAAAAATTATGTTAAAAAAAGAATTTATGGGGTTTTTTTTAAGAATAGGAGAAAAATAATCATATACTTTAGTATATAATTAAATAGAGAGATTTGAATTTAGGATTTTTAATCTAAATTTATCTTCCACTCCATCTCAAATAATCAATACAAGTGATCACACACATGTGAAAAAGATAAATGATCCCCAATATACATATTTCATGCAGAACCATCATTCATCAGTTGGCCAGATCATAATCATCCACACATATATACAACCAGCGCTTGATTTAAATTAGGACACCAATTTCTTAAACTTTAAAGAACAGGCTTCAATCTTCTTAACCTTCCAAGAATTCAACTATCCCCATTTTATTAAAAAACCAACAACAGAATGCTCAAAGCATTTGGTGGATTTGATATTTAATCATACTCATGTAGACATTACATCAATCTAACCCACATATTATTGGACCATTACGTAGCCATTTATATTAATAAAAGAGGGATGGGCTGAACTTATATTATGATGTAACCTATTTCCAAGACAATATGTAATTAACCTATTCATTCAGTATACTGAATGTTTATTATAGTAAATAGAGGGATTTGAACTTAAGATTTTCAGCCTATATTTATCCTCCACTCCATCTCAAACAAACGATACAAAGGTGCCACACTCGTGAAAAAGATAAATGATCCCCAATCTATGTATTTCGAGCAGAGTAAGTACTCATCAGTTGGGCTAGATCATAATCTCCCACACATATATACAATCAGTGCTCGGCTTATATTAAGATAGCAATTCCTTAAACTTTAATGGATAAGCTTCAACCTTTTATATATTATAATATATAATGTAGTCCAGATTATAATGAAAAATATCCCAAAATTTTATGCTACACAATTTTACATCCTCCACTAAGTTTTTTTTTTATATTTCTCACATCAAACTTCTGCTTATTCAGATCAAAAGAGATCTACCAGGAAATCAAATTCAAGATTTAAATGATATTAAACTCACTTTTTATGTCAATGATTTTACAATTCTATTTCTTCTAGAAAATTTTTCTCTAAACTCTTTACTATATTTTATAATTATAGCAAAAAATATTCCCTTTCATACAAACAAATATTCTGTTGTGAAAAATATATCTGAAAAAACTTCCCACTATTTCTACAAACTCTTCATCAAAATTTCTTGGTCTCCCCACTCACTTATCATCTTATCTCTTATATTTAACAATTTTAGAAAAAATATATATAGAACTGCTAAAATTACAGGATATATATAATGAGGGGAAAGATTATGATTTAAAAAAAGTTATGTTTTTTTGAGCTAAATGAAAAATTAAAGATAAAATAAGAAAAAATGTAATAATAGGGGAAACAGAAATTAAGAATAAATAATAATAACTTACAACTATTAAAGGTGACTTTCATCAAAGAACAGATATATGCATGACATAAACATGAGAAATGAAGATATCTTGATTCAATTATTTTCATTTGAATAGAATATATTCTCAATTAAATAATTAACTATTGTAATAGAATTATTAACAATAAAGATAGAGCATTAATTTACTGAAAATGGAAAAGTCTAGAGAAAGAATCAAGCAGATAGAATAAAATGTGAGTTTGATTTCACAAATATATGAAATCTATCTCACAAGTAAGAAATTATAGCAGATTACAATCATGCCATTTTTTATATTAATCAAGCCAGCTTTGCTGAAAATTGATGATCAAATAAAAAGACATCCATTATCCAACCATGAGATTGGCTTAGTTATGGGCTTTGAACTCCAAATATGGGTGTAGTAGGGTAATTCATTAATCACTATGCTGGAAGGCTTCCAAATATAGAAAATTACTCTCTTAATTAAATATTTCTAATTAACAATAACTTAATTTCAATATACAAAAGAATATATTGCATAAGTTAAATTGTTTTCCTTGGACAAAATACATTATTGTATTGACTTAAAATTTAAAAAAATGAATAACTGATTCCATTATTTTAAAAAGTTTAACTCTATCCCATATTTCGCTGGAATTAGGGTGTCTGAAGCTTATGTGGTGGCAAAATTTAATATTAGTTAACAATTATTTTACCAAATAATATAAAGAAACTTACAGAGGATTTGGAATTTTTTCAGCCAGACCAAAATCAGCAATGACAGCAATCTTTAGTTGACCTTCAAGCTTAATTAAAACATTCTAAAAAAACAAACAATTGTTTTCAATAATTATATATTGTATATGCATTCACTATTCATGAATTTATATTCACACTAAAATAACACACACACAACTGAAATCAGGTCCCTTGTTGGCAGCAAAAACAATATTACATTGCAACAAGTAAGGCAATATTAGCTAATGAAATTAATTTCAACATTCACTATTGATTTATAGCAAAGCAATAAATGCTTTTACTATTAAAAATAAAATGAGACTGTTATATTTATATTCCTTTTAAATATTATTCCTTATTAATAGTAGTACTATCAGAATTTAGCAATGGGCTTGAACTAAAAAAATTAAGAAATATCAATGTTGTTTGATAAAATTACAATGATGCTAAATGCTAAGTCATGAGTACTAGTGACTGTTTACATAATTTGATTATTTAGTATCATATGAGTGTAAAAGAGGGAAACAAACATTTAAACATATTATTAAAAAATAATTTAAATATATTATTAAATATTAACCATTAAAATTTATACTTATGTGATTAGCTTTAATTTATTTTTATACTTATATCTTTATACCTTTCCTTTCAAATGCACAATTGACTACTAATAATTTATATATATAAATAAAGAGATTAATGTATCTGTTTCATAGAACAGATGTGTAATAATATTCTATCTATGGATGTAAATAAAACAAATTTAGCCTGAAAATATATGAATATGATCTAATTAATTCAACTTTACAACAAGCTTTTCATAATAATTGATGCATTATTTAATTTCATATTTAGTATCAAACTGAAATCTCATTTACTACAGTATAATAAGTGGATATTCTTCCATGTTTTATTTTTGGCCTTATTCAGTAGTCAGCTATTTAGTTCTATAGATGACACTTATCTTTGATAGTTTTCATTGTGTTTATATTATTTTTTTAAAAATAGTATATGCTTAGCCGACTTTTGACTATTACAAACCATAGATGTAACATAAATTGGAAAGTGGGAGTGGATATATATATATATAAATATATGCTGTTATTGCTAATTTACATAAAATTTAAATATGAAAATTAATTAGAGAAAATAGGCCATCTTTTTGAAAGGGGCATACATGATTCTTTTCTATTGATGGTTTTTGTCACCTGAGATATGCCATACCTCTCTAATCTTTCATTTAAAGTCACTGCGTTCAGTGCATGCAATCAGAATGTTAACAGATGAAGGAACTAAGGAATGACCAGTTATAGAAAAGTGTTAAAAAATATTGAGTATGTATCTGTATTTGTTCTAGTTTATTATACAGGTATGTGTGTTGGGTTATATGTGTAGACAGGTTTGCCAAAGACTACCTGTAGTAAACGGAGGGGCAGGTGAGTTCCTGGCATTTAATTTTATACTAACATTGTTTTTTCTTAGAATTTTGTCGGAGGCTAAAAATAAAATTATAATTCTTAACTAACCAGTAAAAATCTTATTATGAGCTTGTCATATCTGTTGGACATTGTCTTAAATAATGATATATGATTAAAATAGAAAATAATGAAAACGTTTCCTTAATTTATATTATAAAATCTTGTTACATTGAAAATTATTGAACAGGGTTTTAAAAAATGTAATTTACAATATTTATTTCATATTTAGCTCTTGGGTATTTTTTATTGGTATATATACAGATCTGTTTTGTCATGTGTAAATCTATAGTTATGTAAAAAATAACAGACATACATAAAGGATACAAAAACTGTAAAATTTCTGGTATCATACCATTCACAACTGAATAATAATTCATTCAATAATGTAAAAAAGGGAGAAGAGAGGGAAATATTGACCAATAGCAGCAAATTAATTTTTTCTTATTAAAAAAGACACATGGTGACTTCTTTTACCTTTTTATTAAGACTTTTACATGAATTCTATTTATTTAATGTACAATTCTTTTGGATAAGGCATCTTATTATAATGATCACTTTAATTTTCTTTTCAGTAATTAATTTCCATTTAGGTATCTACCATTGTAAATAGCTCCCCGTATAAGTTTTTCTTCCTAATCATTTGTCAATTAAATGCAATTCTTTTTTAGGCATAATCCTATTTGATCCCTTCTCCAGGCATAAATCAGAATCTTCTGCACATGAATCGAATAAGAAAATAAAATAAAAAGTATCATTCATTAGAAGCTAACAAATTTTCTTATTCATATCATTTAAAATTGATTAATCTTTCAGTTTAATGGCTGCAATTACAAATTAATAACATTTTACATTAGACTTTAGAATAGATATTAAATACAATAGGCAATGATGTTCTCTGAATCCGATTGCTGCCAATAAGGTAGAGGATCAATAAATAGTCAGCCTTTTTGGAGGCAAAAAAAAAAAAGAGAGAATGTCTGTCTAACCTGAATGACTGAACATGCTCTCAATTAAAGCTTCTTCAAACAGAGAAGGTGTTTTTACTATAGTCATTACTGATATGTCTACACAATGAGGCAAGTCCACGATAGGACTGGAAGCTGCTAAGACTAGGGCCGATTCGAGGCAAGCTATCCACTACTACTGGAAGAGTCTTGTCTAGAAATTCGAGGCAAGCTGGAAGAGTTTTTGACTATAACTCTCAGTGCAAGCTAACATATACAATTGGAAGTGAGTCCGGCATGATCAGTACAGTATTAACTACATTTATTTACGTACTACTGAATTTATTGAGTGTTCATATTTTTATTGATATCACTGGTCGCTTGAGCCTGAAACCTGCAATTCAGACCAAACACAACAATAACCTTAGTTTTTTTTTAACTATGAACACTTCTATTCTTTGGCCAAGATTAGTATAAAACCAATAAGACATCACATAATCCCAGCTTACATATTGCTTTTCAGTAGCAAATTCTTTTTCTCTCACCACAATAATATCACCTACTGTAAGCTTTGAATAGATGTCAGATAGTGGTGCTTAATAAATGATGAAAGCCTAAGCTATAAACTAGTCTGGGAATATTGACAGGACAACACAGGATAGAGATATGATGCCAAATATTGATTACTAAAGCGTATACTCAGTGATATAAAAGTGGTGAGAGAACAAAAATTTGCTTCTGAATAGCATTATATTAGCTAGGGTCATGTGATATCTTATTGTTTATATATGCTTTTCCACTGCATTTGAAGTCTTACAAAATAATATTATATCTTTACTATACATGATACATATTATTATGTTGTTTATTTTTTTACTGTTATTTATAAAATATAATAAAAATGCTTATTGCTAATTAATATGACAGCTTTCAACTAGATTTCTAGTTGAGAGCTGTTTTTTTTTTTTCATAAAAAAAAGGTAAACTTTGAAAAGTTCTTGCAATATCATTATGATAGAGGTTACAAAACAAACAAATGTAATGGTGATTCATTCTTAATTTTATTTTTTTCCATAAAAATGACTATTAAGTGTGAAAACTATGAATGTTATTGCTACTTGTAGATAAGATTGAGGTAAAGTTTACATACTTTTAATTATCACACCAAATACAAACTAATTTACCATGTTAATAACCATTGTAGTCATTAGTAAAAACAAATAAGGTTACTGAATAGATAGCTTATTATTATTATTTTTATTTCTCATAATGATAACCATCTAACACAGAATTAAACCTAAAACAAAACTGTTTATGATTAAATGTGATAATAACAAAAAGTACACTCTTAACAATGAATAATGTGCATAGATATAAAATTTAGAAATAGGCAAAATGTGAAACAGTACATAATTGTTTAATATTAACTTACTTTAGAAGTCAGGTCTCTATGAAAAACTCCACGAGAATGCAAATACCTCATTCCTCTTGCACTATCCAGAGCTAGCTTGATTCTGATTGGCCACGATAAGTCTTCTTTTTTATTTCCAATCAACTGTTCCAAGCTTCCACCATTTATATACTAAATACATATATTAAAAACACATTTAAAATTTGACTAAATTTCATGATAATAGTAATTTTTAAAAAAAGCATTTATATTTAATTTAAAACTATTTTTAAATCGCTATTTTTCTAAAATTTCATCTTTTTTATTACAGACAATTTTATTGTATAGTAAGCACTGTGATACAAATTGTTCACATAGTTCCTTATATGATAAAACAAGAACAGCTCTCTACTCTAGTGTCATCTATAGTAAGCTTGAGTAATCAGTGATTACAGATAGTAACACCTTTAAAACATCCTCAGACTAATTTTTAGCTTTTGCTTTATCAATGTGACTTAGGTTTCAAATCTAGAAGTAATGCAATTATGTAATCACTCTAATTCCATTTTATTACTCAAGGTAAAAGTCTAAAGTTCAAATCATTCTACTGTTTTGAATCCAAATCAATCTGCCTGAATAGTTACTAACTATATATATTTTAGAATCCTTAATTCTTTATTATTCTTTGGTTTATAAATATTAATAATAACAACAATCATTTAATTCTTCTTTACCTCACATAATATATGATAAAACAAAAGTGAAGTGCCATTTATAGTAAGCATATGTCATTAGTAACTATAGTAAATATTTATTGGAGAGATTATCCTGTTATACCAAAACTTTTGAAAAATAGAAATCTAAAAAAAAAAAAATCAGGTTTAGAATTTTCAAGAAGCAAATCACAACTAAACATCAAATCTGATCAGAAAATGGTTATCCGGATAAGACTTAGCTAGAAGGTAAAATATAGTAGAAAAAAATATCACATGCTAACTGGCAAGCCTAGAAAGTAATGCCTTCTCTTTTTCTAGTCCTCTAATTGGGGTAGGGGGTAGGAGAGAAGTCATTGGCTGCACTAGAATATTTAAGAGCTGTATAATCTAGTTACTTAATTTCTAAATACATTATAGAACAAATGAAAAAAAAAAATTTTAATGTCCAAATATTGGCATTTACATATCATTTATGAAAAGGGATTCATATTATAGTGTTTATTGCATTATCCTGCCATGATTAGATCTGGGAATTTAAATTTTTTTCAGGTAATAAATTAATAATTAACTCAGGTGGCCATCCAATTAATATTTAGTAAAAGAGCATCTAATTAAGATTATTTGCCTTTTACAACATATGTGTAAATTAAAACTTTTCTAATGTATTCTTAAAACTCATGTATAGCTAGGTTTATTCAGGAAAGTTTTTATTTTAAAGATTAATGCATAAATATACAATCTGCAATACCTCATACAAACCTATAAAAACTCATCATTTTTATTGACAAACTTTATTATTCATTATGCTCATTTTTTTTCTCTCTCTTAAAAAGTCCTTTATTATATTTCATATTCATTGTCATAAATGAAGCGTCTGTAAATTAAAAAAAAAAAAGTTTAACAAAGACCATTGTATTAAATCTCATTAATCATTGTTGCTTCAACTTACTAATGGTAACTGTGAAAGATTTTTTTCTCAAATATAAAAAGGTCATTGATAGATAAAAATTATTTTATTATTTAATGATCTGTTCAAATAATCTTCAGGAAAATTTCTTGTAATTATAAATAAAGTTTATTAAAGCAAGAACAAATGGTTAATAAAGTTAATCAGTATTTACATTTATTTTATAATGTCAGAATAAGATTCACTACAGAGCTGTTAAATAACACATACTAATATAGAAAGGTATTAACATATTGTAACCCTATCAGAATAATCCCTTTTATATATTTACTAAAATAGATCAAAGACTTGCACACTGTGGTCAGACTGGATATTCATTAAGCTTAATGACTCAATACTAATACCAGACATATTTCCTGACCATCATTCTCATAATTCAGATTGAATAAAAGATATGGTCAATTCCTGGTCACTATAGACATTTTCATTAATAATGGGTCAGCCACATTACAGATTTAAGGTGCCATTTCTATAACAAAGAACATCTATAAATCAGATTTACACCCATTTCTAGCTTCTTTGACAATGAACCCATACCTTAATCCATCACTGGCTTAGATGAACATGGCAATACTTCACAGGCTAATCATTTTTGTTGATACAAATATAAATAATCATTTATGACTAATAAAAAAAAATCCAACAACTAACATCTATCTTTGTATCACAATTTTATAGATAATAATATGAGAACGTTATGGGGAAAAGACTAGCAGTTACTTGTAATAAATTAGTAAATCAAATTTACTTAACTATAATGATTGGATTGGTCCTGAATATTTACATATATTTGGACAATATAAAAGTTCAGCCTACAGACATAATAAAAATAATTAATCAATAAGAAGAAAATTAATAATAAAATTTAAAAAAAGGACATCAAAATAAAAATAATATTGAATGATGTGCATTTATGAAATATATAAGAAAATATTTATAGATATATAATATACTGTAATATGATTTTTGTGGATTATGTTATTGATTTATTTAAATAAAATATTTTAGTTTAGACCTATTAGTAAAAACAGAATAGTAGAGTCTTACCCATTTATTAATTATTTTGTGATCATATTTTGAGTCTTTTGGATCCTTACTTTGAACTCATGTACATGGAGACTTTATGAGATTGTTCATTTGGTCAGTTTCTTGGTTAACTTTAATTTACATGGATATTGGGGAAAATATAGTTATAAAATAATCTTGAATTCATGTAGTTTCCACTGCAGTTATTCAGCTTAATGAGCTCTGGATCCACGTCCAGATTGTATACTTTGGAAGATTAGTTAAAGCTGGATTGATTTTTAAATACAGTTCCAATATCATCGGAATAGAGATACAATATTATTGTTTCATTTTTTGTTTTACACACTCATACAGATATATTTTTTCCTTTTATCATACTGCTCTAAAAGATGATCCTTTGGTAGATGGATGTCTTGGATAACAGCAAATATTTTTCAAAAGCAACAGGCTTACTTTTAAACTCTCGTTTAGAATAATCTCCTTATGATTAGTAGCTATATTATGGCACAGTCATAATGAGCACACACCAGTGAATTAGTCCATGATTGCAAAAATATCTATATAATAGAGTATATTTCTCATTTTCATAAAATATCACTGTTTTTTGCTGACTAAAATATCAACACATTGGCACATGGGTTTTTTTAAGATATCACTGATGCTTTCATTCTCAACATAAAGCTGATTTTTGAAAAGTATTTTCTAATCCAACAATTGTCTGGTATACACATTCTTCTCTTATTTGCATTCTTTTTTCTTAATTTATTTACTTAGTTTTTATTAATCCTCCTTTTACTCATTAATTATAATGGGAGATGTCATTTTAATAAAGTAAGAATCCACAAAGAATGTAATAATAAAAATTGATTTTTTAAAGAAATTTTACTTCTTTCTGTTTTATATATTAATTCTTATTAAGCATGATTTCAGCATGTAATACTTATATAAGGCTAAAACCTTAGTACATGCGCCTTGAGTGCTTAATTTTACTCGCTTTTTTTTTTACATTTAAATTGACTAATTTTCATAATACTTGAATTGCCTGAATTTTTTTAAAATTTCTTATCTAATTGCATATTTGCAAAACATTCTTTGACAAGAGTTTTAAATATTTTTTAATTTTTTTAAAAAAAATCTCTCACCCATTATTCATTTCAAATTCTCAAACTTGAAACAAAAAAATGATTATACTTGTATTAACTTTCTCAAGTCCATCAGGTATTTTGTAACCTTCTTACCTAGCTATTGGTCATTAAAATACAATTATTCAGCTATAGTTTGATACTGATCTTTACCTGGAGGCTTTTTTCTTTGTAGTGAGTGGAAAGCAGGTCTATCCCTTATCAGAGAGCTTCTGTTTATTCTTTTTCTAGGTGGGGCATAATATGTACGTTCAGATATATGATAAAATCTTTGCTTGTACAATAGGATTCATAATGATTCCTTTCAATCGGATAAAACATTTCCTGTCTATAGCCCTTAATAGATCTGCCATTCTTTCAATAATCAACTAGTTGTTAGTTATAGCCAGCAAATTATATGTTACAAGATGAATAATATGGCTTTCTGGCAGGGGGAAAGCTGTAAGTGCTCTTAATTTTGCCACCTGTCTTTAAAAAAAAATGTGATAAGCTTGCTCCAATGCTTGACTTGTTCTTGAAATACTTGCTACAGCATATTATCCTGTTACTACTTGCTCCAAAAGCATTGTACAATTGCCTCTTCATACTTATTTGTGGCATTTTAAGTTCCACCAATTCTTGGCTGTATCAACCAAATAATTTGTGGCAACGATAATTTTTTTTAATCTGTTAAGCTATGAAATGCAAATAGTTCAGCAAGTTAATTTAAATAGTAGATTTGAATTTGAAAATCTTGACTCATACCAGCTTGGATAAGAAATTATTGTTCACATTAGTTGGTATATTATTTGATAATCCTCTCTCTAATTGACATCAATTAGCTGGTTAGCTATGTAGTGCTGCAATATTGTTGTTAGAGCCATGCTACATCTCCACATTAGTCTTTGGTTCCTTTCTTTCATAATCTATGGATAGAGTAAGCATGTGTTCTAATTTTTCAGTTCTTTTTATGAGATTGCTCATCATGTCAGCTTTGAATTTTGTAATTTATGTGTTTAGATTGTCTTGAATCACTTGATAATAAAGTTTTAACATAACTTCCCATTTCTTTTCTTCTGATGATCTATTTGATGTAGAATCATTTGCTCTGTTTGTTTACCTATGACTTTTTGAGATTTATTCATTTCAATCCCCAATTCTTGTAGTTTGGTTGCTAAGATGTGTTGCATTTCTTTGAGTCTTTTGTTCTGTCTCATGTTTAGTTTTTAAAATTTTCTCCTACATCTCTTTATTTCTTCTTTTATATGATCATGGTTTTCTCCATATTATGCTTTATTGCTCCATCTATCTTATACTGATTTTCTTCATATTTTTGGTCTAATTTTTCTAACATTTGGTCAAAATGATTTTTCATCATTAATTCCATCTGTTTTTGCATCTCTACATCCCTCTGATTTTGATTATCTTTTATCCTCAATTCTATATGTTCTTGCATCTCTAAATCCCTTTGTGTTTGATTATGTTCCATCTGTTTGAATAATGTGCTAATCATCTGCATCATATCTAATTGTGATGATGTTGCAGTACTCTCAGGAATTTTCATCTCTTCATTAATGTTCTTTTGCTTTATTTGTTTGCATGTGTTACTGGATGAACATTATCCATATCAGAAGTGTCCCAATCATCTTCTTCACAGCTTGTTTCTGTCTGCTTCAATTATTTCCCGCTTCTCCTCATTCTTTACATTTTCATTCTGCATTTCATTAATCTTCAAATTTTTATTTATACACAATAAACTCATTATTTTCAATATATTTATAACTGAATTCACCACCAACTGCATTATATCATTCCCTGGAACATCTTGAAACTTGACACATACTTGAACACCATATCTCCAGCACAATTTGCTTTGTTTATCTTTTATTGTTTTTATTATATATATTTTACAACATACATGGGGAAAAAAACTTTATTGTCTGGTCAATCATACCATTCATCCAGTTCAGGCAAATGGGAGTTTACAACAACTGAAACAAAAAACTAAGCCTTTATCATCAGTGGTAATTTACCACTACTTGCAACTCTTTTAAAAAATTGAGTGATATCTTGATGATTGTATATGTTATTAATGATTAAATTTTATTCAACATTTCATTGCTTAAATCCTTGCACTCCAAAAATAAATAAGTGGGAATTACTAGTCCAATTAAAAAAAAATTGCCTAACTAAAAATAAATCCTTAATCATTTCTGTCTTAATGGTTATAAAAATTTAGGTAAGTGTTGCGTCAAAGTTGAGATAACCAATCAAACAAACATGACCAATTTACTAGTCAATAAACACTACGCTCAACATACAGTTTCAGCTTGTTAATATTATTAGCCATAATTTACTACAATAAAATGGATGTTTTCTTATCTCTATCCCTAATACATTACTCAAGACTATCAAATATTTTCTAAAGCTTAAAATATTTCACTTACATATCTTTATGAAAAGATTACACAATTCTGCAAAAATTTGTTTACTTCCTATAGATGATCATATATCCACCAATGTTTATCACATACCTGTTAGTTAATATTTAAAAATAAATATCATCATTAATATAAAATCATTGTTCCAATTTAAAATAATTATTTCATTTTCCTTTCCTTTATTGTAAACTCATTTTTTCAGAAATGCACTTTCATATATTATGATAATAAAGTGATTCTTTTTGTTTAAAATTTGCATTAATATATCTATGTATACTCATCCTAAAGTATCTAAGCTACACCTAGAAATTACATACAATGATAAGTCTTATTATATCAATTATCATTAAACCAATAATTTATTTTTCTTACTTCTAGCAATATCCAATAAAATTAATATGCATTAAAAAGGCCTTACAGAAGTACACCAATCTGGAGTTCTAATTCAGGCTGAGAAAATATTGAAAATTTTTTCATGTGACAAGTAGGTTTATCTTTTTTTAAAAATGACCAAACTATAACCAATTCAACTAGACAGCCAATAGTGGTCAGTAAATGAATATCTAATTATTCTCATCTAGAGGTTAAAAGTTGCTGGATAATCTGAACTAGTCATATGAATGCTGATTATAAAAATAAACAATATGATTGTAAAATAATAAAAGCTACTACTGAATGAGTTGCACTCTGCAGAGCATTAAGCACCTTATTAAAAATTTGTTTTTGTTACCTTTCACCAATTTGTTTGTTTGCTTATTTATTCATTAATAATTATTACTAAAAGATCAATTTCCAAACTTAAACATAATTTTACAATATAAAAGTTTATTTTAAAAAAGAACCTCAACTAATAACTAGCCACTTATATTTGGATATTCTCAATTAAAAGAAAGAATAATAATTTCAACAGTTAGGATCATACAATGTTCTTTTTCTTTAACATTCAATTATAAACAAAGGCTCAGCTCTGACAACAGTTTTCTTAAAAATCAGCATTAATTTAAATGTTGCATTTATAAATTATATTCAATCTAAATGTGTGTTTGTTTATCAAACAAATGCACATATTTTCTATTACAAAAAATTTAAAGTACAAATAAATTATTTTGTTTTTACTAAATCATATGCTAGATGTATATATTTAGCTTATGCATACTAATCAAGCAGAATGACCATCTAAAATTAATCTATTTTTAGATGTGATAATGTATAAAATATCTTTTGCACTAATACAGCATAAGATTTGTTTTAACGAATTACATGTATAATCTATTAGATTCATGTCTATATAAATAGCAATTATATTTAAACTTTCTACCATGCTCTTAATATAATGTAATACCTTTATTATATTTTCAAATCCAGATAACAGGTTTTTTTTTAAATATTTTAAGTAGAATAGTGAATAAGACTGTTAAATAATTGACAACTGTCAGCTGTATTGGAAAATTTAATAAAGATATTGTATTATATCTGAATTGTGAGTGCTTAAATATTCATCATCATCATTGTTAACAATTATCAATCCACTGCAAGC
This sequence comes from Epiperipatus broadwayi, assembly GCA_028023455.1. Classification (NCBI taxonomy): domain Eukaryota; kingdom Metazoa; phylum Onychophora; class Udeonychophora; order Euonychophora; family Peripatidae; genus Epiperipatus; species Epiperipatus broadwayi. The sequence goes on along the minus strand of JAQFVV010006209.1, from coordinate 8,910,283 downwards.
TGAAGATCTCTCCAAGTTCAAGCCACCTTCTCTGATCCCTAGCCTCTCTCCTCCACATTACCCCTGCACACTTTCTTATTTCATCCACTCATATCACGTGGCCTCTTTCTGGGTCTTTTACAATCTCTTGGAATCCTTTTTAAGATATCAATTGTCCATCTATCATTGTCTCTTTTTATCAATATGTTCAGCCCAACTCCACTTCAGTCTTTTAATTCTTTCAATAATGTCAGTAATACCGATTTACTCTCTTACTTATATATTGATTTTCAATCCTTTCTTCTTACTCCTAACATATATCTCTCCATAATTCTTTGAATGAACTAAAGTCTATATTGCTCTTCTAGTAATTGTCCAAGTCTCAGAACCATAAGTAAAAAATGATAAAACACATTTATCAAAAATCTTAGTTTTCAAACACATCTGCATATATCCTTTTAGTATTAAGTTATTTCTATCAAAAGCACTTCAACCAAGTTTAATTCTATGATTAATTTCATCCAATATGTTTCCATCTATAGTAATAATCTGATCAAGATATTTGTAATTATTAACTTATTCTAATGCATCATAATCAATCTTTATTTTTGTCTTTTGAGAAAATCCATTGAACGTTACTTTAGTCTTTTTAACGTTTACCTTTAGTCCTACTTTCTTACTTTCATTTGATAACTCTTACAACATTTCCTGAAGCTCTGAAGCATTATTTGCAAAAATAACTACATCATCTGCAAATCTAAATGCCTTAAATAATCTCCATTTATTTTTACTCCTTTAGTTTCCCATTTTAGTCCACAAAATACTTCTTGCAACCCTGCTGTAAAAACTTTTGGAGATATGGAGTCACCCCATCTTACATCCTTCTCAGTGTTAACCTTCCTAGTACCATTATGTAATTTAATTATTGCTGTTGCATTTTTATAAATATTCTTCAGAAAATGACAATATCCTGGATCTACACCTTGACAATCCAATGCTTTAGTCACTAAAGAAATGCTTATAGAATCAAATGCCTTTTCATAATCTAAAAATCCAAAGCATAATGGCAACTCATACTCATTGATCATTTCTATAATTTCTCTCAAAACTTGGATATGATCTACCATACTAAAACCACTTTTAAATCCAGCTTGTTCTCTTTGTTGATTAAAATCCAACATTCTCTATAAACGAATTGTAATTATCTTGGTAAAAATTTTGTATAAAACTGATAAAAGACTGATAGATCTGTAATTTCTAATATCTTCTTTATTACCTTTTTAAATAATATTAATACTGCATTATTCCAATTATCTGGTACATCTTCATCATTTAGACATTTGATATAAAACTTAGGCAAAAAATTTTCTATTTCTTCACCTGTTTTTTTTAATATATTGATTCAAACTCAGACTTTCACATGACCCACTACTCTCAGTGCCATCTCATATTGCTGACCCACATGATCACACACATGTTGAAAAGATAAATAATCACCAATATACATATTTCATGCTAAACCAGCAATCATCAGTTGGTCTAGATTATTATCCTCACACATATAATCTAGACCAACTGATGATTGCTGGTTTAGCATGAAATACGTATATTGGCGATTATTTATCTTTTCAACATGTGTGTGATCAGGTGGGTCAGCAATATGAGATGGCACTGTGAGTAGTGGGTCGTATGAAAGTCTGAGTTCGAATCCCGAATATATTACATGTATAAATGCAGGTTTAAGCCTGTACAATGTATTAATATATTGATTAAAATTCTATCATTACTTAGAGCTTTTCCTTTCTTCATAAATTTAATTGCATGCCTCACTTCTTCATTTAAAATTCTGGGCAATTCAGAAGATATAATAGATATAGGAGGTACTTGTTCTTTATTATTAAATAATTATTTATAGAAGTCTTCTAGCCATTTCATGATGTCATCTTTTTTTTTTAGTAATAATTCCATCTTTTTTTCTTATTGCAGATATAAGATTCCTACCAATACCAAAATGTTGTTTTGCACTCTTGAGACTTTTATTCTCTTTTACAGTTTTCCTTGTTAGTTCATAATTATTCTTTCTTATATCATTATCAACTCTTTTTCACACCATTTTACAAAATTCGAGATATCAATTTTAATGCATCATTTTTATATATCTTCATATTCCTTCTTTTCTTCATAAATTCTCTAGTTTCAGCAGAAATTTTATTGACCAATTTCTGTTTTTTTCTACCAGCTATCTTTGTTGCAGTTTTTAAAAGTGTATCAATTATTTTCTTATTAATTTCATTCAAATCTGAATCAAATTCAAAATCTACTAATACTTGAAGCCAATTTGCAAGTTCTAATTTAAATTCATTAGAATGTTTCTGAAGATTAAGAATATAGACTGTAAATATTGTTTTTCTTAATAATTTTTGCCTCTTTAGTTTTGCATTAAAATATATCTTATAGCTTACTAATTGATGATTACTTCCTGTGTTGAATTTATTGAAAACATTACAATCTTGAAATATGTATTTTCTGTTAATCAAAACACAATCCAATTCTACTGTACTTCATTTTGATGCTTCCATGTCCATTTCCTTTTAATACTTTTCTCAAACAAAGAATTCATAATACAAAGATGTTTTTTTCTTCTGCAAATTCCACAAGTCTATGTCCTCTCTCATTTCTATTACCATAACCAAATTTACCTTTAGCATTTTCATCTTTCATTTGTTTACCAATTCTGGCATTAAAGTTTCCCATAACAATTTTAAAATGTTGTTTAGTCTGATCAAAAGCCTTTTGTACATCCATATAAAAATCTACTACTCCATCACTATGAGAACTTGTTGGGGCATAAACCTGAATTATCAGCATTTGATATCTGCTATTAAATTAAATAACTAATCTTACCACTCTGTCAGATACCCATCAATCTCTACAATGTTGTTCTCTCACTTTTTATTTATAATAAATCCTACACTCCACTTGTACTTCCAATATTTATGCCTTTGTAGTAGAGTACATATCCACTTTTTAAATCAATTATCACTTCACCTTTTCTTCTAACTTCATAAAACATTTAATATAAGAAGTTCTTCTTCCAATTCTTGCAATCTTCCTTCACTTGAAAGTGATCTGCAGTTGTAAGTACCTAAATAAGAAGGCATCATCAAATGACATCCTGAATCCACAAGCAGGGGATTCTTAACTTCTTCCACCTTCGCCACCAATTGCTGCCTTGGCTGGTAACTTTAAAGCCTCCTGGGAATAAGGGCCATGATTTATTTTTGACTGTCATGTTTTATAGAAAAAAATTTGCACTCACACATATATTCATTCTGCCTTATCAAGCAACTGAGAAGAAAAACCATGGTGTTTCTTGATCTTAAACTCAGAGGTAAAAAGCCAATAAACTCACCATGCTGGCTAATCTGTGTTGGTGAGCAGCCATCCATGTTCGTATACTATATGAATATTCACATAGTAATAACAGCTGCAACGACAAGAACGTATGGAGTGGACATTAGGAATTTGCCCTGCTCGGTTCCCTTAAGGCCTCCAAGAGAACTCCTTTCTGCAGTCATTTAAATATTACTGCTACTTATATTACAATTAATATAACCAATGGAGAGAAGATAATAAAAAAAAAGAAAAAATATTTCATAAATATCATCAAAATTATTTTTATTCATAATTAGTTTTGTCTTAAGTAAATATATATCATTATAATTTTTAAAATAAATAAATTAAATTTTTGGGAAAAATATTTGCTTTTAAAAATATTTTATTTATTCAGACCATTAGCAATGTTAATGGCCTTTGGTTATAATAGTTAATGTAAAAACTTGAAATTGATTCTTGGATAGTTTTGGACAATTAATCCAATAGCTCATCCACTTTGACATCTATTATTGTTCTGTAAATAAAAAGCTATTTATTATTAGCTGAAGGATGAAGTAATTCTTAAGATAATCTAGACTGATCTTAAAGAAAAACATGATTTAAATATGATGTGAATCCACAAGTATTGAGGATAAACTTTTTTATTTTTTTAAACAATACTAATAATAAATAAATAAGATTTCACTTACATAATTAAAAAAAGCACATAATAACTTTTTATAAAATTCTTCATGATATACTTATTAAAGGCTAAATATGACACTAAACATTACCAGTGTGAAAATATTTTTTTTCATTTCAAATTTGATGAAAAAGATTTAAAAATCTTTGTTCTGAAGTCAATAATCTTTCATCTATATTACAACATATTCAATTCCTTCTTTTATTACAAATATATAATAATAGAGTATCTTTAATATTTTATAATTTGAATATTTTAATCTTGAGTTGAAGGGTTGAGCAAATTAAAGATCTTTGTTCAACCCCAGAGAGGAAAAAAATGACTTCTATATTAGAAAACTTTTTTTAAGTAGGTTCTTTATTTATAAGGATATGTGTAACATTGGGTGGTGGTGTACATGAAGATCACTTTGAGCTGAATGATAATGCAAAGTAAAGATCTTTGTCCAATTCCAGAAAGAAAGAAAAAACTGACATAGGATAGCTTTTAAAAAATTTTTGTATGTGTATAGTTGACAGAGGGAGAGTAAATATCACTAAACAAATAATCTTCACTATAAGAAATAGATCTGATGTGCAATATTATGGAATAAATAATCTTCATAAAAGTAAAAAGCTCAGGAATGTAAATATTAGTTGAAATTACTGATATTTATGGAATTTATAATGTCAGATGATCAACTTATGTAAATATAGGCTTATACTGTTTACATATGGTCTTAACTAAAAATAAATATATATATATTGTAACGTTTTTCGTTTTGCTAGGCCTCTTACACGCTAATATAAACTGCGCGTGAGTTGATCAAGCTATGTCAAAAAAGAAGAAAGCTATATTTCTATTCTAAAAACATAGCTATATTTCCTGATCAACTCGGCCTAGAATTATTGCTAAGTACAATCGTGAGCTGACTCAGTTTTTAATTTCTACATGAGGGCGCCAGAGTCGTTAGACCCACTGAGTCGGCGTCAAACATATTGTAACTCGTAAACTAAACAGAAAAAAAAGTGCTTTTAAACTAATCGGTATTGCATCATACCGTAACGAGAACTATTTTCTCCTTTTTGATTATTATTTCTGGGCTTGTTTAAATACATTGGCAAGGTAAATACCGTTTTAAATCCCACTAAACTAATAATAAATTTAATAATAAAAAATAATAACTATTATTAATAATGCACAAATGAAAATTGGTATTGGAAATAATTTTATTCTAATAGACTAAAAAAATATTTGAAATAAATTACTTAGAGAGAACACAACTCAGACGTGAATCAATTAATAAAAAACAATTTTACAATTACTGTTCATATCTAAATTTCTTCTAGAAATTTCCTTAAAAAAGTTTAATGTCTCTTGTACAAGAAAATTAAGGTCTCTATCGGGATTGTTTAAACATACTTTTAGAAATTGTTTGAAAACGTTTAATTTGGTCACAATCAGGAGTAATGAAGTATAACTTACCGGTAAGTTTTGGGAATTCAGTAGTAGATAACTATGCATAGTTTTTTGGGTAGAATGAGCTCGGCCTTTTGGTTATTATTTGATCTTGTGGTCCATTCTCCTAGTCGGTCACGAAACCTTTTCTGGTATACATCTTCAGGCATGATGTCTTCAGAAGCTCCGGTTCACTCCGACATGCCGAATTACTTCAGCATAGAGCGATCTTGGATATATTATTGTTATCCAAGACCAACTAGAGAAACCAACAAACAAGATGTCCTTCAAACTGATCTCTGCCTTTTATACTCTCTAGAGGCCCAGTTTTCCGACTTCTGCGCATATCTTTTGTTTGTCTTTTTATCAGCGTATAAGATAATAATCTTATACACTCTCTCTTAAATTTAAGTTACAAAGTTCTCTCTTTTTTTTAGCATTATTCTTCCATCTTTAATTAGTTGAAATATTTTTACTTTCTCTTATCTAGATTGGTAATTTGTGTCTTTTGTTCTCTCCAATTCTAACTTTTATTTCTAATTACATAAAAAAAACCCGGAAGAATAATTTAACTTTCATTGTACGTTATTTTTTTAAAAAAAAAATTAGTCAAAAAAAAATCTAAATTTACTTTTATTTTTTAGCTTCTACCAAATGCCAATATATTTGCAACGTATATAAATAAACATTACAATACCACCAGTGCTAGGAGATGAGAATAAAATAGGTGTTTACACTAATTTTATTCTTAAGTTTTTTAAATTCATATTCGTGTTGTTGTTTTTTTTGTAGTAGCGTGCTGATATATTCCGTAGACTCATTCAACAAGCGACGTTCGGCTTTAACGCCCACTTTTAGGTCTAACACGGCGGGAATGGAAAATATTTCAACATTCATCTGTGTCCTATCCGCTTTAGTGTAATATTAACGATAAGAAGCCCAAGTTATAAGCACAAACGAGCGTTGCTCATCGTTCTGAGTCTTACAGGCTCGTGGCAACTTGGTCCAACTTGATCCGCCTTCCCCTTTATTGGGATCTCTGCTAGAAATAGTCTGACGAGCATTTAAAGACAGTCTTATGTTCATATACTGCGGATAAGGACTCGGGGCTATGTTATTCCCCTCTTCAGTAACCGCCTACCCGGTCAAATACTTGTGACTTATGTCTACATCAGCCACGATCGTGTTTTTAGACATATATAAAAAAATATACATATATATTTTTTTCTTTCTGGAAGTCATATTAAAAAAAATATCTTCTTTCATATTTTAATAATCAGGGTTTAATTAGTTAGTTTTTTTTTTTATAATTTTTTTCTTTTTTCAAAAAAATCATAATTTATTTTCCGGCTGTGAGTTTCTTTGAGTCATCATTGTAATGTTCTTTATCATTACAACTCATCTCAGGTTGTAGTTGTTAAATCGAAGCCCGAGTTGGGTCGCCATTGTAACGTTTTTTATTTTGCTAGGCCTCTTACACGCTAATATAAACTGCGCGAGTTGATCAAGCTATGTCAAAAAAGAAGAAAGTTATATTTCTATTCTAAAAACATAGCTATATTTCCTGATCAACTCGGCCTAGAATTATTGCTAAGTACAGTCGTGAGCTGACTCAGTTTTTAATTTCTACATGAGGGCGCCAGAGTCGTTAGACCCACTGAATCGGCGTCAAACATATTGTAACTCGTAAACTAAACAGAAAAAAAAGTGCTTTTAAACTAATCAGTATTGCATCATACCGTAACGAGAACTATTTTTTCCTTTTTGATTATTATTTCTGGGCTTGTTTAAATACATTGGCAAGGTAAATTCCGTTTTAAATCCCACTAAACTAATAATAAATTTAATAATAAAAAATAATAACTATTATTAATAACGCACAAATGAAAATTGGTATTGGAAATAATTTTATTTTAATAGACTAAAAAAATATTTGAAATAAATTACTTAGAGAGAACACAACTCAGACGTGAATCAATTAATAAAAAACAATTTTACAATTACTGTTCATATCTAAATTTCTTCTAGAAATTTCCTTAAAAAAGTTGAATGTCTCTTGTACAAGAAAATTAATATCTCTATCGGGATTGTTTAAACATACTTTTAAAAATTGTTTGAAAACGTTTAATTTGGTCACAATCAGGAGTAATGAAGTATAACTTACCGGTAAGTTTTGGGAATTCAGTAGTAGATAACTATGCATAGTTTTTTGGGTAGAATGAGCTCGGCCTTTTGGTTATTATTTGATCTTGTGATCCATTCTCCTAGTCCGTCACGAAACCTTTTCTGGTATACATCTTCAGGCATGATGTCTTCAGAAGCTCCGGTTCACTCCGACATGCCGAATTACTTCAGCGTAGAGCGATCTTGGATATATTATTGTTATCCAAGACCAACTAGAGAAACCAACGAACAAGATGTCCTTCAAACTGATCTCTGCCTTTTATACTCTCTAGAGGCCCAGTTTCCGACTTCTGCGCATATCTTTTGTTTGTCTTTTTATCATTGTATAAGATAATAATCTTATACACTCTCTCTTAAATTTAAGTTACAAAGTTCTCTTTTTTTTAGCATTATTCTTCCATCTTTAATTAGTTGAAATATTTTTACTTTCTCTTATCTAGATTGGTAATTTGTGTCTTTTGTTCTCTCCAATTCTAACTTTTATTTCTAATTACATAAAAAAAAAACTGAAAGAATAATTTAACTTTCATTGTACGTTATTTTTTTAAAAAAAAAATTAGTCAAAAAAAAATCTAAATTTACTTTTATTTTTTAGCTTCTACCAAATGCCAATATATTTGCAACGTATATAAATAAACGTTACAATATATATTTTAGGGGTGGAAGTGTGCTTTAATTTCAGAATCAAAAATTCATCTTTTTTTTTTCCTTGATAATTCATCCAGTAAAATTTCCTCTCGATATCTTTTAAGCTATAAAATACATTTAAAAAACTGTTGTATATTCTGAACACATTCCCACTTCGCATACAGATTTTAAAAAAAGCCTTCCTATAAACATCACATGATCACTATTTCCTATGCTTTCTTATAACTGTTATTAAAACAGGCAAAACTCTGGCTTGCAATGAGTGGCAATGCATATAGAGAGTTTTGCCTGTTTTAATAACATTTATAAGCAAGCATAGGAAACGGTGATCATATGATGCTTATTGGCTTAAAACCAATCCTGCCTAATAGGATAGTGGTGGCTACGGTTATTAAAAAACCAAAGTCACGAAAATGTAAGAATACTGAACTGAATTCAGACCTATATGACTACATAAACTAATGAGCTTAGATTGAAAATATTACAGTGTTTTCAATTTAAGAATCATAGTTTTGTAGTTAAGTAGAGATAAAAGGTGGCTGCTGGAGGGTTGCATTAGATCCTAAGATCTAGGTGCAGTGCTCTCATATCCAAGGCTCCTCACTGACTAAGGTCACAAGCCAGAAACTAGTCTGGGGATATTGAATGAGTAGGCACTAGATGGGGATTTTATGCACAAGCCATCTGGCATCCATTGATTACTCTGGCTTGCAATGAGTAGCTATACATATAGAGAGTTTTGCTGTTTTAAAACGCCTCCCTGTCTAATGAAGATCACCATATCAAATTACACTCAATGTTTTATACATCAAGATATATAGCCCATTCAGTAATTAATCTGAAATCTTTATCCTCAAACTAATAATAGCTAAATATCCATTTACTGAATAAAAACTAAATGGCTAATTATTTAAGCCTGGAACTCTCTCACATTTTACACCAATTTAAAATTTGGATCATATACCACAAAAGACAGATATACTGATCACTACATCATGAAGCTCATATAAGATCTGTAGTATTATCAATATCAATTAAATATTTCCAATTGTAAAATGCTATCAAGAACTAGCCATCATAATGTTTAAACTTAACAAACATTAGTAGATTCCTAGATCATTTTACCTTTATTATTAAGCTAATCTAGAGATATGAATATGAAAACATTATCATCTAGTATCCATTGGTTATTCAATCCTATATTAAATGGTTCTGAAGTAGATTAAGCAAAATTACTCATGAAAGCATATGTTAAAAGTAAGCTGCCAAATTTAGATTGAGATAGTATTTTCTGCCATCTCATATATATATACACATATATTTTATTTTATTAAACGCGCATACTTATTAGATTATTTTAAAATAAAAAAATTTGAAATATTTTTTTAAGTAATTTTATTATTTATCTTGAAGAAATCAGAATTTTGCATTAATTTTTTTTAAAAAAATCCATTATAAATCATGATAAAATTAGATCTTGAGATTTCTTTTAAATTGTAATTCTTGGAAAGATGTGGGTTGGGGGAAGAAAAAAATATAGATTTTAGCAATTAGCTCTGTTGTTAAAACTTGTGATACTAAAAGTATTTTGTAATTAAATATATTACTGGAGTCAATCCATTATGCTAATTGAACCAGAACTTTTTCCATTAATTCAAAAGGAAATAACCAAAAAAGGACAAAAATTAGAAGTGTAAAAATGTGTCTAAAAATAAAATGCTAGGTGTGAATCCTGATTGTCATTTAAAAAAACATAAATTACAGAGTTTCCTTTTGTTTACTTAGTTTGACTTGTTCATTGAAAGTACCATGGAGAGAGATTGAAAATATAATATTAAACAGTAACAAAGAAATGTTTTCTGGCTAAGGATTGTCAGAACTTTCCAATGTCTCATAGCCACACCTGGAGTTATCCGAGTGATTGTCAACCAAGGGAAAGAAATATTTATCAAGCCAGCTGAAATCAGAAAGTCAATGGAACAATGGATTCATGCCAGCAGTCTCAAGAAAAATCATATAAGAACTTTGACCACCAGGAGAAAGTTGAGCCACTGATCAATCAGAGTAATTATGAACTTTTATTAAGCAACTTTTCTTTGGATTGGTGTAATAGAATAGTAAACTCCATTAACTTAAGTGTATAAAAAGTTTCAACAGTAAAGATCGGTTTTAAAAAGGGATTATCATTTTCATATTTTGTATTAAGTAAAAAGGGGGGTAGGCTTTTACATTATTAACTCTTTATTAATCAAAATTATTTTTATATATAATTTTTCTTTATTTATTACGTTCAAAATATGTGTACACTTAAGTTTAAAAATGAATGATAACTGCTCAATCTAGAAAGTCAAACAGGGGAGTGGATGGAGGTAAAATGATTGCCAAAAGTTTCATCAATAAGAAAACACAGGAATCTTATGTCAGAATCTGGTGTTTGAAATAGGGATGTTCGATGGTTGCAAGCAAACAGAGGACACTTGTGTTGTCCCTTATGGTTTGAATAGTTTATCATAAAATGGAGACTGTGAATGAGGCATGATCATCCCATTCTCAATAGTAAGTCAATCTTCAATTTCAACTACATGGACAGATATTCAAAAGAAATTTGAATTGCTGTCTCTTGTAGTATTTGTGTGGAGAATGTTCCCTCAGAAAAAATATTAAATGGTTAATTAGGGATTGTAATTATTAAAACGAAAAGAAAAGAATGGAAATAACATTTTCATTTGACTTTCTTCTTAAATTTTTGATCTTAGTTTGAGGGCCCCAAAATAAAAGGAAATTAGAAAATGTATTAACAAGAGAAAAGTATATAATAAACATCTAAACTTTACTTAAGTGTCTCTGTGTTTTAATCTATCTTATTCGTTTAATAATTAAGTGTCCATTTGGTTTCATCAAAGTGTAGTTAGTCTGGTCTGCATAAGATTATGTCTATTAGGTGACTGCTGTGCATAAATAAATTATCCCTGATCATGGAAGTTGCTTCTTGATCTAGTGCTAGGCTATAGGCATAGTGGTGCTCTAATTTACAATGACTAGTACAAGGGTGCCATTAGCCTAGCACTAGATCGAGAAGCAATTTCCACGATAATAGTGATAATTTATTTACATACAAGAATCGTCTAATAGATTTTAAAACATAATCTTACGCAGACTAGACTAATTATACTTTGATGAAATGGACATTTAATTCTTACACTAAGATAGATTAAAACACAGAGACACTTAAGTAAAGTTTAGATGTTTATTATATTCTTTTCTATTATTAATAGTTTTCCTAATTCTTTTTTATTTTTGGTACTCCAACTAACTCAATCAGAAATTTAAGAAGAAAGTCAAATGAAAATGTTATTTCCATTCTTTTTTGGTTTTAATAATTACAATCCCTAATTAATCGTTTAATATATTTCCTGAGGAAACATTCACTGCACAAATTTATTCTGGATGTCTGTCCATGTAGGTGAGACTGAAGGTTGACTTAGTATTGAGAATGGGATGATTTTGCCCCATTCACATCCTCTCCATTATACAATTAATAATTCTAGTCAAACCTTAAGGGACAGTGCAAGTGTCAGCTGTTTGCTTGCAACAGTCAAACATCCCTATTTCAAACATCAGATTCCGATATAAGGTTCCTGTGTTTATTTATTGATGAAACTTTTAACTTAACCTTTTTACATCCCTCTACTCTCCCTGTTTGACTTTCTAGATCAAGCAGTTAACATTCATTTTTAAACTTAAATCTATACATATTTTAAACATAATAAATTTAAAAAAAATATGGATAAAAAATAATTTTGATTAATAAAGAGTTAGTAATGTAAAAGCCTACCCCACCCCTTTTTTTTATTTAATACAAAATAATATGAAAATAATAATTCCTCTTAAAACTGACCTCTACTATTGAAACTACTACTCTATTACACCAATCCAATGAAAAGTTCTTTAATAAAAGTTCATAATTATCCTAATCGATCAGTGGTTCAACTTCAAAGTTCTTATATGATTTTTCTTGAGACTGTGGGCATGAATCCTGTTTGTCCCATTAGCTTTTTGCTCTCCTCAGCTGGCTTGATAAATTCTTTCTTCCCTTGCTTGACAATCACTTGGCTAGCTCCAGGTATGGCTATGAGACGTAATTTCCCAAGGCGGAAGTTTTGATGTCCCTTAGCTGAAGAACATTTCTTTGGTGCAGTTAATATATTTTCAATCTCTCTCCAAAGTGTGTTCAATGTACAAGTCCAAGTAAGTAAACAAAAAAAAACTGTAATTTATATATACATATTTTTTAATCATGAACAGGATTCACACCTAGCATTTTATTTTTAGGCACATTTTTACACTTCTAATTTTTGACCTTTTTGGTCATTTCCTTTTTAATTAGTGGAAGAAGTTCTGAATGAATTAGCATAATAGCTTGACTTCGGCAATATATTTATTTATAAAATCCTTTTAGTAGCAAGAGTTTCAACAAGAGAGTTAATTGCTAAAATCTACACTTTTTTCTTCCCCCAACCCCCTTCTTTCCAAGAATTACAATTTAAAACAAACAAACAAAAACTTTTAATAAAAAAAAAAAAAAATCTCAAGATCTAACTTTATCCTGATTTATGATGGATTTTAAAAAAATAATAATTAAAATGAGGAAATTCTGATTTCTTTTTCTTCGAGATAAATAAAAAAATTACAAAAATTATTTCAAAATTTATTATTTTAAAATAATCTAATAAGTACACCCTTTTAATAAAATAAAATATGTGTATGTATATGAGATAGCAGAAAATATCATCTCATTGCGTGAAAGTTGCTTCTCAATCTAAGTAATCTTAGAAAAATTGCAGTCAATTTGTAGTGGCACAATATGATGGTTTATTGTTAATCAAAATGTTACTTAAAAATAATGGTTACTTACTTCTGTTAATGCATGTAACTGTCCCTCATGAACACAGACACCCATAAATCTATAAATATATACATATAAAAAATAAATATATATTTTTTTAAAATAAATCATATAAATGCAGTATCATTTTTCTATATTCATAAAAAAAAAAGCAATAACAAATAATTACATTTTCAAGTCATACTTCTTGAAGAAATATTCAACACTTTCTAAAGAAAAACATTAAATAAATTTGTCTTTGCATGAAAAATAAACTCTTACTAAAATTTGACAAACTGTAATGTTGAAATGAGAGATGAGAATTTTGTTTGCTAAAAATTAAATAGAAAACAATTTTCAAGAGTATTTCTGATATTGGTCAAGTATTTTCTTACTGCTTCATATTATCATATCCAACATATATAAAATCAGAAGACCAAATTTCTTAATTTAAAATAGCAAACAAACAAAAAATAATTAAAAAACAAAAACTCCAATAAAATATAAATGATAGCTTATGTTTCGTCCATCATTACCTATGAATATTTATGATTTTAAATTACATGTTTATTTTTTTTTTTGAATAATAAATAATTAAAACTAATTATTATAATATAATAAAAAGAAAAGAAATTGACATTAGAAAAGAATCTTATATCTTCAACAAAATCTATAAAATAAATAAATAAGGAACACACAGTGTATTTATATGCAGAGTACTATTAATCTGACTATCTATAGTTGGCCAACTTCTATCATTCAAACAAAATTTAGGATGATGCTTTGAATTCTCACAAATGTCACACTATCATTTCAGAAAAAAAAATTACTGATTATTTGATTTTGAATATATACACATTAACAATAAAATAAACATAGATCAGTAAATAAATTAATATATACATATTTTAAAATAAAAACAAAACCAATTTAAGAAGTAAGTATCAGTAAAGTAATTAATCTAATGGCATGAGTACTATGTTTATATTCTATCTTTCAATCTGTTTTACTTTTTTTTAAAAAAAATTGCAGCAGCACATAGCAAAACTTTATCTCTAAATAAACTGACATAATTACAAGAGCTTTAAAAACAGATTTTGATAAATGTAAAAAAGTGACAACCATATATGCAGTGGAGCCACAAACTATGCTATGTTTGTTTCAACCCCCCTGCCTTATGTGTAAACATACATAGCATAGAATAGCTCATATTTTGTTGATAAACATTGATTAGTATAGAATATGTATTCTACTGAATTGCATGTATGTAGAACATGTATATATATATTATAATGGATCATCTACAATTGGGAAACCAACATTATCCTGGTAAATAGATGAATAATCTGATCTACAAATAGATTTATAATAACCTTATTATAATAGATTCATGAATTTATAAGACCCCAATGAATCTGTATGTGTTGATAAATATTTCATTTGGCAAGGAAAATAAAATTCAATAAATAAAAGATTTATTTTCTAATAAGTATATAGTATTGAATATATAACTAAATATTTTAGTAAACAAGTAATTTGTGTAATAGGTAAATCAAATGATACCTAGATTAATAATAAAATATAAGTTTATTAAAGTAAATATCTACTCATTGAGGTTATTAAGATAAGTAACACAATTTTAATTTTAACAATTGCAATCTAACGTAATTTATTGTATACTCATAATCTATTTCTGCCAGATTGCAATTTCTAGATACATCTATATCTAAAGATCATTAACATGCATGTTCTCAAAAGAGTTAAATACATAATCTTTCACAGATAATATAAATATTCTTTTTTTTTTTTTTTTTTATTTTATTATTATTATTATTATTATTATTATTATTATTATTATTATTATTATTATTATTATTATTATTATTATTATTATTATTATTATTATTATTATTATTATTATTATTATTATTATTATTATTATTATTATTATTATTATTATTATTATTATTATTATTATTATTATTATTATTATTATTATTATTATTATTATTATTATTATTATTATTATTATTATTATTATTATTATTATTATTATTATTATTATTATTATTATTATTATTATTATTATTATTATTATTATTATTATTATTATTATTATTATTATTATTATTATTATTATTATTATTATTATTATTATTATTATTATTATTATTATTATTATTATTATTATTATTATTATTATTATTATTATTATTATTATTATTATTATTATTATTATTATTATTATTATTATTATTATTATTATTATTATTATTATTATTATTATTATTATTATTATTATTATTATTATTATTATTATTATTATTATTATTATTATTATTATTATTATTATTATTATTATTATTATTATTATTATTATTATTATTATTATTATTATTATTATTATTATTATTATTATTATTATTATTATTATTATTATTAAGTATTTATTTATACAGCGCTGTGTTGATAAATTGTAAATGTAAATTAGCTATCAGGCTAATGCACATGCGCCTTACAGATAACTATACATAAATAATACTAACATTCTCAAACACAAGATAAAGTCTTTAGAAAAGGTAGAATGAATCCATCTAACTTTTCGACCCAAACGTTTAAGTATGGGCAAATCTTAAGTGTTTGGATATGAGAGTGTGACAATATTAAACAGTTTGGGTCAAAAAGTTAGATGGATTCATTCTACCTTTTCTAAAGACTTTATCTTGTGTTTGAGAATGTCGTCGTCGTTGTTGTTATTATTATTATTATAAATATCTCCTATATCTTAAATCAAGTAATGCTTTTATTATAATGGTCATTTTATAAATTTAAACTAAATATTAAATATTAATCCTGTTTTTAATTTTGATTTGTTTTCTAAAATATTATGTCAATGATCAATTTGTCTTATTATGTCCTTAACTAAGACTGGGTCACCAGCAAACAAATATACTATAAAATTTGACAGAATAACAGCACATATATTTAGCAATAATAATTTATTAACAATTTGGAAAAATAATTACTATACTGATCTTTAACACTAATATAAAGTCTACATTTGAGTGAGCTTAATTCACTGGTTAATTACTGAATAGCAAATACTGTTTATACAATTAAGGAAAAGCTATTAACTAACTTTACCTTCACTACAATCTATAAGCTTTATAACACATCCTCTAAGAGCCTCTTGAGACATTCAAAATAATAATATAACCAAGACAGTCTGTTAAAAGTATTAGTCGACTTAGTGACTTACAGGAGCTGAAATCCTGGTACTGAAATCCTCCAATGATGATTTTCACTGCTCTTCAGCTCATGGACGCACTAACAGTAGCAATTACCACAGAAAAAGCAAGCAGTCCCTTTTCTGTAGCTTTTAATATCATCTCTTTCTTTTGTTTCTCTTATCTTTTCTGGAATAAATTATTTGGCTTTAATCAGTTCGTATTATTTAGAGTTTGTTATCATACAACAAAATTCCTTAGCTTTTTAATTATACAATTAATTATTCTCTTAGGAATTTATTTCTGTATATGGTAATGTTTTTTAGGTCTATAATATTAATTAATCTTAGAAATTTATTTCCATATTTGTAAGGTTTTAGATCTATACAATTAATTAGTGTCTAAGGAATTCATTTCTATATAAGATAATTTATAAAGTCTATTCCATTAATTAATATATACTTGTGATTATGTCTAATTAAGCTATGTTTAATTGAAACATTTCCTTTTTAATGATTTATTTAATAGCATTCTTACATTTAAAATGTAATATTTTGCAGACTGCATTAATAATTTAAATTATTAAAATAAAAAATTGGATAGACATATATTACTGTTATTTCTTTAATTATTAAAAATAAGTAAAAGTTATTTAATTAAATAATTTTAGATGAGATATATTTATTAGCATTCGTTACTGATTAATGTTTGGATAGCAATTCCATTCTCCTGTGGTATCTTCTTTAATATCCCTACAATGACAAACAAAGACAGGATTCAATAGGCATTGTTATTATTAGATGATGTCTAACTATTTCTTTTATAAACAGTGCAAGTCATGGCAAGTCCAAAGGTTTGGTGGCTTCGAATAGTCAGCATAGCATTTGTTAATCATTTTATTTATTCCTGCAGACATTAACTGAGGAGAGTTTATATTCTTCCCCTTAATATGTGGTTTTTACTCACAGTACATTATGTTTCTATCTGCAAATCAACAGACTGTTGATGAAAAGTTGGTAAAAGAAAACAAAATTTTTCCAGAGAAAAGAAGGTATATGTGATTCTTTTGTAGAGCTTTTTTCATTACTTGGTAACAACAATGATGCATTCTTTTAGAATTAATTTGTGATGCATTAAATTTTTCTTTATTTTAATCTTAATAAAGTCTATTATTATTATTCAATATGTCATAAAATATTTTATTTTTAATAAATAAATCATTCATTCACTCTAAATTCAAATATATTTATTAAACATAAATGATTTCTATTTGTTTTCTTTACTGATATTATCTGTAGACTATAGAAAGATAAGAAATGATGATTATGCATGTCATATATTCCCATCCTTAATAAAAATAATAAAGAAAACGATTCTAAACAACAATATAAAGTCACTATTAGCAACTAAACCTTCCATCAATAATTTATGATTAATTAAACTATACTACCACCATAATAGAATTAGTGACTAGGTTATATGTTTTCATTTTTTTTTTAAAAATATCTAAGATATTGATTTATGGTATGATTTTAAATTATGGGCATTACATGTTCCTTTAACACCCTCTCATTATCCAGAAGAAATGCATATTCCCAAAATTTCTTAACTATTTTATATGGATCTTCATACAATGGGATATTTTTTTATATTAATTTATTTTATATTAATTTATTAACAATTTAATAATTAAATAATGTAATAATACAATAGATCTTGGACCTTTAGCATTAGAAAACCCTTTTATTCTAACTACAATTATATATATACATAACTATATTTTTCAAATAGACTAAAAATTAACAAACCAAAAATCTTACAAAAATTATATTTAATTTGTGCATTTTAAAATTTTATCCTAACTGGATATTTATGAAATAAATCAATAACATCATATAAATTGCATAAATTTTGACTAATATAATCAATTTTTATTTCTGATAAATATAGACTCCTTGTACCAGATAAAATTATGAGTATAGTTACTATTATAAATAAGATGTTTACTACTGTACCAATAGCGATTTACACATTTGGCCCTATTCTGTAATTGAGAAAAATTATTATGTTCCCAGTCAAGGTACTTATATTCATGACTATGTACCTTAGATAATAAAACGATTTAGCTTTAAAAATATATTTAGAAATAAAATTTTATATTTTATCATTATTATCTAAGCTGGTGATGGAACTTCCTTTTAAAGAAACCTAACCATCTACTTTAGACTGTACCACATCTAAGTTAATATTATAATTTGAATAATTCTGCTTACTCCAAGCTTTTAAACTTTTGATTTCTTGTTTTTGTTTATTCTGTACTTTCTCTCTATCTCTTTATTATTAGTCTGATCATATTCATTTACATTAGCTTCTAGGATTTTATCGTTATTCTGGCATTCCAATCTATACTTTTCTTAGTTTCTATTTCCTGGGTCCAACTTTGTCCCTTTCCTATACTAACTTCTAATTTATTGATTTTCATTTGCATTTGATCTTGAGTTTCTTCAACCATACTCTCTAATTCATTAAACTTAATATTCAAACTACATATTTGTTCTTGCCCCTTTCTTATTTCATGAACTAATTCTGTATGCATATACTTCATCTCTTGCTTTAGACTATTTTCTAATTCATATTGATACTCTTCTATCTTCATTAAAGACTTCCTGGCCTTATTTCATGTCTAGTTTAAGCTATTCTTGGCTTTGTTTTAATTCTTGTTTAAATATTTCCTAACTTTGTTCACACTTTTCTTGGTTTCATTGATCTTATTCAATAGACCTTTCTGAGTCTGGTCACACTTTTCTTGGTTCTGTTTAATATCAATCATCAAGCTCTGCAACATTACTATTACAGATTCATCTTGATCAAATTTTTGATGTGACAAAGACTTCTCTAACTTTTCTTCCCTGTCCTAACATATCTAATTATTTTTCACTCTCCATAGCTTAGTTTGTATTTATATTTATTATTTTATTTTAGAAAGAAAAGATATCCTGGACTAAACAAAATGAGTAACTTATTTTCCTCTACTATGCTTCATATGTTAATCCTTATAACTTAATTTGGGTTCTATTTATATACATTTCAATTTATATAAATAACCCTCCCAACATAAAGTACCACAATAGTATCATTTCACAATAATAATTGATTTACATATTCACAATATCATTATTCTACACTAATGTATGTTTTTTTTTAATTTCAACTTATATCATGTATAACAGTGCAAATTTCATGATTTTGCTCAAAAGGCTTTGTGTTATGCTATCATCAATAAATTCAAACAGCAAGCATCAATGTTTTCCATCCATTTTTAAAAATAATTAGGAAAAAAAACCTTTTATTAAAATTGGGGGGTCAAATACATCTTACTATTTATTTTATAATGGCTTCATAAAGAAACTTTAATAACATTTATTAGTAATGAGCCCACATTCTTTTGGATCTGACTAACATATTGAACATATTTGGTGCTTTCAAAAGCATAAGTATAAATCCTCAATTTTACTATTATCTGACCCTTTGCCATATAAAGTATTTTAAGGCTCTATTACCTATCAATTCATGTATTATGGCACCCATTTTTCAGAAAACAATTTGACAAACAACTCTAAATTTGAATCTTCAACAAAGCATACTTACAAAATTAAAATTATTATCTATTCAATCATTAATCAGTTTAATCTAACACGCATGAAAATAGCTTATATTAATTGTAATCATTAACAAATAGTTCAATTCTATCTATTTATTCTTTTATGACTCTAAATCTCTCATGGGTCATGAATAAATGCTCAAGTCCTTGTTGGGAAGCCAAAAATGTAATGAATCATGCTGCCTTTGGGGCAGACAACAATATAAATGTTAGATAGATGAACAAACTGATCCACATATGGATTTATAATAACCTAAATTTATATTATAATAGATTCATAAATTTATAAGGCATCAATGAACATTTATGTGTTGATAAATATTTTGTTTGGCAAGAAATAAAATTCAATAAATAAAAGGTTTATTTTCTAATAAGTGTATAGTATAGAATATATAACTAAATATTTTAATAATCAAATAATTTGTATAATAGGTATATCAAATGATGCCTAGATTAATAATATAAGTTTATTAAAGTAAATATCAGCTCATTGAGATTATTAAAATAAATAATACAACTTTAAAACAATTGCAATTTAATGTAATTTATTGTATACTCAAAATCTATCTCTGCCAGATTGCGATTGCTAGATATGATCTATATCTAAAGATTATTAATGTGCATATTCACAAAAGGATTAAATACATAATCTTTTACACAATATAAAAATTATTTATTTTTTATTATTATAAATACCTCTTACACCTTAAATCAAGTAATGCTTTTATTACAATGGTCATTTTATATATTTAAACTAAATATTAATCCTGTTTTTAATTTTGATTTGGTTTCTAAAATATTACATCAATGATCAACTTAAATCTTATTTACTTGATTTATTAATTAAATGTGTACAGAATAATATGGACTGCATTAATAATTTAAATTATTAAAAAGAAAAAAACAGATATTTATCTGTATATTATTATTATTTCTTTGATTATTAAAGATAAGTAAAAGTTATTTAAGTAGATAATTCTAGAAGAGATTTATTTATTAGCATTCATTACCAAGTTTGTTTGATGTTAGGATTACAGTTCCATTCTCCTGTGGTGTCTTCTTTAATATCCTCATGATGACAAAAAGATATAGGATTCAATAGGATTATTATTAGATAATGTTCAACTATTCCTTTTTTAAAAAATGGTTTTGGAATAAAGGTTTATGGCTTCGGACAGTCAGCATAGCACTTGTTTTAATCCATTTTATTTATTCCTGCAGACATTAATTGAGGAGTATATATTCTACCTCTCCTACATGACTACTCACAGTACATTATGTTTTTATTGCAATTCCACAGACTGTTGATGAAAAGTAGATAAAATAAAATAAAAATTTTCCAAAGATAAAAAAGTATGTGTTCTTTTGCTGAACTTTTTCTGTTACTTGATAACAACGATATATTCTTTTAGAGTTAGCTTGTGAAGCATGAATTTTTTCTTTATTTTAACCTTAATAAAGTCCACTGTTATTAACCAATATGACATTAAATATTTTATTTTTAATAAGTAAATTATTCATTCACTTTACATTCGCTCTAAATTCAAATATATTTATTAAACATAAATGATTTCTAATTGTTTTCTTTATTGATATTATCTGTAGATTGCGCATGTTACAATATATTGTTTTCCTAAAGGTTTGTGATGGTGATATTTTAGTTGTATTTATATATTGGACTATGTCCATCATGTAATATTAAGTATTGAATGCCTTTAGAAAAATGTAACTTTATTTAAATTTTCCAATTACATTCAACTGTTAGTAATAGCACACAGGTTAGTATATGCACATTTCAAGTGATATTATTCTCCTTCTTCTTCGGGTGTTTCTGTTCTGACAAGTGACAGTACTAGCATATCTTAAGGTTGGTATCATCCTTTTCTTGTCAAAATCTCTGTCATGTATCGAAGCCTGATCATTCTTAAACAGCTGTTTAAAATCCGATTGGATGTCTGAGAGATAATCGTGCACGTGAAAGACTAGCAAACTTTCAATTATTACCAATTTATTAACAACATGCGATTTAGACAAATATTATTTATTACAATATAGTAACTTCAAGATATGAATTAGTGCTATAAATCTACTCTCAAAAGCCTTTGGTTGTATATGATGAAAAGTTATTTTAAGATCAATGTTAATGTCTTTAAATAAATGATGAACTTTCATTATTTTAAGATTCCTTTTTACTTAGAACACATTTGGAGTAATATTGACATTCTCAAACTTGTAGATAAATTAGATGTATATTTTCCATTAGAAATATTAATAATTTTCAAAATACCTTTGATTAAGATTTCCACAGTCAGCTTCATAATTATTCATTTTTAACTTGGTAGTATCTTATGTTGATTATTTGTTGCATAGTCTAATATTGAGGGCAATTCAAGAATTTTGGAAAACAGACATTAATTCAAAATTTGTCCTTTATATCCACTTTCCATGCAAAATTTCTGACCAAGAGAACAATCCTGCTCTCCTAAAATGCATCTGGGGGGTTTCTACTAATATTAACTGCTCTCACTACAATTGTGACTATAATTCTAATTTTTGCTTCTCTATAATTGACTAATAAACTATAGAATCTATCTTTAATAGATTTTAATTTCTTTATCAACTCCTTTGTTCCATAAAATATTTTTAGATTTATTCTTTACAGTAAGGTTTAATTCTGTTTATAATAAGCAATTTAACCTTTTAATCACTTTTTACAAGAATAAACAATATATTTTCTTCAAAATAATTAGAAAACAATTTTACAAGAAAAAACAAATCAAACTTTCCTTTATACATGTAAAACTATAAATCAAATAGATTTATTATATATTTAATTAAAATTCAAGACTTTTATAATACAATAAGCATACTTTCTGCAGACCACTGCCAGAATCATAGTACTGTATGCTGAAAGCATGTTTAGTGTATTATAAAAGTCTTGAATTTCAACTTTTACATTTTCATAATTACAATGAATTTACAAGAATTACATTAATTAAAAAAAAGATAATTAAATATTTAGAATTAATTAAAATTCAAAAATATGGGATTTAATTAATTAAAAAAAAAACAAAATACAATTAGCAAGATTTAATACTGCTGCATTTTCATTCATCTTTCACAGACTTTAATACGCTATCTTTTAATGGCTTTGTTGACTTAGCAATGATTAATATACTATTGATAGACCTCATTTAATGGTAATATACCTATCTATCTTTCAAGTCTACAACCTGGCTTCAAATCTGGGCTAGTGAACTAGAAAATGTTTTCAACAGAGTTAATATATTTTTCTTTTAGAGATATTTGCTTGGCAATGTTATTTATAGACTATTTTATTTAATATAACATCAAAATAAGAAAAAGGGAATTTCAGATCATGAAATATTTTAGCCTGAAGGGTATTCAGTATTGTGGTAATACTAAATAGATGATTATGATGAAAAACTTTGCATATGTTAGAATAAGTATTTTTATTCATACATTATCCACAGATATTTCATTTAATGGAATGCAAAATTTAAATCAAAGTTTGCAAACACACAGTCATTCTATTATAACATTGTTAAGAGTCTTTTCTACATTTAAAAACAGAAACACACTGTTCTAAAAAACTTTGATAACTATAAGGTAGTCACTACAAATTCTCTTTTCTTTTATTATTTATAAATGACAATTGGCAAGGATCATAAATGTAAATGTGTTTCCAACCTTTTTTTCATTGAAGCATATGATGCACTTTTAATAGCTTACACAAGCTAAGAAAATAAAATACAAATTGATTTAGTTTTCACCATTTTTAATTTTAATGAAATAAATGTAATAAGTGTGCTTATACACAACTATAGAGAAGAACTCTGGAAACATGTTTTCATTTTTGCTTGTAATTCTATTAAAGTATACTAATTGGAAACATAATTCCTATAGATTTAAATTATTTATATCCTTTTATAAAAGTGGTACTATTTCACTCTTAAAAATGCAGGTCATTTGCAATGTGTAATTTGAAGCTATATTTCACAGAAATGATAACTTCTAGTATTATACTGATCTCACGCACATACTTTTAGCCATTAAATTAGAAGTTCTAATTGTATTCATGATTTTCATTTATATTTTCTGCAGAATTAATGTTATTTCAGTAATCAATTTCCATTTTAACATCATATATGTTGGAAAAATATAAATAAGGCTTGATTTTTTCCAAAAACATTTAACAATAAAACTAAATGAGAGAAATAGATTAATTGCCATCATCATAAACTTTCAGACAAACACATAAAAAAATTGATTACCTAATAATTCTCCAATAACTTAACCATTTACAAAAGTAATAAAAATATCAGAGTACTGTAACCATTTAATTTATTTTAAAAATTAAACTTAAATAAAAACATTATTTACTTTCCTATCAGCATTTTTGCAATGCAGTATGATGGTGTTTCAATCACTTAGCTTAAATTCATTCTCTTACTGCTATCTATAGAATTTGTCAGTTTTACATTCATTTGAAAATAAAAACTAAATTAAGATAATAATGATTTATTAATTTTTTTAAAAATCTGAAGATGTCAGTATAATATAGAAAACCTAATATAAATGACCTAATAGTCCATTAATTAGTAATTTCTTTGTTAAAACCAGCAAAACTCTTCATACCATAGTGCCACTCAGTACAAGCCAGAGTAATCAATGGATGCCAAAAGGCTTGTGCATAAAATCCCTATCTAGTGCATAATCATCCAATATCTACTGCCTACTCATCCAGGTATCTCAGGAGACACTAGATAGGGATTTTATGCACAAATCTTCTGGCATCCATTGATTACTCTGGCTTGCACTGAGTGGCATTACTGTATGGAGAGTTTTGCCTGTTTTAACAGATTGAACAAGCATAAGAAATGGTGATCATGTGATGTTTAGTGGTTTTTTTTTGTTCTCAGATCCTAAGGACACAAGCACTCATAATTTGCTTTATTTGTAAAAAAGAAAATTGTATGTTTTCTTTTAGTTTGTTCATATACTTTTGACATTTTTACAAAATATTTAAGAAATACTTATTTTTTGATAAGAATAAAATATTTATTTTACAGAAATACAAGTCAAAAGAAATGTCATAAAGTGAAATAGAAACTTGTGAAAGCTATAATCACTGAAGACCTTTCTTTTTAACAACTTTTAATAATTCTACGTGAAATTTTAAATTTTAAAACCAAATTTTATAGCTTTATATGTTCTAGAGAAAAATTTGTTTAGATTTTAGAAATGGAATTCAATACAAATATTTCATTAAAAAAAATTAATTTTTATCAGTAATGAATGAAATGACAAATGCAATTGTTCTTATTATATATTTCAATCATTTGCAAAATTGAAATATTATTTTTAAGAATGATTTTCATATGTAAACTTCGATTAAATTAGCTTAAAATTGTAGGAATATATTGCAGAATAAGTTTAATTAATAGAATAAAAAATTAAGAATTTTCAAAAAAAAGTTCATAGGGAAAGAGTTAAATCAAATAAAAGTCTTTAAACCAGCATGAATGGTTTTCATATAAGCTTATATTTAAAAACCAGTTTTTAGAGTTAAAATACTTTGATTTTCTACTGAAATTAAACCTGGATGGTTTATTGCATATTTTGCCCTTATGTACAGGTTTTCTCTGAAGGAGAAGAGGATTGCATGAAGCATTTTCTGTATAAACATCAGATTATAACAAGTATATGATATTATAAAAGATCTACCAAAAATACAGCAAACACTACAAACTATGTTAACACTATTTTCCTTAGCTAGTATTCCAATTTCTACAGCATGTATTTGTATTACCTATATTTATTTTTTGTAATTAAAAAAAATATATATTATTTCTCTTTTCTTGTACTCATTATAATTTATATATATAAAAGTTTTGAATGTTTAACCAAAAAAAAACTAATACCGTTTTTCTTATTGTTATAATTTGCTGAACACCCTTTCAACACTGATAGTTAAAATATGAGAGCCAAGATTCTGACTGTCGTTGTTAAAAACGAGCTCAGCAAATTATAACAATAATAAAAATGGTATTAACCTTTTCTTAGTTAAACATTCAAAACGTTTATATATAATTATTTTTTGGTATACAAGATTCACCCACCCACCCCCCTCCAATTCCACCCCAATTCAGCAGATAAGTAGCAATAGCAACCTTTTCATTTTCAATCCTATTCTTTAATAAATTCCATTTTAAAAAATGGCTGTCAGCGATTATGATATATATTGTACTTATTTAATTATTGAATTTATATAAGGTCCATTTATATTGTAGATAAAATGTTTTTTTTTTTTAAGTCTGAATAAAAACTATCATTTAATGGTAGTTCAAAGAGTTGTCATTTATACATTAATCTGTATTACCTTTTGATACTTTATAATATACTCTGAATCCATTTTTTTTAAATGAGTGTCAGAAATTTTAATATTTCATTTACAACTTATTATAATAATTGAAATTGATCTAAGGGTATTATGGATAGATCACAGTTGTTAACAGTATATATATTCACTAATATGATGCTTTTCTTATATATATATATTCTAACTTGGGTATCAAATTCTACAGTAATAGATAAAATGAATCTCTAAATCTGCCTGATCAAAGACGAAAATTAAATGATCATTTTTCACCTAATAAATAGAGAACTGTATTCCTCAGTCAGTTACGACATATATATATATGGAGAGTCACTGTGATAGAATAAGCAAATGTCTGGAATAATAACTGACTGGTACAGGAACAGAATGCTCTCTTTCTTTGTGAAGATTTATTTAGTTAATGGACAAGATTTACTCATTTTTTGTAAAAGAATCAATCAGATAGGTATTGCATGTTGGGTAATTGTGGGGCATAGGGTCACCAAAAAAAATTCACTACAGCTCTATATGTATATATTTAGATATAAACATGCAAACTCATAATTTTTCCAATTAGCAAATTAAAGTGATTACTTAAACTGTATGCATTTCTTTCAGGTTACATTAAATACATACAAAAAAAAAATATTCATTTTATTAACTAACAAAAGTTAATGCATATTATTTCGACTAGTAATAAATGGTATAACATTTTCCATAAAACAGATTGAATTGGAGAATTTATGAATAAATCATTAATTCTTGAGCCGCACCCTTGCTAAACCACTCAGCTTACTAAAACGCAATTATATCTCCTGCACACAATTAATCAAATGGGGAGTCAGGTCCTGGCTGAAAAGCTTTTTCTTTTTAAGTTCAAATATTAAATCAAAAGGTTAATATCAAAATAAAAGATGACATATACATTAACAAACAAAAAAAAAATAAAGTCAAATTCTGAAATATTTAGAGAAGGGGGGAGAGGCACTTTCTTTATTTTTACAATGCAGTGAGAAACCTAATTATAGAATAGCGAAAAGGAACCATGATGAATAATAACTTTCTAAAAATTCTTGTTTATCTTTTTCTCTTTTTTTATGAGACTCACTGGAAAGATTCCAGAAAGTTTTTTTTTTTGTTAGTCATTCATTTTTTAAAATAACTTTAGTACCTTTCACCATGCATAGTAAACCCAATGAAAAGTCAATTACCAGTTAGAGACATGCAACCTTTCTGCATCAAACAATAAATGTCTAAATGTACCCCCTCCCCTCTTTAAAAAAAAAAAAGCATGCAAAATTACTTTTAGTATTTAGTTCAAAATATATTAGTGTTGATAAACAACTCCCACATCTTTTAAAATTACCTCCTCTGTGTAACATTTCGTTTTCTTTTTTAAAAAAATATATAAAGTATATTCATTCAATTTTACGATCATCAATGATCTTTTTTAATCAGACTTTACATCTTTTTCTCGCACTCATTTATAGAACCTTATCCTGAAAAACTTTTTCAATCGACAATTCCCTACTTTAGTATAGTACATTTAATATGTGCCTCTTAGCTAATCATTATTCTACATCATTATATTTCATTAACATCCTGATGATTTTTTTTCTAAGTGACAATGTATTCAATTCATAAAGTATCATATATTAACAAAATAATTATTAAACCTTTTTTGCCCCCAAGTCAAAATTAACATATATATATATTGAGTGTGTGCATATATTATAATCAAATCTTAAATACTATTTAAATAAGAGAACTTTGATCATCACCTACATCAATAACTCAAAAAAAAACCAACAATCCTCTAACAAAAGAACTTGCTGAAAGAACCATAATCAATACTAGATAATCTACTATCTAGAAATCAAGCACAGTAACTCACTAGAATGTAACTTTTTAAATTAAATACATATTCTATAAACCGTTTTATGTTTATCTATATCAAACAGAGATAACTCTTATCAGAACACAATTTCTATTTATAAAGTATCTGTAAACAAAATTTTTAGCATAGGTAAATCTCTCGTCATATTGAATTTTAATGTATCAATAAATTATTTTTTCATATATAAAACTATCTTCCTTTAATTATCAATAAAAAATACTATATTCCCTTAAAAGCAGTAAAGTCAAGAGTTGATGATTACTGTAATACAGTACTTAAACTCACTTATAAGTCACTAAATGTGAAAATATTTCACTAAACATAATATTAGTTATAGTTGAGTTCCAAAAAGTTTTACTTTACTTTCAATTTATCAATTTTGGTTAAAATAAGCATAGAGAAATTGGCTACTTTAAGCTTTAACCTGAATATCAAATAAAAACAAATATTTGAATTTTTTTTTATCATTATTATTAAGTGGAGGGACGTGAGCATAAATTTATTTTTGAAATGAAACTTTTGTTAATAATTTTCCTTGTATAAATTATGTAACAAATCTTTTTACACAACAAAAATGGCATAATAATAAACAGACACAATCTAGTAAATCTTCAAATTAAAAAAATGCACAAATATATATATATTTTTAAATATTTCATTATCATTAAAGAAATATAAAAAATGAAAATCGTGTAATGGTTATTTCAAAAGTGGGCTATTTCATATATACTGGTGTTATTATTTATTATAACATTTTTGGGGAAGGAGCAAATTAAACATAATTTACATTTGGGTATAACTATATTCCATATTTTACTTTTAAATAAAATACAAAATATTTGTAGCTTGCTTATTATTTACGATAAATGAATATTTACACATGAGAAGTTAGCTCTTTTCATTGTCTATTTCCTTGAAAGATTTAATGAATAACTGGGGAAAAAAAATTAATACTTGATATACAGATTAAAGATTAAAATTTACATATGATAGATAACATCTGTATTTTGTTTTTAATATTAAATAAAAATAACAATTTTCAGAAATAAATATTTTCTATATGTATTGTAATTTATTTATATATACATAAAAGAAACTTGAATGATTTATTGCTGGGAGTTCATAAGAAGTTCAAACACCAGAAATAAAAAAAACTATATCTGTGATCCTATGGACCTTGAGTTCCAGTCTGTCATTCTGACACTGCACTAAACCATGATGGACATGTTTACATTAACTTTGTATAAATTGAGTGGTAATCTTAATATATTAATGTTAAAGAATGTTTTTACAATGCAGCTCCAAATTTTAAATGTTAAAAACATTTTCATCATCATTTTCAACAGTTATCGATTTGCTGCAGGATAAAGATCTATCTAAGTTCAGTCTCTATCCTCTCCATATAACCCCAGCACGCTTCTTTATTTCATCCATCCATCTTACATATGGTCTCTTTCTAGGTCTTTTACAATCACTTGGAATCTAGTTTAAGATTTCAAATGTTTATCTATTATCATATCTCTTAGCAATATGTCCAGCCAGACTCCACTTCCATCTCTTAATTCTTTCAATGATATCAGTAACACCTGTTTGTAAATTGTGTTGAGGATAGTATGCAATGAGAAATGACTACTGATAATTAGCAAATTTTAACACATGGTTGTAAAATCCTACTGTTCCCAATCTAATTTTGCCCAAAGAATTTAGCATACATAGATACATATGTTGATTATAATATACAAAATTGTTACTTAGAATTTTTATACATTTTTTTTTTCTTCTTTCAAGTGTCATAGCATCGGCCGGGATGCAAACCCGCAACCCGGGCAACTGCTTGTAAGGCAGTCGCGTTGACCTCTCGACCACCAATGCAAGTACATTTTTATTCTCGTATTATCATTCAATTTCTTTTTTCATGCACAACTCATTAATGGCAACAATTAATTCTATTTCATTATGTTTTTAAAAATATAAAAAAATATAATCGCTCTTAAAAAGGCAGTTATAATTTTTTTCTCAGAAGCATGTTGAAATGGCCTGTGTTTATTGTCTATAGGAAAGTTTCTAACAATATATTATTTAGATTAATATGTAAAAGTACCAAATTCTATTTCATTTATTAACTGCTTTTATCATGATGTTTTTTTTTTTCTGTCGGAGAATATTCAGTTTTGAAAATAACAGACTCTGAAGAGAACATAAGATAAACATTATATTCCATCACAATAATTAAATTGTCCTTCTGCAATAATAAATCTAGTTTTTTTCACTTTGATAGGAGAATATGTTGTGTATAAACTTAGGAAATCAAAATAATATCAACACAAATATTTGCAGCTGTCAAAGATTACAAGTAAAACAATTAAATGGTTTATTTCAAATAAACCATACAGATCATATATATTTTTTATATATTTTGAATAAACTGTAAGATGATGAAGACAATACTAATAATTGAAATAAAAATAATCTTGAAAAGGTAAAAACAAAGAGCTATTATTATTTTTAATTAATATATATTTACAATAAATATAAACATTAAGTAGCAGCTGAAATATTTTTCCAAATTCTAGAAGCCACAATATATGCTAAGATATAAAAGCAACAGCTTTGTATCTAAAAGGGTTATCAACTTGAGGATGTAAATCAATTGGTAGCTTTTTAGGAAGAAAGGCTAATATTAGTGTTTAAGTGCAACATAGACTTCAATGTACTTCTCTGATCTAACAAATTAAATTACAAGAGATAATTATTTCAACTAAATTGGTTGTACATGAAGCTATTATAAAGCTAAAATTATTGTATGAAAGTGAGACACTGTCCCCTTTATAAAATAACACAATGACACGGAGAAAATTTTATTTAAGGATGATGGCAAGATCCTAAGATTAATCTATAAGATATTATAGTATTAATCTATTATTATAAAAACATATAGTAATAGAAGTGAATGTGATTATAGTTTTTATGGGAAAGATAAATGTCATTTGTATTATAAAAAGAAATGTGGATTATATTAAGAGAATCTGACAGAAAACAAAATACAATGGAACAAAATGTTCAAGTCTTATAAAAAGAAAAATTTATAGCAGAAATTCATCATAAGATATCAAATAAAAGAATAAAAGAACTAGCATGTTAAATATGTAGAAATATTTTACAGTTCATGCGTTGATTTGTATAGTCAATGAAAATTAATCTTTTAACTTTTTGTTCTTCAACATTTTTTTATTTATTCTGAAATTAGAATGGCCATATTTATTTATGAGTAAATAATGATGAGATAGAAAAAAAGACACTAAATTGTAATGTAATTATAAAAATAGAGAATTTCTACATATATTTATATATGCAACAGATTACTAAATGGCAAATATCTCCCCTGCATTGACAGCAGTTTAAGGACTAATAAATGGATAACAAGCTAGTTTCGCTATGAGTATATTATTTTTAAAAAAAATCTTAAATTTATTCAGCACCTGAAAATTTTTTTAAGTTTTGTGTAGATTCAAATCTCAGATCATGGATATGGCAAATAGATATACACCATAATATTTAATGACTCTTTCATTTGTACATATATGTGTATATATACAAAAAGCAAATGAAAACAAAAAAAAGTTTTTGAAGAAGAAAACAAAATAATAAGAAAATTAATCAGAAAAAATGTTTTGAAATTAAATTTATATTTTTTGTTAACTATAAAAAACACTTTAATAAAGAATTAAATATAGTTACTAGGACAAATCTCTTCACTTTATCCCAAAACCGATTATTATAAGCTTGAGTAATTAAAATAGATTAGATACAAATTCCTTAATGACTATACACATAAATGAAAAAGTAGTCTAGAGGGAATAATGAGTGGATATAATAAGCATTACCATCTAGTTTCCATTGATTACTCAAGGGATATTAGATATCTACAGTAGAATTAAAAAAAAAGTGCTTAACAGTATATAGAATGTAAAGTGACTTTTGTTGGTATATATACATCCAAGTATCTTTAGTTTTTTTTAAAAAAGAGTATTCTAAGAAATATAGTTACTACCTATTTTTAGATCTATAACTCTGTAAAAAGGGTTGTTTTGGATTTGGACAATGTCATACATTTAGTTAATAATAATAAAACGGTAAAGATGTCTGGTTAATTAGGCTCACATTCATTAAATTCAAATTCTTTATTGACAAAAGCAATCTGGTGATGTGAATATAATATCACTAAATCTACACATAAATAGCACTAACATTTAATATCTATTGATTTCTCAATCTCACAGTAGATGACTCTGAAATAGTAAGAGAATGAATGGTCATCAACAACATATGTTTAATTTAAGCCAAAATAATCATTTGATGTTTATTGACATAAGTAAATTAGTTTACACATAACAAATCAAAATGATTGGTATTTAACTAAATAAATATTATTAAAAGACATCATAAAAATAAAAATAGAAAACAAACTGGCATAAAGTCAATTACTATTAGATTGACAAAAGCACCTACTACATTTACATTGAAGTTAAATTAGCATCATCTTTGAAAAAGAATTCCTAGATCTTCATATGAATTCTTTTATTATTTAAAAAGTGCACAAATAATATTAAAGATTATTTACACAAATATCTAACTAATATTATTTAGCAGCTGCACACACACTCAAATCAATAAGATAGACAAATATAATCAGTTACACAATAATCTTTAAGACAATTAATACAAAAATCAGACCACATTATCTTTCCTGTATTTATATAAATAAATCCAATCAAGGTATTTTATCTACACAAACTATATATTAATTGATAGTTTTAAACTCCACACACACCCCAAAAAAAAAGCTATTTATTATATAACAGAGATCAGAAATTATATCTTGTACACTGTTGCTACATATATATTAATAATGGTCACGATTTTTTTAATAAAGACATATTTAATATAGCAATTTAACAGTCCATATTATTTTAAAAATAATAAATTGTCTCAGTTATTCCAATTCTTTAAATAAATCCACTGACATATTATCTTCATAATTCGGATCTCAATAAATTCTGACTTCTTGTCGCTCTTAATGTCAAACAGAGATTTCTATTTTTTTCTGATTCTAAAAAGTATGAAAAATAATACAAGTAAATGGGCTCTTTCCATCCAACAATATACTTCTCAAAACCAGAAAAAATAGTTATTACTAAAAGTTTCAGTGACATTATAAAATACATACTTATTAGAATGTAAAGGATTCTTCAAAGTTCTCTGGAGATGTCATTAATCACAATGTTTCCAATTGCTAAATGGTAAAAATATGAGTGAAGTTTTTAATTCTTATTTCAACTACTAGTTACAAATAATTAAATACCTGTTTACTGACTTATATTGAATGGTTAACCAGAGTGTGTTAAAGGTCAGTAAATGGGACAAAAATCATTAGCTTGCTTAGACCTTAAATCTGAAGCATTCTCCAACATTACTTCTTGTGTAACACATATTTTGCCATTGCAGTTTTATAAGTAACATTCAAATCACTTAATAAGACTTTTCTAAATTCGTTATTCATCATCCATATAATAGTAGATACATTAACATGTCATTTAGCTTGGAGGTAAAATGACATTCTTTTACAAGTGTTTTTAATGCTAAATCATAATCTTGATATTGCTCACAAGATAACTGTTTTCTCATTCTAAATTTTAGGTATGCCAGCCAGTTAGATATTGCCAGTTAGAAATAAACATTTAAGTTGCCTTTTAACTCCTCATATGGAATGCCTCTAGGAATTTTGGGATCACAGTTTGTTTTGACACTTGTAAAATATTTTTTCCAGAAAACAACAAAAGCATAGCTATTTAAGCTTTGTCATCACTGATTCTATTAATAAGCATATATCACTCTACTCATTCCACATATATTTTCCAAGTCAAAATAATGTTTAAATCAAAGTTCACAGATACTTATTCTTTGGCAATGCTAATTTTATTATTTATGCCATTCTGCTAGCTTGCACAAATTGTTCAAGTACAGTTGTAACTACACCATTCTGTTATTGTTATACAGATTCTTCTTAACAAAAAGAAATGTAGACTGTGGCATTTTGCTGTGTAGCCCAAGTGTATTTCTTCAATACCTCCCAGGTCACATCAATAACTTTTATTAAGTAAATAATACACAAATTAAAATAATACAATTTATTCATTTGCAATAAAGGTGTAAAGAAATAATGACTAATAAGTACCATTTATTTTATACTCTGCAAAGTGATTACAATAAACTGTAGTATGAATTTAGTTGTTCACACACACACAGTATAGCATATACAAATTCTGTACAAGTGTTATTATTTACTTTGGTTTCTTACATACAGATATTAGATAACTGTATACACAATGATTCCATCAACATCATTAATTAATCAGACGTCATCACAATACAACATATATCTCCATTTTTAGCCCACACACATTGATTCTTGCCAGTTATTTTATATATCAGTCCTTCCTGCATAATATGAACTCATTTGCATATATTATCTTTATTTATCATTCAACAATATTCATGCTGTATGTAAATTTTTCTAGTGATAATAGTAGTGAGAGGTGATAATTATAATATACTGTCTAAACACAGTTACAGAAATTTAATAACCTTTATTTAAAATTTAATACATACATGTGTGTTATACAGACAGTCCACTCCTTCCTTCATACTAAAAAATAAGTCTATGTTAGAATAAAAATTACTTTATAATCTTTTTGGTTGCCAGAAAACTAGGGCAGGTTTAGTCATAGTCAGATTTCTTTCTTCTTCCTAATCAGTTGTTATGCCTTGATCAGATTGCTTAGATAATAAATCCTCAGCTGGGTTTACTGATCAATTTTCTGATTTAACACTCATTTATATGACATCTAATTCTTTGGACTCATTATCAGTAGACATTTCTTCATTTTGTGGGCTGAGGATGAATCAGAGTACTTCTTTATCAAAATTCTTTTTTTATTAGCTAATAAAAAATAGCAACTATCAGCATCTGACATCCCACTATGATGAGGTTGTAGATGACTGATATGTCTCTCCAATTGTTTTCCATTTTTCAATTTAATTATTCTAATTAGTTTAACTAATATTTCTATTATCATACCAAGAAACCATTTTTTCTTAAAATCTTTAACCCAAATTTGTTCACCAACATTAAATTCCTTACAGTCCAAATTATTTTCACGAATTTATTTTATTATTTGGTAATAGCTTTGACAGGTGCATACAAAATTTTTGACACATTAACAATTCTGCTGGTATCTTCATTGATGATGCACTCAGTATAAAATTTTGATAAAGCATCATGTCTACTAAGGCTTAATTTATATTCTTTGTTTGAAGTTTTATTTAGCATTAATTTAGGTTGTTGCACTGCCTTCTTGGTCAAACCATTCTATTCAGGATGATATGGCATGTCAAAAACTGGCATATTCCTTTATCAGCTAAAAATTCTTTGACCATCTGCCAAGCAAAAACCAATTCCAGAATCAGTCACAATAATTTCCGCATATCCGTGGCTTGCAAAAAGTTCTTTCGGGCTCTAATAATACACTCTGTGCTTGTATTGCCCATTTGGAGTATGAATCAATCACAATTAAAAAGTTATAGCCATTCACTGGGTCTGTGTGATCAACATGTCATCTCTTTTCCTTGAGAGTTTTTGACTTTAATCAAGGTTCAAATCTCTTTGGAGACAAGCTAGCAGTGAATTGACATTCTAAACAGTTCTTCAGCATCTGCTCTCTTTCCTGGTTTAAATTAAGCCACCAAGCCTATTACATAGTTAAGGCTTTCATGCTTACTATGCTTGGGTATCCCTTATTTAGTAAGCAGATCATTTGCTTTCAACTTTCCGATAATAGACTACATGGTCAGTCATAAGAATATAATTGCTACATGTAAACAAACTTTCACATAGATTTTGGATAACTTCGCCAACCGTACCTTATCTAATTTTGCAGAATTTTATATCCAGGATTATTCCTTTGGCAGCTTTGGAACTAGAGTTTTTAAATTCATAAAATGTATACAGTTTATTTTTAAGTTTTAAATGAGCTGGATTCAAATGCAAATCATAGGTATGGAAAGCAAATGTGCTAAAATTAAATATTCCATAGTTTAAAAATATGTAATCCAATTACAGAACATAATACTGAGATTTGATCATGATGTAGTTAGTTCATATTTGTTATAGAATGACAGTGTTGTGAATAAAATTGGGTTTAAGAAAATTATCAATCCAATTCCTATTCTTTAACAACCTATATATATGAACAATAGTCATTGCTAGACATGCAAACCACATCAATAAATCTACTATGATATAGGTATGTGTATGACACACAGAATAATTCATTTTTCTGATAAATAGATTAAATATATTTAACTTCATTTAATTCTTCTCAACATTCTTCACATCTATACTATAATCATAACTTGAAAAATTCAGTTATTCCCCGAATAAAGAACACTATCAAAACCAAGAAAGAATCTCCAATTTAATGACAATTGTTATAAAAACTTCCATCAGATGAATATAAAATTTTTATTAAAAAAATGATCTATATTTAAATTAATTAATACAATTTATTGAGAGAATTATTAACATTAAAACTATTAAAAAAGTTGGAAATCATTACAACTTCCAATTCAAAATTTAAATCAAAAGCATGAGTCATTTTGCCTTTTAAAATTAAAACTTGCTCATGATTTAGATGTGAAATAAAATGATCATCATGATAAAATATGCGAAAGAACCTGTGGGATAATTGTCCACCTACTAATATTACTGAAACTTTTTTTAGCTATTTTTTCTGGCTTCTGAAAAGTATATTGTTGAATAAGAAGAGCCATTTACTAGTGTACTCATTGTTGCATCTGCCCACCATATCAACTATCAGCATTTAAATCCAGGCAAAGTAAAATTTGGAAAAAATTTCCGGTTCCAATCAAATTTAGAATTTGTCATTCTGGCAACTATGTGCATTAACCAAGTAAATGAATGTATAGCTATTCTTAACTAACTATCAAATCCTATCACTTTGTCACAATATTCTATTGCATAATTATTCAACTTGCTTTCAAGCAGAGAACTTGGTGTACATACATATACTTAATTTTAGTGAGTATACATTGTTCAAAATAACTAAAATAATTTAGAAGAAATGGATTAACAATACTTGGAAAAAATTTATTATCTTTGTTATTCACTTTTCAACATTCTACAAAAGTATCTGAATTGAACATGGCAAAAAACGAATCTATAAAACTTGTTTCAATTTTTACTATAGAAAGTCAATAATATTTGGATGAGGATGAAAAGTAAATCCAAGAGCAAACACATCAAAAGAGGAGATGTAAGTGATTTCTCATTTTATGATATAAAAAAATTTCTTAGAAAAGAATGCCATGATCAAACAATAAAAAAATCATTTCAACATCCTTGGCAGCAGTTTAAAACAGTTTTCCATTAATTCTTAACAAAAATTATCAAAGAATCTTATATTCAATATCCATTATAAATATTATAATATTGAAGTATATGTTAGGATCACTAATTGAAAATAGAATGAGACAAAATATTATAATGAAGCAATAATACATAATCATTTCTAGTATAATTTGTGATAACTTGTCATCCTTTAATATGATTTATTTTAACAGTTTAATATTTAGAAAGACATGGTAAACTTTAATGAGTTCTTTATATCTTTAAGATTCATATCATGAGATGCAAAGACTTAGATACACAAATAATACTTTTTACTAGTTCACAATGATTTTTTATAACTATTAACTAAAACTGAAATGAATTTTTAAGAGAAGCTTAATTCTCTTTCAGTACTTTACAAGTTACCACATAATCAAATATTTTTATTTGCCACAAAAAAAAAAAAAAAAAAGCTCATCAAAATTGCTTCAAAATAAATAAAATTATAGCACAATTATTTTATTGTTTTTCTTTTATAAGCAATTTGTCTATTTATTTCAAATATTAATTATGATAGCAATAAGATCCACCAGAAACTCCTAACATTATGTTTTTTTTTTGTTGTTGTTGTTTTTTAGAAAAAAAGCTAACAATATGAAGGCATTCATAAATTTAAATATATATATATCTAAATTATTTTAATTAAAACTCTTTTTTTTTAAAAAAAACAAAAAAAAACAATTTCTTATCCAATTCTGTGGGATAAAAAAAAATTATAACTTCAATGAAGGATTTTCATTTAATTAAAATATTGTGATAAAAAAAATTCCAATAGATATATAGAACTTATATAAAAATTTAAAAAATAAATTATTTTTATAAAAGAGCTATAATAAGAGATGATTAACAAAATCATAAAAATAAAAACAATGTTAAAATTAATTTCCTTTTAAAAAATCAAATAACTTTGAAATTAAATATATATATCTAGACAGCTAAACAATTTAAAAATTATAATCAGTTTCTTTCTATAGTAAAACTGTTTACAAAAAGTGCCAGATATGTCAAGCGTTGTTAGCCGTGAGGTCATCGCATATGCCTTGCAAGCAAGTAGTTATTTGCAGACGTTTGTGTGTTCGCGTCCCGGCTGAAAAAAAAAAAAGTGCCAGATATAGCAAAGCAATAGCAAAAGGATGCTTAAAAAAGTTTTAAGTTATTTACTTTTTTCATTTAAGAATATTCCGAACAAATAAAAACAAAATATATGTCACATTTAAAAAGTCAAGTACTATTTTTTAATTGTTTTTTATGTGGATGTGAAAACAATTAAGAATCCCAATTATACTGTGAAATCTCATGCATTATTCCTCTTTTTAGGTTGCTCATATTTTTCATCTGGTCTTTTCAGTCCTGGATCTAGTATCATAAAAATATTATTTTTTTCTTTACTTCACCATTTCTTAAACTATTGTTTATCACATCCATTGTTGGAAAATCATGGTTAATGCACATATTCATCTATTTCATAAATGGTGTTTACCAACTAGTGATCTATGTAGACGTGATCAAATATAAACCATGAACCATATATATCAAAATTATGGTGGAAGAAGTGAAGAATTTTAAAAAGCCACTAGTAAATCTATCTCCTGGTCAGAATATTTTATGATATTTTGTTAATAGTTAATACTGTTACTTATTCAGGCAATCTATATATGTGATTTAATAATCACAGACATGTAAATACAAATGTTCAAAATCTTTTTTTCCAGCCATGAGGGTGAAAAAAAACTTTTTTTATTTTATCAACTGTACCAAATTGTCATGTTTACTGGTTATCTACAATGGCTATACTTAGTCTGATACCGTTTTTGAAGTATAACTCCTATAGGAGTTTTAGGCTAAATTATAGAAGAAGAAATGACAATTGCCCTTATAAGTTTCCTAGCACTTCAAGTTGTATCTTGGCAGCTTGTATCGTGAGATAGGTGATATTTCCAACTGTACATGACAATTTGCCTCATGCCAATGTTTGGTTCAGCAAATTCCAATCCTGATCATGAACTTGCTTCACTGCTTCAACCATTTAGCTTTGGTAGCTATTGTCTGGAGAAAACAGTAGTTCTCTCAGAACCTGTATGGAGAATGTGTATTTTGCCTTTCAGTTTTGTGACAGTAGTTCTCTGACCCTACTTTCAAAAAGATTGACTATTTTTTCTAATCCTCATACTTAATGGAAACATTCGGATTCAGTGAGCATCATCACTTTTTTGCCATTGGTTATGCATTATCTATCTGTATGCATGTAGTTTTCATGATGATGAATGCTCATCCGATTTAAATCAGATGGAATCTGGACTAATCCATTATCTGAAAGCAAGGTGAGATATGATACTGTTAGAAAAAAAAATTCCAAATGCTAAATAAATAAATGATTCTGATGCAATATTTTTTTTAATTTAAAATAACAGTAATTTTTTATTGTCCATCTTACTGTATTCTACAGATTAAATAACAATTTGGAAACACGATTGCTGAGAGTAATGCTGCATCAAGAATAGTTAAATGCATTTATTCCTAAATTTTAATTCATTATGCATGCACATTATCTTGATTTATTATATTTTTGTTGCAATTACTTATTTATTTTATTAAATAAAAAAGGAAAGAGAAAAGAATGTAAGCTTAAGTTATTTTAAACTGATGAAGTATTTGCCATAGGAAAAGCAAAATGTTTACATAAAACAAATATCCATCAAAGATTTTTTTCAGTGAATAGTGAAATCAAATTTTTTTAAGATTATAAAATCTTGAATTATGATTATAAAATAAAAATACAATAGAACTGTAATTTCATGCCATTTGGTTTTAAGTCTTTAGGGTGATGTCAAAAATTGCAGATAGTTTGATACTTAATATATTTTATACTTTTAACATATTATGCATTTACAGTACAAAGGTTTTTAATCTGAATAAACATATTTGAAAA
Organism: Epiperipatus broadwayi; assembly: GCA_028023455.1. Lineage (NCBI taxonomy): Eukaryota > Metazoa > Onychophora > Udeonychophora > Euonychophora > Peripatidae > Epiperipatus > Epiperipatus broadwayi. Next base: position 8,869,432 of record JAQFVV010006209.1, on the reverse strand, counting down.
AATCATACACATTAACACAACAACAAAAATAATTAACAAAAAAATAGAATAATGTAATTATGAAGAAGACAATTGAGCAATAAACTGAGAGAAAAAGTACACTTACATATATATGTTCTGTACTTAAATCTACACTAGTATATATGTATATGTGCAATCATTCTCTTTTTCTCTGAAAAAAGGTAACTTTTTTTTATGGTAAAAGAAAAAACAACAACAGAAAAGAATCCAAAGACTATTATTAATCTACAATGCACTAAATGTATTTAACAACTAATCATTATATCAATCTGAGAATAATATAATTCTTTCCAACATGCTTTTTTCTGATTATACAGAAGTGATATTTATTAATCCTTCCTTACAGTCTACTCACTACAATATTATATTTTGTTTCAATATTCATTATCTGGTTAATGTAGGAATTTACATTTTCTTCTTAACATACATATATAAATGAGTGAATTCTGCATATAAATGATATGTACATTCCAGAAACTTAAATAACAGTATTTACTTAATCGAATTAAAAGCACAACAATACAAGACTTTGTAGGTAATCTTAACATATTGATATATTTTGTCATCCATTCCTTTCAGATAAAATATTTATAACTTCCAAATTAAAAAAATGTATAGGTAATACCAATATGCAGTTAGACAGATTTTCAAATGCTACACATTAGGGCAACTATATGGTTTATCCAAAGAAAAGTAATTATATAAAAATTAAATTATTTATAAAGAAATCAAATATTATAAAGAAAAAAATATTTAAAATATAAAAAATTTATAATATAACAAATATTAATTTCAGGTAGAAATTTTACACTTCACTAAACACTCATCAAAAATAAAACCCTTACCTTAAGATATTTGGATGTGACAATCTATTCATTAGTTGAACCTCACGTAACATATTCGGTCGGTTGCTATGTGATACATTCATTTTTAATACCATTACCTGGCCTGTTGTGCGATGAGTTACCTAATATAAAAATTTTAAATAAAATAATATTACCTCTATGTATTTTATATACAATATAACAACAATAAACCATATAATTTTTAAAAAAAATTAATAAATATCATGCAAAAAATATTATAACAAAAGAATTCATTTATATCCTAAAATCTTTAGAGATCATTTAGCACATTTTACTAATGGAACTTTTACTTATTAAAACAGGCAAAAGCTCTCTATACGTATTGCCACTCAGTGCAAGTTAGAGTAATCAATGGATGCCAGAAGGTCACAAGCCAAAAACTAGTCTGGGAATATTGGATGAGTAGGCACTAGATGTGGATTTTATGCACAAGCTTTCTGGCATCCATTGATTACTCTCGCTTGCACTGAGTGGCAAGATGAATAGAGAGTTTTTGCCTGTTTTAATAATAGTTATAAGCAAGCATAAGAAATGGTGATCATGTGATGTTTATTGGAACTTTTACTTTACAGTTTTACTTTTTAGGGGCTAAAGAAACAATTTACAGAAACAGCTTTAAATATTACAAAACATCACATTACTTTCAGCTGTCAGAAGTTTTAAATATTGTAACTTATTATTTTAACAATTTATTTTCATAAGTACAACATTCTAAAATATTATCAATAAGTGATTAGCAATGTCAAACTGATTTATCTTTAAAAATATATATATGTACATATAATCAAATAAATGTATACAGCTTTGCAAGGTTCAGTATAGTGATAAAATTATAGATTCTGGAGTTCAAAGTTAATGAATTGCAGCTTCAGTTCTATCATTTCCAGTATTCAAACTTCTTATAAACTCTTGAAAATAAACTATTCATTTATTTATATATGTGCATGTTAAACAATACTAACTACTATTAAGTTATCAACATTATCTAAATGATGTTAGATGAGATCACCAAAACATCAGTGCTATAATAGTAAGGACCCACATACAAGTAAAATCGAAAAAAACCCAGAAAATGTATCATATATTTTAGTCGGCATATTTAATGATTATTTTAAATATGGGTGTTTTTTACAAGAATCTATAAAGAATATAAACATAGTATTCTTTTGATTGAAAATTAAAATGATTATATATATAGCAATAAAACAAAGATTAGTATAAAGATGTATTTTTAAAATATAATGAGTCATAAAAATAATTAGATATATATAAATGGGTAACAATATATATTATGTCAGCTATAAATGTGTATATGACTAATTCATTTTTTAAACTTTTACAAAACAAATACTGTGTTTAAAATGAAAAATATAATTATATCTTTTTAATTGTTTAAATATAAAAATATTTTATTTCCTAAATTAGTTTTTGATGATAAAAATCTCAAATAATTATAGTCGATTTAAAATATCAATTCATTAATTATATATTTGAAAGGAATACATGCACACAGTTACTATACATTTGCAAAAACAATAAATGGATATATATAATTCACATAATAATTAAGCAATGCAATTTTGTTTAGGGAATGCTTTGATATCATCAAATATCCTCAACTTGCAAAGCTTTTTAAATAAATCTATTCTTTAATAACAAACAAATTTACAAGTTAGATTTTTTTATTATTAACCACTTCTATATATTGTATGCCTATGTGTTTGTATATATTTCCAAATTCATCAATTAACAAAATCATTTCAAATATACTTTTTAAATATCTTTAAATAAGACAAATTCACTATTAGAAAGGACAGCTTTAACAATTAAGAGGTACCACAGTTGCATATAATTTTGTCATCCTATGCTGAAATCTATCCTAAGTTTCAGCATTCATTCTTTAATGATTTGGAAGCAGAAGTAAAGCAAAAAGAATAACAAAAAACTTTTTATAAATTCAATGTTATGTTCATTGAAAATGCATTTTTTAACCAATCAAAAACTTCAACTATGCACATGGACATTGCTAGATGGAGTTCATAGAAATCAAACTGATTACAAATTTTAGTTCTTAGCAATGGATAGAAAAAATATGGCCAAAAACAGATCATGAAAAACTCATATATCTTTGAATGAAGCTCTCTCTCTCAAAAACACAGATTACTGCTTTTGGGAATAACATCAGAAAACAATTTTACATTCTAATGAACTTAGTATAGAAATAAAAAATAATTGGAGAAATCTAAAAAAAAAAAAAATCAAGTAAAATGAAACAACCAATAAAATTAGCATAGATCACAGAAGTTACACTGGTAATTACAAAAAAAAAAGAGAGATGCTAAAATAGATAACAATAAAGATATTTCAATGGAACAAAATACAAAATTTTTAAAATCATCTAGGAAAGCTAAAGAAATGGCGTTATAATAATATCTGCAAAAACATTAAAAAGAGAAATAAATGGATTGAGATTAAAAGGAAATTTCAGCCATGAATAAGTTTGAAAAAATGCTAATAGATTATAACAAAAATAATAGATATTAAAAAAAAGATGAAAAAAATATACAGAACAGCTATATCATAAAGACATCAGTGATATTTTTGATGTGAAGTATCTTAAATCAAAGAACCTTTAAATGGAAGATCACATCAATTTGCTATGAAATAATATAAAAGATAATACTCTGGAATTGACAGTCTCTAAAAAATTTTGCATAAAAGTGAAAGTGAATCAATAAAATTTTTCAATTTTATATTTCTATACAAAGAAATCAGTCTTCACAAATGAGCAAAATATATCATATTAAAAAACAAATTCAGAATAGATAGACTAAACGACATATTGATAGAGAACTTTCAGATATAAAGGCTAGTGTTAAGTATGAGAAAATAATGTTAATGCAGAATATGATAAAGAAAAAGCCAAAGGATATTGGAAATATATATATACTCTATTAATTGCAACAAAAACTTTAGTTCAGTTATTGTGAAAATTATGCACTGGATGTACCAGACTATTATTTCATCTACAGGTAAAATGTGCTACATGAAAAAAACTGCTTTCATATTGGCAAAGAGGCTTCATGTTGCCACACTATCTAAATATACAAAATATGTAAATGAAGATATATGAAAATGGATTCAGGATTGACAAAAAAAAAAAATATCAACAATCTTAGATATACTGTGTACAATACTTATAGCTGAAAATAAAGAAGTTCCAAGACTATCAAAATGATATTGCTGCTAAATTCAGAACAAAAAATAAGCAAAGATTATGATATAAAATCAGCATATTGCTTCAAAATTTACAATGATAGTTGACAGTTTTATCTCCTTGGAACTTTCATCAATAACAAAAGGATTACTAAAAAAAAAAATGTTTAGATGTAGCAATTTATCTTTAAAAGCAATCACCAGTAGTGATACTTCATTCCTGTTTTCTTTATAGATATAAAAATTAGTAAAGAAGGATGGGAAAAATTAATGACATTTTTGAACTGTAGTCCTGATGAAAATTTTCAAAAGAACTGTGAATAGTAAGAAAAATGAACAAATACATATGTGATTAGATTAAACCTGAACTTTTGTTTGAAGAACAAATGATGAGATTGAAATCATTTTCTCAGTCAACCTTTAGCTCTTGAGTGTGCTATTTCTTTCATTATACTAATTAATTCATGCTAGAATAAAATTAATCAGTTAGTAGCATTCAGAGTGGTCTTTCACCCAAGTACTATAAAACTTAATATTACCTAACTTAAATAATTAGATGAGAACTACATATTCAATGTAGTATGATTACAAATTGTGAATTTATCCTTTATTAAATCATACATGATTTTTTAAAAAAAAAAAAAAAAAAACAGTAAAAATAGTTTCCATTTGAATGAAAGGGTGGCAATTGATAAGTATCTGAAAAATGAACTACTATAACAAAAATAAATGAACCGATTTATTGCATAGAAGGTCATAAGACATCCAAGTACTATAAATGATAAAGATGGAATGCAGTCCATAAGTTTTTAGCCTTTGAGTCTGCAACTCTTTCATTGCATTAAACAGTGCAAAGCAAATGAATTGTTAATATTTAAAGTCTAGAATATGTGAAATTAAAATATAATTGCTAGTTTCAACTTTATGAAATATTTACTAAATTCCAAATTCTGGTTAAGAGTATATATAAAATTCCCAAGAAGTGGTGCATAGCACTATCCTAAAACAAAACAATCAAACTATTAACGTGTATGATTAAATATCAATATATATATATATATATTCATACAATGTGGCAGGTATATGTATATGTAACACTATTTAAATAATATTTCTTCCATCCAAAAATAGCAACTGCAAGAACTTATTCTAGACACTATTTTTTTAAAAAAATCAGAAATGTCTAAGGATTAAAAAGAAATGGTTGAAATGTGAGGATTAAAGTCATTTATTTGTGTTATCCTATTTTTTAATTGGTAACATCGCCTACTGTGGTTTGATGAAATATTAGAATAGCAAACTCAGGAACTCAAGATCTACAATCACAGCCCAATTCTGCTACTTTCCAAGTATTTGAACTTCTAATGAACTCTTGAATAATAAATCATGTGATTATTTATTTATTAATAACATTTACATCTTTCAAAATAAATAAAAAATTGTTTATAAAAAAAAAAAAAAACAGTTTAATGAAATAAAAATTTTCATAGTCCTATAGAATTCATCACATAAATGTGATAATTAATTAGATCATATATATACTTAAAAATATATATATGTATACTTCAGACTAATATATAAATTTCTTTTATCAATGTGATCTTTAAATCATCTCCAATTGACATTATTTCCAAAGAATTTTGTATCAATAGTTACCATTAATAAAAAGGTAAAAAAGGAAATATTTAGTTGATAAACCATGTAAACACAATCAATGCAAAGAATCATGGGAATAGATAAACATTTAAGAAATTTAAACTTAAACTTTGAAATTCTATGTTCTAATAAAATATATTTAAACAATATGCTTATTTATATAAAATTTATTAGAACAAAACAAATTACAAGTTAATTCACTACCAATAGAAAAGCAAGAAAGTATTAGATCATCATCAATAATAAATTTTCCATTAATTTTTATTTAATATACAAGGCTGAACAAAATAATGAAGTGACATATTTTAGACTAAGTCTATCCAATCTTAAGTAATCCAAGGGCTGAATTTTAAAACAGCATTTATCCAAATCCCCTATTCAAAATAACAAACGCAGAACATATATTAAATTGTTGGCAAGTGCCAGCAATAATGAGATTTAACACGCATTTCAAATATATCCTAAAAAAAAAAAAAAAAATGAAAACAATAGACAAAATACAATAACTGTTTATAATATATCATCTTAGTGAACTTTATGATAATTCGGCCACGTTCATTAAACTACTTATATCAATTTTGATGTTTGTAGTTGACAACTGTAGTATCAAATTCTCTAATTGGACTACTTATAACCCATGTGCTGTGTTTTGGATTGCTCTGTTTTAGACAATATGTTGCACAGAAATGAAGATACCTATTGATGTAATATATTTTTTATTTATGAGACAAAACATTAAAATGTGGTAAGAAAAAATGGATGGAATGTTTGTAGCAATTTAATAAGCCTGAGAAAAAAATATCAAGCCTATCAAATCTAGATTTAAAACAAATCAATTCTTGGTATCCAATTAGATGGAATATGATATTTTTCAGGATTGATAATTTCAAGAGTGATGACTACATTCATTAAATATGAAAAAACAAACTTACTAAAATCAGTTATCATATATCAATACTTACTGAGAAATATTGATTGATATTAAAAAAGATAACAAATAAACACAAATCTATTATTAAAAAAATCACTGCAGAGATAAACATGCATCTGAATATTTCAGTGTCTATCAAATAATCCTTTGCAAATTTCATAATTGATCATTGATGGGAAAGTTGCATTTCAAAGCCATTGTTTTTTAATATGAATACAGATTGAAAGCATGCTACATTGTTGAAAAATTCAACATTTATACACTTCCAGTCAGGTGATAAATTTTTATGGCAATCCCAATATATATTTATATTAACCAAACTACACTTTCTTAGTTATGAAATAAAGTGGAATGTCTCAAGGTAATCTTTTGATTCAATTATCACTTTATATGCATCATTTAGGCAGATTATTACAATCAGGTTTGAACAGCATTGTTCCAAACAATAATTCCAAATAGTAGTGCATCAATTTGTACAGCACATTAAAATAGTGGTTTGAGAAATATGAATTTGATGTTACACATTTTCCAAAGCCCCTCTCTGTCTGATTTTTGTATCATTGAGCTTTTGTTGATCATTCTCAAATGAAGATTAGTATGATACCATACATTAATATTTTTCAATCTTTTTCTAATAGTGGTACTCACAACTTGGTATTTTTATTGTTTTGCAGCACCCTATTTCTTTATATATTTTATATGTGTATCATTTATTATTTTATATGATTATAAATAATTTATAATATGCCCAATTAGTTTAAGTTCTATATATTACTTTCAATCAAATGATTCATCATCATCATCATTATTTTCAACTATTATCAATCTACTGCAAAATAAAGATCTTAGCAAATTTAATTTGGTTTCTCTAATCCACTGTCTTTCTTCTCTGCATTACAACAACAAACTTTCTCATTTTATCTATCCATTGCACATTTGATCTTTTTCCTTTTAGAATCTCTCAGGATCCAGTTTAAAATTTAAACTGTTCATCTATTATCATTTTTCCTAGCAATATGTCCAGCCCAGCTCCATTTCAGTTCTCTTAATTCATTGAATGATGTCAATAATACCTGGTTGATCTCTCACCTGTGTATTTAGTTTTCAATCCCTTCTTATTATTCCCAATGAATATCTCTTCAATCCATTTATGTGGTCTGAAGTCTCTGAAGTGGTCTTTTGAAAAGTGGCCAAGTTTGGATTCAAGAATTAGAACTGATAAAACTCATTTATTAAAAAACTGACAATTTCAAATAAATATGCATATTTCCTTTTGATATTAAATTATTTCTGCCAAAAGCATTTCAAGTTTAATATCATAGTTGAGTCTGATGCTAATTGGTGAAGCTGTTATATGAGGAGGTTTGTCTTTTGTCTTTTATATCATTGCCGAAGGTATCAATTTCAACTTTTTGTTTAAATTTTAAATTTTCATCATTTTTTCAATTAATTCCTTCAGCTTTATGCTATAATAAATGGATATAGATGAAAAGTTAATTAATTCAGAGATAATATGCTTTTTTTGCTTCTTCATAATTTTAATGATATATATAAAAAGAAAATATGTTGCTGCTCATTACTTTATTTCACAGCATCCCTGCATCCTAGTGTGCCTTGGAATTCCACATGAAAACTATAGCTATACATCTGTCTGTTGAAAACTTTAAAATAAGTAGCTTATGAAAGAAATTTTATAACTTGAAAAATCCTTGAAGTTTTCAAATGTTATATAATTAATCTCAAATAGAAAATAAGTAATTGTTGAGACGCAAATTTTTACTATTCATATTGTAAGTGTTCAATATTTTGTTTAATTCCTACATGTATAGATTTTTTTTTTTTTTTTAAAAAAAGTCTAAAACATTCAGCATTCCATGCATATTTTTCAAAATGTTCCAAGACTATAATTTTCATGATAATATACGAGATTTTAAAATAGTAATAAAAAAAATTGCTTTGACCTCTTTAATTAAAAAAAAAAAATTGGAAAATTGCCATAAATTTATCTCACAGGTATTTAAATGAGAATCATTTTAGTTTATTTATAATTGTCTTAATTTATTTAATCAATCGATGAAATTCTATTTAAAATTACTTTACAAAATAAATATTTGTTTTCAGTTAATTTATTAAATGAGAGTGCTTTTATAATCAATAATGAAGTGATTTTTTTTTTTAAATATAAAAAAAAAAAAAACTTCAATGCAGACTGCCCTTTAATAGTGGTCCAATGCGGAATGCAGGCTTTGACTTTCAGAAGTGGCAAAAACAATCTCTAAGCTTTATTTTCTCAGTTGCAATGTAAACAAACATAATCATAAAAGTAAAGATAGTCAGGCTTGCAAAAAAAAAATCTGAACAGACATTAGGTCATCATCATCATTATCAACCATTATCAATCCACTGCAGGATGAAGGTCTCTCCAAGTTTAATCCATCTTCTCCGATCTTTAGCTTCTCTTCTCCACATCACCCCTGCACACTTTCTTATTTCATCCATCCATCTCACATGTGGTCTCATTCTGGTTCTTTTACAATCTGACATTAGGTACTGACTTCTTTTTATACTCTAATTATATATATATTTATTCAAGATAAAAATATGTATAATGCCAAAGTCCACGTTTTTGTTTTGTTTTGTTTAAATCTTTGGACGTTATCATATACAGGTGTTAATTGACCATAGGACAGTTCTGACCCTCATATTCAAAACTAAAAAAAAAAAGCTATTTATAAAAATGTTTGTTTAGATTTCATAATAATATTTACACTTGCTTTATTACAATTATCAATTGTTTTGTTTTAAAATGATACAATATTTAAATGATTAAATATATGCAAGATAAACTATCTAAGAGAACAAGTACTACAACCTTCTGATAACATTTATTCACCCTATCAATAGTAATTTGTTATTATTTGCCACACTTTCCATATTTTTATTACCTTGTCAAATTTAGTTACATTGTGAAGCTATTACACAATTATATATTTACAATATAAACTTTCTCCAAATTTATTGTGTGAATGTTTTTTATTACAATGATAAATGAAAGCCACTACTAAATTGATTTTTTGATAAAATGTTAACAAATTTCAGTTCTTGCAATTTCTCAACTGGCTCAAACCTTACAGAAAAAATTACCTCAAAGTGCATTCACAATCTTTATTTCTATTAAACACAAAATACCAACTATAGATCATAACCCAAAGGGGTTCTGGAAAAGTTGATTAATTAAACATCTCATAAATATAAATGAATAAAGAGCTAATAGTTCATATCTAAGCATAGAGAAAAACAATAACCATTTTTTCAGCCACTGCATAATATTTCATTTCATTAACAGTAATTTCATCAGGTGATGCTGAAAATTCCTCTCTCTCCAACAGTGATTTAATATTTAAATTAGAAATGTATGATTTTGAATCCTGTTAAGCTGTTGACAATTTTTTTATTTAGGTACCTATAACTGCAGACCATTTTCAAGTCTAGGAAATTTTTCAAGAATTGGAAAACTATTCAATATTAAATGGGGCATTGTAGAACTTTGTGAAATTAAATGAAACGGTAAAGAAACAATTGATTAAAAAAGTGGACAGGTATTATATTATAAAAGTGCAAATATTGGAAACACTAGTGAAGTAAGAATCATTATAAAGAAAAAGTGGAATAACAACACTGTGTTTGATGGTGTATCAGATTAGCAAGATCAGTTATTCAACATAATGGAAAATACCAAATACAAATAATTCAGGTTTATGCAACAAGTGTTCATGGCAATGAAAAAGTAGAAGATTTTTATAAGGATATACAAAGATTTTTGTCAGACCAAACAATATTTTAATTTAAAATTGTCAGGGGAGGCTTTAAAGCTAGAAATGGTAATTGGTTGAAAGACGAAAGTGCAGTGGATAAATTTAGACTTGTGAAAAAAAAAAAACAACATTATATTATGATTTCTTTCTTTAAGAAAAAATACTCAACAAAACTGGACATGGAAGCATCCAAATGAAAATACAAACAGAATTGGATTATATTTTGACTAACAGAAATTACTTATTTCAAGATTATAATATTGTTAATAAATTCAACACAGAAAGTGATTATCAATTAGTAAGATGTAAGATAAATATAAATGCAAAATGAAAAATATTCCAATGAATTTAAATTAGAACATGTTAATCGATCTAAAATATTAACAGATTTTGAACATGGTCCAAATTTGAATGAAATCAATAGGAAGATAAGTGATACAACAACAACAACAAAAAAAACAGCAACTGACAAGTAAAATTTCTACTGAGATGATAATTTATGAAAAATAGTTAATAATTATAAAATAAAATAAAATTGTGAATAGCAAAGAAAGTTAAAGAAGAGAATAAAAAATATCAATATCAAGAGTGCAAAACAATATCTTGGTATTAGTAGAAAACTTATTTTTGCAATAAAAAGTAATGATGGAACTATTATTAAAAAAAGAAATATCATGAAATGTGTGGAAGAGTTCTAAAAAAACATAGCAATAATAACAAAAAAAGTATTCTCTACAAATACTATATATTTTGAATTGTCAGAATTTTAAATGAAGAAGTAAGAAATGCAATTAAATCTATGAAGAAAGGAAAAATACCAGATAATGATGGAATTATAATAGATATCTTAAAAGAAGCATGTGAAAAAGTATAAAAAATTATTGTCAAAGTTATATATCAAATGTTTAAATATAAAGATGTAAAAGATGTGGAAGAATGTAGTATTAATATTAAAATTTAAAAAAGGTAATGAAGATATTAGAAATTACAGATCTATCAGTCCTTTATCAGTTTTATACAAATTTTTTACCAAAAAACTAATCTCTAGCTAACTTTGGATTTTAACCAACCAAAAGAACAAGTTGAATTTTAAAATGATTTTTGCACAATGGATCACATCCAAATATTGAAAGAAATTATAGAAAGGACCAATGAATAATAGTTATTACTATGCTTTGGATTTATAGATTATAAGCATTTCTTCAATGACTAAAGCATTAGATCATCAAGATATAGACCCAGGATATTGGCATATTCTGAAGAATATTTATCAAAATGCAATAGCAATGATTAAATTATATAGTGATACTAATAAAATGAACACTGAGAAAGATATATGGTAGGGTGACTCCATACTCCAAAACTTTTTAAAGCTGTTTTGCAAGAAGTATTTTGTAGATTAAAATGAAAATCTAAGAAAGTAAAAGGAGATTATTTAAGTTATCTAGTAATTGCTCTTACAAATAATGCTTCAGAGCTTAGGAATGTTGCAAGAGTTATCAGATAAAAGATATATGTTAAAAAGACTAAAGTAAAGAAGAAAATAAAGATTGATAATGATGAATTAGAAGTTAACAATTATAAATGTTTTGGTCGGATTATTAATATAAAATGAAACATAATGAATGAAATTAGTCATAAAATTAAAATTGGATAAAGTGCTTTTGGTAGAAATAACTTAATATTAAAAGGAAATATGCCTATGTGTTTGAAAAGAATTTTTTTAAGTAGTGTTTGTCAGTTCTCACTTCTGGATCTGAATTTGAATACTTTACAAAAGTGAAATAGACTTCAGACCACTCAATGATAAACTATGGAAAAATGTTATGCTAGGAGTAACAGAAAGATCAAAAATGAAATATATGGTTAAGAAAACAAACATGATTTAGTGACATCATTGAAAAAATTAAGAGAATGCAGTGGAGATGAGCTGAAAATATTGCTAGGAGAGATGATACTGGATAAACTTGGAATCCAGTTTAAGAAAACTGAATTCCAAGAGATAGTAAAAGACCTAGAAAGAGACCCGCATGTGAGATGAGTGGTTGAAATAAGGAAATGCACTGGAATGATGTGGAGATGAGGGAGTAGATAGTGGAGAAACTAGATTAAACTTAAAAAAATTTATCCTGCAGTGGACTGATAATGATTGAAAATGATGATAACAATGACATATTAAAATTATAAATAGTATGACAGGGACTGTATCCCATGAAGTTACTTATTATATATAAATTATTAATGTATACAATTATTAAAATTGGAAATTTGTCCATAAATACTATATCAATGCATAGAGGAAACCAAAAACCATTTTGTTATTTGAAAGCATTTCATCCTGATACAAGAATTTCATTAGATGATCTTGGAAATTAACATTAACCCCCCCCCCCTAAACCAATATTATAATTTTTAATATTAAATAGAAATTCATAACTCTACTCAAGAGATATATATAAAAAAAAATTCATCAAATTTGTTATATATATATTTAAGCATATTTTGACATGTCTTGAATATATTTCTTATATCTAAGTATATATTTTATAATTAAGTATAATAATAGTTTTCATGAAATTCAGTTCCTGACATTATTTTAAGTTATAATTTTAAATATGTATTTTTTCAAGAGTTTAATTATAACTATTTTTTATTCACTTGATTAGATTCATGATTTTTTAATTTTAATAAGGGCATATAATAATTATGTATGTATACCAATAACTTCATGAAATACAGTTCTTGGCATACTCATACCATTTGTAATTTGTAACATATATGTAAAAATACATTTTTCAAAAGTTTTATATTTCTCTTTTTAAAATATGATCCTGCATTTCTAATTTACGAATTAAAAGTTACTATGCTGACCTATGGAGGACTGAGATTAGTTTTCAGAAATCACCTGATGAGACAATTATTATCAGATCAAATATTATACAGGGACCTAAGGATCATTAGCTTTCTCTATGCATTGATATGGATAAGTAGCTGTTTATGAATTTACATGCTTTGTATGTGGTTTGGTTAATGAACTTAATTTTAGCATGTTTGACATATGATAGGGATATATTACTGGCATCTAAGTATGTGTTTTATAATTTTATTAAAAAAATTTCAGCACATATTTCAATTTGGCTACACTACAATATTCTATTAGCGATTGTAACAATGACTTTTGATAAATGAAAGGAAGTGAATTAAGATCCATAATACAAGATACTTAAAAATATTTTGTTTCCCACTGTAGCCTTTTGAACTTAATAGTTAAATGAAAGAGAAATATTTTATTTCAAAATCTAAGATGAATAATAATAAATGCTAATATTGAATTATAATTAACCATAGAATATCCCATGTTAAGAAATATTTTGTTTAAATTACTTTTTTTAGATAAAATCGTTGATTAAAAAAAAACAAAAACAATTATTCTTAATCAAAAATAACAACAAAAACAATTAAAGGATCAAATAACTTACAGTAAATATAAAATTAGAAAAATTGAGTTTTTTAAAAAATGTCAACTCTTTAATATATTTATTTTTAATGTGTTTTCTTTATCCTATTAAAAATGCCTTTTTATATAAATGCAAGGGGAGAAGGTGTAGGTTATTTGGCTATTATAAAAAGGGGTCTTGACTCTAAAAATTTGAAAAATACTGTATTAAAGCTTTTTCAATTAGACTTATGCTATAATTGAATCTTCAAAATTAACATCCCTCAAACTCTCCAAAAAAAAAAGCAGTAAAACTATTTCTCAAAGAAAAAGTAACTTAAAAATGTTTAAATACCAATTGAATTTGGCTTAGTAAAATATTTGAAGTTGCTCCATTTTAGTCCTTCCATATTACATCATTTGCAAAAAAAAAAAAATTGGAAGGTTAGATAAAAACTTTGTAGACCCTTGATAAATGAAGTTTTCTCACTCACACCAGTTAACATTTTCAAAAAGTAAAAAAAGTTACCGAAAAACTAATTTATTTTAAAAGTCTAATCACAACTGAAATTCAATCCATTTGCTTTATTTAATTTCTTGGGGAAAATGTCTCCAAAAAAAAAAAAATCAGCAAAGTGTTTTCAACACTGTTTTTAAATTCATAATCAGTTGTAAGATATACCACAGAATTACTTCTTATTTTATATATTGTTTAAATATTTCTAAATGAATATAGAAGTCCATATGACATAGCTTTATAATCATAAAATTAATTCATTCAGTCACCCTGCACAGACTCAAAAACTAAAGGTCCTTGGATTAAAGCTCACTTTTAACCTCATCTAGTGCCTGACTGTCACATAACTTTCTGAGCAATGAGCTATTTAATTATTTTTTTAATATACTACTTTTAATTTAAAAGAAAAAAATTCTAATTAGGCAAATAAAACAAAAACTATATATATAAATGTTCAAAAACTTAATTATGCAAGCTGAAACTCATTGGGAAAGTTTAATGCATTCTCTGAATGCTTTCATAAAATGCTGGTCTACACAGATTTTTAGAAAATAATTCCAATAAAATTGATAATGTGCTTAAGAGAAATGTCCAACATGTGATTTGCCTTTTAAATCTATTTCCTGTCTATGTTGTGTACCTATGGAAACAATTAAAAAACACATATGTGGATCAGGCACAAGATTTTTAAAAAATTTATAAATGGACATAACATAGTTTTAATTACAAATCATTTTTTTGTTTACATATTTAAACCACAACAAATCAACAACAGTTCACTTCAATTAAATAAAGTCAAGATGAAATTAGATCATGGTTTTGCAAGCTTAAACTATGAATCAAATTTTCTACTACCATTAATAGCAAAGCTCCAGATATACCATTCCAGAAATCATTTTTCAATGAATCTCTGATGTCACAAGTATTAGCTTATGAATGATGGAAGATCCTAAAAAGGCACAATTGAAAAAATTAATTCCATACATTTCCTATTACTGAACAACTTCAAACTGCTCAAACATTTTCAGTAGAGTAAAAGGGACCCCCCTCCTTTGATTTAGTTCATAAGAAACTTCAAAATAGACTAAAAACTTGAAAAGATCTCTAAATTAGTGTTTTTATTCAAAACATTCTTAGCTATAGATCATAAAGTCTATAGCTTAATCTAGCACTGTGTACAATCATCATACAAAGCCTCTATGATATGCCTCAAAGTTTTCATTTCTTAGTTCATCAGAAAGTATTAACAAGATCTTACCATTCTTTAGTCACAATAATATTGCTGCCTTGTAGTCTCAATTTCCTATTACTTAGCTCTTCTTGCACAAAAATAATAATAATGAATATTACTGTCCCATACTTTCATTTGTTAATATTCAACTCTTCTTGAAAACATATAATAAAGTATTCCAATCTAGGCATCTTCCTTATGTACTAGTGAACCTCTTTTTATAAATAAGTTCTCTTATGGGCTTATTTTTGTTAGTAATATCATACTAATTACTGTACTTGTTTATATAAGAATTGTTGAATTGATTATTGCAGATTAATGTGATTGACTCCAGATGATTATTTGATAGATAAAATGTTATTTACCATAAAATCTGTAATATGTTTAGCAATTCTATTCTGCTAGAGTATCACATAAAGCAACAATACACCTAAGCTGAAAGCTTCGTTAAAATGTTGTAAGGTAAAAACTTCTTCATTGTTACAAAAGAAATGAGTCTGCATATGTTTTTTTTTCATTCTGACAAATGTTGGAAAGGCTAATAAATAATTAAATCTAGTCATGTGATGACTTATTACATTGCTTCACAATGACCCGCTTACTATTATCTCAATTCAAGACTGCATTTTTTGCTGCTTTACATATTTGTTACTCAATATAGATTTTTCAAAAATACCAAAACAAGATTAGTTATTTGTGTAATAACATTCAATTAAAAGTATTTGCTTGTATGGTCACTACATATGAAGATTATAACTGTAAGTGAATCAGCCAATAATTCAATCTTTTCTGTCTGTAATTTCTGTTTTTCCAGCTCTCATAAAATATTCATACTTTGCCATGGAGCGCATGCTCTTAACTGCATTTATTTCTTTACAAACTAATTCATGTCATCATTCTAGATACTATCTTACCATTTCTTTGCCTTAGTCTATTTACTTTAACTTACTGAAAGTTTTAATGTTTCTCCTATATCAATCAGCTATTTTATTATATTAATATCCTGACAATGATAACTATCAATAACTAGCAAACTTTAGCATCTTTAAATAGAACTCATATGATTGCATGCAATTAAAATAGAGCAATAATAAGTTCTTTATATCCATCAGAATAGTGTACAGACTAGTCAGGAGACATCTCGGAATTGATGTAAACTCACTTAACGATTAAATTATTTATGTCCATAGTGAATACAAAACATCCTCATTCTTTCCATAAATTTTCTCTATTATATTTCTATAATAGTTTATTGCTCTTGATTAAAAATTTCCATTATTAGTCTGACTATGACTATTTTATTATGCGTCCATAAATTCATAAATGTCTAAATATGGTAGTTCCCAATTTTTTTGTACTTTTGTATCAACGAACTTTTCATTAACTACTTGCTCATGAATTAATCATTGCCAAAACGCATTTTTGTTATATTTCTGAAAATATTTAGGTACTAAACTGTATGAACTCATTGTTGTTATAACTATACAGTATGTATATGTTAATATAGATTATTTTATTCAGAAATAGAATATTTAATGTTAACTATTTTTATATTAGTTTTATTTGTAGAAGAGTTATTATATTAATAAATTGTTGCTCACACACAGCTATTTTAGAAAAAATTAAATTAATTAAAAATTATATTAATTATACATTTTTAAATATAACAAGTCGGTTTAAATGTGCCAAATTTCCCCCACACACACATTTGACAATATTATTTTTCAATAAATTAATAAACTAGAGATTATTATATCATTTTTAATCCAGTTATAGTTTAAATTTAATTAAAATTTATTATTCACAGTGTATCCTAATGAAAACATGATTGATTTTCTCTCCAATCTGATATATTGTATCTTTTCATCACAAAAATTTAAGGCGCTGATATGTATGGATAGTGGGTAATGGCATTTAATGTGATAAGGTGTTTCATATCTTGTAGAAAAGCATGGTAATATTAAATTTTGTTTTAAATTGGAAAAAAATTGCTTCTGAAATGTTTGAAATGATTCAAACAATGCATAGCAATGAAATAATGAACCACAAGAATATTTTCAAATAGTTTGCAATATTTTATGATGAAAGGTAAAGCACTGAAGATGAACTATGATTTGATGCATTGAAAAGAAATAGAAACAAAAAAAAAAAATGTAAAAAATTAATCACTATGTATCTACCAAACTCACTGGCATTCTGAAAAACGTTCAGGTAATGGAAGATTTGGAAAAATGGAATGGGTGTGTGTTGTGCCTCATTTGTTGACAACCAATCAAATTCTTGTCAAATATTGTAACAGGTGATGAGATATGGTGTTTTCAATAAGATCCAGCCACAAAGCATCAGTGTGGAATGGTGATCACCAGAAGAAGGTAAGCCAAAAAAAAATTGTGGACGCTAAAGAGCCAAATCAAACATTGCTCACTGTTTTTTATTCTTTAATTCTATAGGTATTATTCATCACAAATATATTCCTGAATATCAGAAGGTGAATGTTTATTATTTGAGTGTTTTGAATTGTTTGTTAACTAGAATTTTGGGACAAATAATTTGGTAACTGTAAGCAAGGCTTTTAGTTATTGTTGTATGATAATGTATCAGTCCACAGTTCAGACATTATGTACAATTTATTGGTCAAAAAAAAAAAAGCATTGTGCTCAAATATCCTCTTTATAATTCTGATTTAGCTCTTGTTGACTTTTAGTTATTTCCAAAACAAAACACACTTTTATATTTCATGTCACAACTCATGATTAAGATATGCTAATGCTCTAAAAGAAATTTTGGAGAATAACTAAACTATATCATTATATAACATTTGTGTTGATCCAGAGATGGTATTGTAGGCAGTTTGGATAGAGACTAGTTATCTTTTCATTGGAACTTATTGTGTATACACATTCTTTTTAAATATAATAACATTTTCATTCGTTTATTTTTGCCTCCTATCTTTAATATCTTAGGTATATTTTAAAATGTTCCTTTTATTAACTCTTCAAATATGAGTAGTCATATAAAAAAGGACAAGAGTTTAAAGTTTTTGTCTAAGCTAGAAGTGGTATAATAATGTTTAGTCTAATGAATGATTTATGATAATCATTTTAATGTATTTATTTAAAAATATTGTTATTAAATAAGTGAGTGCAAGAAATTTTGCAATTATATATTGATTTATAGTGATTTATTATTGATAAGTAATAAACAATGATAAAGACCTGAGGTGTTATAACTTAGACCAATTTAAGAGTGCTGATTCATCTACAGATGCATTTTGGGAATCACTTGCCATTTTTCAAATGTCTTTATTCATAAGTTGAAGTATATGTAGAAAGATGTAGATTTTAAAGCATAAGTAAATATTCTCTTATTTATATGTTGGCTACAAAATAAGGAACTTCTTTAATAGTAAATTTTTTGTGACAATCATATACTTGGAATTATATTATGTACTAAAAAAAAACATGGCATGATCATTTTAGTTTATATTTAATATAAATTCTATAATAGTAATTTACTCCCCAGAACCATCTCTATAAGCATGAATAATTAATGGATACCATTTTGTAATGGTAAAAGATTTCAAAATTAGTTTTGTAATGGTAAAAGATTTCAAAATTAGTTTTTGTCTTTCACTAAAGAAGGTCAATAGCTACAAATGAGTCTTTAGATGTCCTTACCACTACAATCTGTTATTTATTGATTATTCATACTTATTGAATTTCTGGAGTTCAGCTGGTCAAATGGTTTTTTTTTTTTTTTTGTCAGCCAGATATCAAAAAATGAAACTGTCATTGTTAATCAATTGAAAAAAATAATGCTTTTTAAAGTTTATAATGCAGTTCTAAATGTAAATGCTAGAAAGAAAATTATATCAAGAGAATGGTAAATAAGATCAAACTGCCAATGATGATCAAGTTATTATTTGTTTGTGACACTTCCCATCTTTGTCAGAAAACTTAGAACATAAATATACTTATATAATTAATTTAATGTGACTCACATGATATTGTGAAATTGCTATATTAAAGTAATAAATAAATGTACTAATATTGTAATAAAAATGATTGTTCTTTATTTTCTTAATAAAATGCCCTTTAAATTTATTGCAGTTCATTAACTATTGACTACAAATAAATAGCTGAAAATAGGTGCCCCCCCTTCCACCCCCAACATATTTTTTAAAAAATTGAAAGTTTAGGAGTTAATGCCCTAGAATGAAGATAAATAAATTATTGCTATCAAAATTGAAAAAATTTTAATTTGAAGAAGCTATTTAACTGAAACCACTGATAACGGCTAATGTATAGATTTGCTGTAAAACATGGTTATTCAATTATTTAACAATTATTGTTTAAGTTTATTAACTAAAAGTTCAAAATTCATTACAGTCATTTTTCTTTATTAATGGTAATATTGTCTAAAATAATTATCTGACACTTTTGCAAAATGCGACATGAAAAAATAAATTGGATTTTTTTTTTAATGATAATAGAAGAGAACAAAATAAATGTTCAAACAATCGGGGGGGGGGGGGACGACATAAATTAACTTGTCAGTCATTAACATAACTGATATTTTTTATAATAGCCTATATTTAAGATTTAATGTCATTGTCAACAGAAAAATCCATATAGACATATTACAGTGCATATATATTCTTATCATATATTCTAGTTGGGCAAGATTTTTGATCGATTTCTTCACGCAGGGGGGGAGGGGAGATTTGTGTTTTATATATTTCACCGATTTTTGTTTCATCTCTTTAAATTCAAAATACATGTCTTCATTTTTTAGATGCATTTGTTTAAATTTTGACTGCATTTTTTCTTGGTTTTTGCTGTACATTTTTTCAAGTTTTTTCATAAATGCACACATCATTTCTATAGTAAATGTGACTGCTTTCTCTTTTCCCTCCGTGTGTACAGTGGGAATTTCTTATTGCATAATTGGCTGTACGTCCATTGGTTATACAGTTTCTAAGTTGGCGAATCCATACTTATTTGAGCCTCTTTTTTTTTTTGTCTTTGAATGAGTTATCATAGTTATATATGGGTGCAGAAGATTGAAGCTTGACCATTAAAGTTTGAAGATTTGCTATCTTAATATATACTGAACAATGATTATATGTCTGCAGGAAATGATCTGAACCAATTTATGAGTGCTGGTCCAGCATGAAATATGTATATTGGAGATCATTTATCTTTTTCACATGTGGTCATGTGTATTGGTTGTATAAGATGGAATAGATAGTTGTAGGGAGTTTGAAAGTCTGGGTTCAAATCCCATCTAATATTTATTTTACTCTTTTCTTTTTCTTAGACTTTTCTCTCTTACAACCATCCCCTAAAATATTCCTCTTTAAAATGTTTGGAATTCTCATTATCAATTAACTACCGAATGTAATTCTTTTAATAATGTACTAATAGTTATTCTGAAAAGAAAACATGAAGATAGAAGAAAATCTCACATTAATATTACTCAAAGTGGTGAAAAAGAAAAGATGTTCTAAAGTCTACATAGGTTTAATATAGGAGAGAAGGTATTTGTCATAACAAGTCCAGTTAATCATCCTTATAAGCATAGTTATAAGTTCTCAGATTTGTATGAAGGTTTCAACAGTATCACTCAACATTATGGGAAAATGCCTTCATGTTAAAAGATGAAAAGGGTATAAAATGCACTTACATTCTTTGGCTTTTGAGACTTATTCCTGAAGCAAATTATTAAAGGTACAATTGTTTTCTAGAATTAATATGTAAATAAAATAAATAAATAATGAATATGTAAATGATCAAGTTGAAATATTTTTCTTTTGTGGATTAATCATTTTATTTCCATTTAAGATGGGAGAAAAACAATTATTAACTTAGTAAAAGAATTACATTCCTTAAATAATAATATGACCAATTCTAACATTTTAAATAAGAATATGAATGTTTATTGTTTATTAAAGTATAAAGAAAACAAAAGAATAAAATAAATATTTTTTTTCTCTCATCAATAATTTTATCTATCTATATGTTTATCAACTTTTTAAAAAGATGGAAAATAAAGGTATTTACTTTTTTTTTTTTTTAGAAAAAATGCATTTTTTAATTAATTAAATTGGATTATTTTAATTGCCATCTCTCTAAAGAAATTAAAGATGTTTTGCAAAATTAAACAATTATCCTGTTTCTACTAATTTTAAGAAAAAAAAGTGCAGAATATATCAATAAATAGGGGTATTTGGAATATAATTAATAAAAAAAAAAAGTGAAATAATCTTTTTGTAAAAATAAAATGTCAGGGTTTAATACAGGAGACTTTTTCAATAAGTAGGGATACTTAGAATTTTTAATTAATTAAAAAAGACAGGAAATAATCTTTATATAACAAGATAATCAATTAGTCAGGATTTAATACTGTCATTTCTGAGATGGTATGATTAGATGAATAAGCAGGGAATATTAAAAATAAGATAGATAAATTAAAGCATTAGACTTTAGTATCTAGTTAATAAGTCAGTTTAAATACATCTAGTGAGAAGAGTAATAGCAGTCTTGATCCAGCTGTAACAGTTCAGTTGTGTTAAAAAAACAGTAAGCAGTTAAACTTGTAGTCTCACACTATTAATAGTTAAAAAATATTTGAAATAAAGTTGAAGATAACCACATGCTAAGCTTTAGCTAAAAACATAGCATCAACATAATCATTCAACCTGTCTCACTAAAAATATAGAATACTCGTAGGAGAAATTACAATAAGTCTTGCATGTCTATCTAAAAGCATGACTGTCACAACCTGTGTTAACCTGACTTGAAAATTATTATACTATAAAATATAAACTATAAAAAAAATCTATCCCAAAAATAGCTGATTAAGCCTATTCATCTAAATTGAAATAACTGTCAATTTCAAAATATGAACTACAAAAAGAAAAAAGGTAATAAAAAAACTTCTATAAAAAGAGGATTACTTAAACTGAACAGGTGAAGCTATAAGAAAAAACTAACATAAAAAGAACTGAAACTTGTAAATTTAAATTGACTAATAGAGGAACAATTCCATGGTAAAAAGATATCTACATTGACAAATAATTTTTAATATAAGTAATAATTGATAGTAATGAATAATTTTGTTTAGTTTCTTTTGTTGAAATATTTTTTTTTATTTCCATATCAAAATGTAAAAGTATATAGAACTTCCATTTTCATAAGAAAAGGGTTTGAGTTAATCTTTTTATTATATATTTTATTGTGAGATGAGTTTCAGATTTAATTATTTAATAAAAAGGAAGGTTTTAGCTAATCTTACATTTTTTATACATTGTGAAATGCTGTTTAATTATTAAAAAGAGAAAATAATTCAATTAAGGTAAATGTTAAGTAATTATTAAGAATCAACAGGAAATAATATTGTTAACTATATGAAATTATATTTCTTGTATGGATTATGTTAGATTTGGAATGGTCATATATTTTTTAAATTGTATTTATTATTCATTGGTTAATTTTATTAAATTGTTAAAAAAATAAGTCTCTGACAATATTATTTGTAGCAATGTCTTTATTTCTCCAGTTATCTGTTTTATAAAATGGCAGTCTATACAGATTTCATCATAGCATTTGGGCTTTAAGGGATTTGTAAATTAGTCCAGTCAAGCAATTTAAATAGATTAAACATATGCATTTGTATTTCCTCCTGTTCACAAAAACATCTAGTCTTTGTGATCCCTGAGCTAGTCATGAAAAATAAAGTAAATATATATTGATATTGAAGTATGTTAGTGTTTGAACATTCAGATATTTCTCTACATAAAAGATAATGATCACTTTTAAAATTCATATTTATACAGATTAGAAATTAGTTTATAGTTGGCCTGTATACTCATGATGCCATATGGCCAGAGTATTTATGATGATCAGCATATATCAAGATCCTGACATTTTTATAATACTTTAGCACTTGAGTATGTGCATGCAGATATTATACCTTAAGTTTGGCACTGGCTGAATAAGTGGCCTACATTTTGCTATTGACCCTCTTTTAGATCCAGTCACAAGTATCACTCATGTTTAATGCTGATGATGTAACATAATTATTACTACTTAATTTACTCTATGCTGATTCTCTCATGCCCTTGTTACATTTGTTGATGACTATTCATTGACAATGTTAATTGATATAACTGTAATATTTAGTGGAATGATGATAAATTTCCATCAAAACCATGTTACCCCTTACATTTGTACCAAGACAATATACAGAGACAGTTGTCTCATGGCATCCCAACATAGTAGTGTGTGTGTGCATATACATATATATATATATTTGTAAGAAGAAGCAAAAATTAATACAAACGAAATTTTTTGTAGATATTTATTACATTATACTGGAATAACAATTAAGGATTAAATAATAATTTTGATACTTAAAACTATTATAAATTATTTTAAATCAAACATTAAAAACATCTATTTCATGATAATTAATTTTGAAATCTAAAACAAACTTATTTTTATATTATAGTAGATATTACTGGTAATTATAAAATTCCCATTTTTAATTGGACTATTTTTTTTAATTAAAGCTTCTGAAAAACTACAATCTGATGTTGTTTAAATAAAAATTTGATTTTAATTAAGGTGAATTGAAAAACTATTAACTCATGTGATCATAACAAAGAAAGGATTTAATTATTGTTTTCAAATTCCATGATACACTATAAAAAGGTGGATTTGAAAAAATCATTTTATATAGCACTAGTATTATGCAGTTATAACTGAAAACAAGTCAGTTGCTGCTAATATCACAATGACTGTCTCTGCTTTTTTGAGATTCATAGCCCATATGTGTAATAAACAGCCTGCCTGCCTGAAGTCTATCAAATTTGAGAATGAAGGAAGCTGAATGAATGCGAAGTTACCTGATTTACACCTTTCCCAAAGTAATAAGCCAGTCTATTCTTTTAGATCATGCCAGCTAACAAGAGATTCCAGTACTAGTCAGAAAACAGATTATCATGCTATGACTTTATATATATGCTGATTAATCTATATGCCAAGCACAAATATATAATTACTGCTGATCAAATATATAGTGTGTATAGCTAGTGAGTAAAACAATAATTTATTGGAAATGACTTAACTTTGCAATTAAAATCCTTAAATTATCATTTTTGATAGTAAATAACTGGTGATTATATTATACATTCAAAAAAAAGAAAAAAAGTGAATAATCAGTTGGTCTCCAAATGATTTCTTCACATTAACATTTATAAAGAATTTATTTCAGTTTTGATTAACCATTCCATTTTTAATTATAAAATTTTATCAGGTGGAATTCAATAAAATTAACTTTGCATTTTTGCCCTCTACTGTGAAATTTTGCAAACCTTTTATTACAGCTTTAAAATTCATGTATGGGTTTTTTTCCTAATATTTTAATTTCAAAAAAATTCAAAAGATGTCAGAATAAAAAGTTTCTTAAACTCTATGATGATGGGTGTCTATTATCTATTTGGCAATCTCAAACTTTGTAAGATTATTTTGAGAAAGCATCACGATGATCTAAAACTTGACATTTTGGAAAGTTTATGATCATTTTCGTACAGTAATTAAATAATTATTGGAAATCAAAAATATATATTATTACATATTCATTTTTTACAGAAATGTTTTATTTTTAAATATAAGAGAATTTTTTTTTTTAATATTGTTACCATAGAGATTATTGTCATGGGAAATACAACTGTCTAGAAATGTCATCACTAAACAGTCTGTTATAACATTAATCATTATCTCAAATATTACTAAAAAAAATTCAAACTTTTTAAAGCATACATTGATAGAATTGTTAGATATTCAAAATTATTCCTTAAGATTTTTAAAATGAATATCAAACAAAGATTTCATTCATTTTGTAAATTGACTCTGTTACACCTGAAACTTGATGAAACAACACAGTTTTCATTAAAAACTAACTTTTAAAATAATTCCAAAAATCAAATATCATTTTTTTTAATTTATTCAATTTCTAAACAAAAATATCTACCAGATGTCAAATTTATTATATTTTGATAAATGATAGTTTAATATTAAAGTGATGAAAGCTTAGAGTGAGAACAAAGAAATCTGTCAGAATACTAGTGTAGTACTAGAGAATTAAAAATCCTATTGTAAATGAACAAAGAAAAAGCCAAAGGGTTTTTAATGGATTGAGTAATTGCAGGATGATAGCTGCTAATGACAGCTGATTCGTTGAAATTTTTTTTAAAAATTGCATGAAAGCTATAATCATAACATCAACAGAAATCCTGGCATTCATTGCTGTTTGAATTCTTCTTTAAAATGGTGTATCTCAAGTTGATATATCAGACAAAATTTGAATTTTTTATTAATAGGTAAATTGCACAAAGAAGACAAAGGCAGAATTTTTTTATCAGCCAGACTAGTTACTAAAATGAATTAAAAATGATCCAATGATTCAAGGCCTTTCTCCCAATAAAAACGTAATCAGAATATCAGGTCATAAGTATTCTATTTTAATTATTTGATAAAAGTTATCATTTATTAATGTGTTTGCATTTGTATTGGTGTGACTGTGCAGATATAAATTTGTATTGAAATATAACAAAAGTGTTTTATGTATAATGTAATTTTGGGGCTCTAATCAAAATTTGAGGTAACCTTATTTAATAGACATAATGATTCTCAAAATATTTAATATTTTATTAGTGTTTATATTTGTATTGCTGTGTTTGTGTTTGCACTTGCATGTCTGTGTTTGTATAATGAAGCAGTCGATGTCTAATCATCATTGAGCTCCATGCTTCACTATCTACACTAAGCTCCTGCGAGGCTCACAATTCACACCTTGCCATAGATATATGCCATTCACCCACACACTGTATGCATAATGATCCAAAAAATTAATAAAATTAAAAATATTTAGTAAAGTAAAACAGTACAGTGCTGATGCATATATATATCTAAATGAAGCAATAATTTTAATATTTATTGCTGAAAACTAAACATTTTCTTTATATAATTGTAAATCAGAGGTCCCCAACCCTATGCCCGTGGGCATCATGGCACCCGCAGACCATTTTACGTGTGCCAGCCGCTATATCGAACACGATAAAAAATTATTTATTTGATACAAATAAATTTAATTTTTAAAATTTCTTATAAATTATTGTATTATATTGTAATCAAATTGTAAGGCATACTATACTTTTACAGCGTAAAAGAGCTTATATGTTAAAATTTTATTTTTGAAATAAATATTTTTGTACATTATGTGTATTATTAACAATATCCAACTATAAATTTACATTGAAAAATAAATGGTGCCCGCCACCTGGCTGATATTATAGAATGTGCTCTTGAGTGCAAAAAGGTTGGGGACCCCTGTTGTAAATCTTTTTATATATATATGTATTTTAATTAAAGTGTTGGAATGTAAAATGAATGAGGAAGGTTCGAAATACTGAAATTATCTTTATCTATAGTCAGATTGTTTTCATTAATTAAAATCGTAAGCAATTCTTTTGTTAGTTCGTTTGAAAATCTTTAAAAAATATCTAAAATGGTATTTCTAGCCTTATCTGTTTTAATAAAATTTTTGCTAATTAAATGTTTTTTTAATCAAGAGATTACAGAGATAGCTGTGGGCAACTGAAATTGCATTCTTGGGGGGATTAAAAGATGTATAAAAAGGGTTCATAGAACAAAAGACTTTACTTTTCAGTCAGTTACTTTGAGTTATTTTCAGTTAGTAATTAAACTTTGAATTAGTTAGTAAATTATTTCAGAACATTTGAGTTAGTAATTTTCCAGAAACATTGATTCATCATTCCACTTTAAGAAGTCAGGAAAAGTTTCGTGTCATGATATGTGAGTAGAGGAAATCTAGCTCCTTTCTCCTTTTTCTCTGATACTGCCTGCTGCTGTCATGTTTCATCCATATGACTGGCTATACAATATGACCGTCTGACTGCTGACCCAAATGGCTGACTGCTGATACATCTGCCTGCTATTCTGAGGTAACATCATTCTATGTGGTGCTGCCTTTAATATAAAGTTCTTAGGTAATCTGTGTATCTAAGATATAATGTAGTTAAATCTTTGTATTTTAATTGGCATATTAATTTATAAGTTTCTGCCAATTTCACTCTTAAACTCTCTCTCTGTAACCCCTTACTAGTATTATGTACTTTTAACTATGCTCTTTCATGTTTAATTAGGTTATATAGCTTTGTGCGGCTCCATTAAGATGTAACTTATTTTGTTTAATATATATATAATTTATTTTCTTTAATATGACAATAATACCCAAACTCACAAATCTGAAAAACAGAGGAAATAATTGTTTAATTTGGAAAAAAGCGGGGGGCTTTATCTAAAACCTATCAATTATGTTATGTTTATTTAAATAAAAATTACTTGCTTCATTTTAAATTCTTGAAGTCAATAAAAAACTTTTACGGTGGATGAATTCTACTAAATTTACTGCTTTGAATTTGTCTTTGAAAATTTCATTTTGAAAGATCGCTAACTTTATAATTAGGATCATCCCTTGCTGTTGCGTTGAGGGCTAATTCTAGCAATTAATGTGTATATGGAAATCGAAATTAAATATACATTTTGCTAGTTTAATATTATAAATAAAAGAGTTATTATACATTATGATTTGTTAAATGACTCAGGATTGAAAACAGGTTATTGCGCAAGAGGTTAGACCATTTGCAAGCTTTAAAATAATATTATATGAAAATATATTATAAAATTATATTCATGTCCAATAACGTTGCTGGCATACATTTTCTTTTTATTCTATTTTATCTTTTCCATTTCTTGATTTGCTTTGTCACTGGGGACATAGGAAGTCTGAAGCTCCCGTCCTACTTTTCAAAATAGTTCGTAATCAGGGGTATATGCTACTCCCAGTGGAACATGAGGTTTATGAGGCTGATGTGCTCTGGATGACCATACAAGCTGGCTCTGGGCCTTCAAACCCATCCTCTCCATTGATATTATTAACCAGAATGTGCGGATGTACCAAACCTAAGTTCGTTTTGAGTATTACTTTTTAAAATAAAATATCCACAATCGCCATGAAGGCCAGATTTCTTTATTGTATGCTAATACTGTTACTCTGCTCCTTAATTTGATCACCATCTGTCTAACCTTAGTAAGTCGCAATGATGTGTTAAAAATAATGATTTATTTCGTAAAATACATTCAGTTCATTGAGTTAAACTGCTTTCGTTTAAAACCATTATCGGTTCCCATAGATATAAATCAATTTGTATTAATGATTGTATAACTTATTTATTCTGGTAAATGAAGTGCATTGTTTGCTTCTTATGTATAAGTTCCAAAGACATCTTTTCCAAACAATGCCAATAAAAATATATATAATGATTTTCATAAGGTAGATAAATGATTAAGATTGCATATTTTTGCCTGTTTACAAAATCATTTACTACTAAATTGCAAACTATCCTTTATATCATTAATTAATCATCTAAACCTGTCATGATCTTTTATATTTGTTTTATACATCCACAGCATTTTATTTGTAAATCTTTGTAAATTGGCATATTAACACGCACAAACTATAACACCTTCCATAAAATTATATTTATTAGATAATTAATAAAGAGGATTTTATAAAAACAAATCCCAAGTTTTGTAAACAGACAATGTCATCCCAAGCGTGAAACATTTTGTAACATATATATGTGTTTTCTTAATATTTTTATTAAATATATATTTCATTTAAATCCTGGTTTGTTTTGAATTATTATTTTCTAATTAATATTTAGAATTATTTTCTTTAACTAATAACTTAGCATTAATAAATATAACTTCGATAAATGTAATTCCTGGGCTCCTCTTATCATCATCAGTTTGATCTTATGCTCTACCGCTTTGCTTCTGGGTCCGGAATTAAAACAATTGTTCTGTATCACTGGGATTGTTGTTCATTGGGTCAGAGACTCAAAGAATAAGCAAATAGATTAAAATTCAGGATTGCTCCAGACCTGTGTATCTAGAGCATGATCGGATTTGAGGTACTTTTGCTTAGGATTTGAGTCCTATTGTGTGAGCAGACTGTTTTGACCAGTACAATAACAAGTAATGATTTATATAGCAGTGCAATGTAATTTTAAGACTGATTATCAGATGTACAGAAAGGTTGCAGTTGATAGAGCAATTACAAAATTTATTGAGCATAGTACCATATGAAAATATAAACACTTAAAACCAATAAAGAGAGATTTTAAGTGGTGTGTGTGTGGTGATAGCCACATGAAATTGTATGCAGGCAAAGAATGAAATTCTGATTCTTGCCTATGCCTTGGTACTCATGCTGTGGAGTCAATAGTTTTACCACATCTTGCATCACATTATTTTCAAGTTATAGTTAGCAAATGAGCTATATGTGAATGGTGTGCATAAAGAATATAAACAACAGTGGTCTATACAAAAAATATAAATGAGATGAAACTCATTTTTTATCATTGATACAGACAGTAGCCTACAATTTCTAGTTTTAGATAGACAAGAAGCCAACTGCAATGATGACAAATGCATATCCACCTTCTGGAAAGGATGTTTTATAACTTTTACTAGGATGAATCTTTTTCTTATAGATGCCTTTGAGATTTGTTAACTTTTGCGATACAAGATAAAAATGAAGAATTCTTATGCCAATAGTTTTGGAGATTCTGAACTACTAAACATCACATGATCACCATTTTCTATACTTGCTCATAACTGTTATTAAAACAGGCAAAACTCCATACAGTCATGCCACTCAGTACAAGCCAGAGTAATCAAGGAATGCCAGAAGGCTTGTGCATAAAATCTCTATCTAGTGCCTACTCATTCAATATCCCCAGACTACTTTCTAGCTTGTGGCTTTTGTCAGTGAGCCTCCTTGGATCTGAGAGCACTTCACCTAGATCTTAGATCCAAGGCTCCTCACTGATGAAAGCCACAAACTAGAAACTAATCTGGGATATATTTTTAGGCACTAGATAGGAATTTTATGCACAAGCCTTGTGGCATCCATTGATTACTCTGGCTTGCACTGAGTGGCAGTATGTATGGAGAGTTTTTGCCTGTTTTAATAAGTTTTGAGCAAGCATAAGAAATGATGATCATGTGATGTTTAGTCGCTTAATACCAATCCTGCCTAAGTTTTAATAACAGTTTTGAGCAAGCATAAGAAATAATGATCATGTGATGTTTAGTCGCTTAATACCAATCCTGCCTAATAGGATAGTGGTGGCTAGAGTTATTAATGAACCAAAGACACCAAAATGTATGGGTACTGAACTGAGTGCAGACCTACATGACTATATAAGCTAATGAGTTTGGATTGAAAACATTTATTGTTTTCAATTTTATTCTCATAGTGTTGTAGTTAAGGAGAGATAAAAGGTGGCTGCTGGAGGGTAGATCTATGTACAGTGCTCTCAGATCCAAGGCTCTTGACTGACAAAAGCCAGAAGCTAGAAACTAGTCTGGGGATATTGGATAAGTAGGCACTGGATATGGATTTTAAGCACAATCCTTCTGGCATCCATTGATTACTCTGGCTTGCACTAAGTGGCACTACTGTATGGAGAGTTTTGCCTGTTTTAATGAGATTCTGAACTATGGATTATGTCAGGTAAGAAGTATTATATATGGTCTGAATGAGAATTTTGTGAGGAATACAAAGAACTTATTTATGAACATGTAATTTAAACTTAATTGATAAGTTAGAAATTATGAACAAACAATAAAATAATAATTATTTCAGATATTGAAATTTCTTTTTTTTATTTTTTAATGGCAATCACTATTTGTCTTAACTTTATTGTCTTTTTTTTAGTTTTTTTAGTTTCTATCAATGTATAGCTTTTTGCTCTAACATTATTAAAACTGAAGTTATTGTGAAAATTGTGTCTTAAGTCCGTTTTTTAAAAATTCAATATCGCGTCAAGGAACTTATACTATTTAAAAAGAACTTTCCAAACTGAATCTAATGATATTTCTTTCTTTTTTTAAAAAAAAATTTTTTTACGTAAAATTAAAAATAATTGACTAATAATCTTGATTTATTTAAAATTCATACTTTTTTTTTTCATACATACATACATGTATATTTTATGTATATTTTCAACATTGAGTTAATTTTCTTGTAAAAATATAATAATGTGGATTTAATAAGTTTATTGTTTGACAAATGAAATATTATAGAATATATAAACACCAGTGTGTGCATACATTTGAATGGGTACCCACATATATGTTAAATCAGTTATTATTTATGTATTATTAAAAATGAATTGGATTTTATTATTAGTTTATGACAATTCTAATATGTTAATTTTATATTATTATGCAGCATGTCTTGTGTGCTTATATGTATGTGATTTATGTAAACCTATTGAAATATCTATAAATTATAATGTAATAACATATCTTTTTGGGTTATTTTAATCAAAATCAGAATGCTGAATTTATATTTATAGCATACTTAGCAGACCTTAATTTCATTTTATTATTGTTTCTAATGAAGTAAATTATATTTCATTAAGTTATTGCAGTGAATTCATTTAATCATTAAATAGGTTTAAAATATCTCTTGCTCACAATAAGTTATAGAGCTCTTGCTCTTTAAGCTGGATTCATGTATAACAATCAATTATATGGATTGGGGTTTATGTTTGGTGTTATGGACATCCAGATGATTTGATTATTTTTCTGTAATGCTGGATGATGCAAAGATATATCCTTTAAATTTCATGCGCTAAATTTTATTTTATTATTAATTAAAAATTAAGTTTGTAGTTAGCCAGTACGTTAATGGTACTAAGTGGCAGAACATTGATGATGGCAGCATGTTTCAAATCTCATATTATTTGACTTTTTTTTAATATTCTAATGGATTGGCACTTAAGTATGTGCCTCCAGATAATTGTGTTATACATCAGTCCTAAGTATGGCAGTAGTTAGATAGTTAACCTGTCTATAGTTGACCTAATTCAAAACCAGTCATCAACATTGATTTTTATTGTTGATCATTTACAATGAATAATCATATTCTTCTTTGTAATGTTGATGAAATATTAATTATTCTTATTTCTTTGCTGATCTTTCATGATCATTCCTAGTCCTTATGATTAGTCTATGGAGATCATCTGTTTCTTAGTAAGCATCCTCATATTTACACTTTTTCTTTGTATTGTTACAAATGGCATCCAACTGTGGGCCCAATGATGATTAAGTGATCAAGTATGAGTGGTCATTACTACAAAATTACCACTCAACTTGAGCTCAAATATAACCACATCAGAGAAAGAAAAAAAGTATGTATTTTATACAAAATATTAAAAAAATTACTGTGAAATGTGACAAGAATATTGATGATTAAGTTATAAAATAGTGGTTAACATATATTTAAGCAGACCTATTTAAAGTAGAATATGTCTAAATGCACATTTATTTTATTCTTATATTAAAGTAGAATAGAAAATCTATGATTTTGGAGATTGGTTTGTTTTTTTTACTGTTAGAGTTTGTTTAGCTATACTTTCAGTTTTGATGATGGATAGAAGGTTTTATCATTGGCTTGAGGATACAATGTTTTCATGGTAATTTCCAAAGATATAAAACTTGGTTCATGTTGATTAGGAAAAAAAATCCAATATCAAGTAAATAGCAGGCAATTTCTTTTTTTTCTAATGAAATAAAACATAGATCAAGATTCATCTCTGTTCCCTATATACCTGAGTAGAATGTTTTACTATGTTTGGTTTCATGTATTGTTAATAACTAACCATTCTAAAAATAGAGAATTTGCTTTAGTCCCAAAGGTTACCCTGAAAATTAAAATATATATATGTAAGAAGTAGGGATCTGGAAGAAGGGGGAAGCATTTTGTATTGGGAGGTTTATAAACATTGAATAAAGATTATCTATATAAATTACTATAACTATTCAGAAATCTTCAATAGTAATATAATATCACGTTAAGAATTCAACCACCAATATGAAATAAAACTCTAAAATGAATATTATTATCAAATGCATGAATAGCCTCCTAAACTATAATTACATCAGCATTGTGTTATTCTCTTTATTTTTGATATAATTTCTGTATTTAGATGAAGTAACTTGATACTATTTCTTAAATGGAAAGATGTCTATGACATTATTACTAATCTCAACAGCATATAATTCTGCTGCAATTATTTCCATAATACCATTGAAGTTAATGTTTATTATTATTTATTTATTTTTGTCTGATATTAATGTTGGCGCCTTTGTTGTTGTTTTGGTCGGTATATCTTAAGATGAAACCTAGTTTCCTGGTGGAGACAATAGTTTCCTCATGAAGACAATTATCAATTTGACATATAGATTAATTTTACATTACAGGTTGTGCAAACAGGATGGCTGATGTCTATTTTCAATAAATTTATTTAATGCCAGCTAATTATTTACAAGCACTAAATTAGTTCTCTCTTATTGAAAAATGTCATCATTTAATATAAATTTATACCATTCAATGAAAAATCTAAATCTAGTGATTTGTGTGTGTGTAAAATTTTTGGCTTTTATTCTCTTCTTAATATAAAATAAACAATTAATTTTTCAAGGTTTATGATTTACATTTCAGTGAAACTCAGGATGATAATATCATCAAGATAAAAACAGTAATATACATATTTATTTACTTTTAAAAAACAGCATTTATTAAATTCAAATAGTAAAAAAAAATTATAGAAAAAATAAAATTTCCCACAAGATATTAATTTCAAATAACAGAAGTAAAAAAATTGGGGAAGGGTCAGTAATAAATTACAAAGACCACAAAGTTCAATTCAATTAAAATTGAAAATAACTTATTTTCAATAGATTTTTTAAATATTGCATTATTTTATCTTTAGTAATAGCAAGGTCATAAAATAATAAATATATATATATACTTGCTTAATAATTAGTATGTACTGAAAATACATTTTAACTACAGGTATCTGTGCTGTCACAAAACTTTCTGATTCAATAAGAAAATCGAAAAAAAATAATTAAATAACTAGCAAACAAATTTGAAATGCATAAAATGACATATGCATATTATTTATCGACATAGCAGAATTTAATTTCCTTTTTTTCATGCACTGAGTGTCATTGCTGCCATCAAGGCATCAGTATTGATTGCTTGAGTTTGAAAATTAAAATTTCATCTAAAATGAACCCAAAATGCAAAATTAAGGACAACTGTAATCGTTCCATGCCTAAAAAAAAAAAATGAAGTGGTTCCTTTATGCCATAAAATAAAAATAATTGATGGAGTTTTCGAAAAAAATAAATTGTATACTGCAGTGCTAGGATAACTTAGATTCTGAAATGCTAAAGTTATATTAACAATGCATAGTATTTAATTATAGTTGAAAAAGCATTAAATTTGTGGAAAACAAGAATAAAAACAATGTTCTGGTAAGTAGTAATATAATCCATCAGAAAAAATTGATTCTATATAAAAATTTTAGCAAAGATTTTGCTGAAAAGAATGACGTTATTTATTACAAGTAAGGAATGGTTGACAGGGCCATTTCTGGCCATGCAAATATTACAATAGATTCAGAAAGCAGTAAATCTAAAAAATGATACACTTCAAGGCTTCTTTTAACCTTGACAGAATCGATTCCATGATTTACTTTGGGTATTGAGTTATTTTAAACAGAAATTAATGTTCTAATTCACAGTGGAAATGCTGTTATTATACCTCAAAAATAGCTCATGTAAGTAAGCTGAAAATTTACAATTTACTATCATACAGGTAGTCCCTTTTGCATGTCATCATCAACTGTCAACATAAGAAAGAATATAGTAACTGTTTTTTTTTTTAAGACAGTAATTACATATGTATAATTTAGATTGAAATATACATATGTAAATGGGTATTGTTAATTTATTACTCCAGTGTTTTTTCCAAAACTACATTATTCTATTTTTTTGTTAATTATTGTTATAGATGTCCTACATATATATAATTTTTAAATTAAATTGTGCAATTGTTAAGAATATAAATGTAAAAACATCTAGACTATAAAAATATTTTTTTAAAGTGTATGTTATATAGTTTTCATTATTATAAGCAATTTTTGGAAACCATGCTAAGCTTTGGAACCAAATAAGGCAGATATTGTAAAGGGTACAATAAAAATATGTAATTGCATAAGAGTTTTTGCAACATATTACTATATCTTATTTTTAACTTCAAAATTAATCAATTTATTCAATATTTTTTGCTTCTCAGATCATCAATAAAAGTTAAAGATAAAATGTAAGTTGAGTCTATAAATGAATATTCCACCATCAGTAGTGAACCTTTCACCATATTACCATCATGTTTTTCTTTTGTAGTCATCTGACCAAATTTGATTGTCTTTGGATCTTTATCCTTTACAAAAACATCTCGACACACATTTATTAATTAATACTGAGCATGGTAAGTTAAGATATTAACAACATCTTGAATTATTTTTTTAATTCTTTTTAAAGTTCAAAACAGTTTCTCAACCTAATACTATACATATAGGTTGTACAAAATAACAAGGACCCCTGTTATATTGCCATTATATTTCTGATATGTGGCCCAGAAATAAGAATACACATAAATACTTTTTATTGTTAAAACCTTGAAAAAACAGCCGAAACATTCAACAAAAAGCTGACATCAATTTTAAAAATAATAAAAAGAATTGTCAAATGCGAATTAAACAAAATAATGGCCAGAGTAGTACTGAGTCTTAAGATTGAGAGACTCAAAAGTGATTTGCTACATTCACTAGAGATGAGAGAACAATCCCTGCTAGAGCTAACTGTAATTGGAAATTGTGACTTATTAAGAAAAATCAAAACATTGTGAAAGAATGAAGGATAATTGTCATCATTATTTGCAAAAGACAAATCCCACATACCAAACCAGACCACATTATCCAATCCTTTCTAATTCATATTTCCAAATATTCATATTTACCCTTTAAGATCATCAATCAATTTTTTTCTCTCCTAACTCTTTTCCTTGCACCTTACTACAATATTTCCAATACAACTTTCATAATTTCTCTGGCTCTAATATGCTTAACGCAGTTCCTAATTCTCTTCATAATCTCCACCTTTTTTTTCATTTATTGTTTTTTAAATTTTTTATACTGATCTGATCTTTCCAACTTATCCCTTCTAGTCTCCTCCAAATCTACATCTTTAAAGCTTTCAATTTTTTTTCCTCTCACTTTGTTTCTAAGTTTCTGCTTCATGTAAATCAATATCCAAACAAAACTTTTAATAAGTTCCCTCATATCTAAATTTAATGGTCCACTGAATTATTTCCTATTTTTATTAAAAGATTGTTTAGCCATTGCAATTCACATTCTCTTTTTTATCATCTAATTTCTTAAATATTTAAAAACGATAAACTATATAATTTACTAACCAATACTTAATCTTTTGTATTTTTTACACATTTTCATTGCTTTATTAACATTTATTTTCATAACAAACTTTCTTCAAGCTTACGGAATGCGAGCTCAACAAATCTAATACAATTAACCCTCACAACTCCAATGCTAATTCCATCCTCACCAAATAACATTCATTTAAAAACTCAGCTAAAAGATATAGGAAATGGAACAGGAAATATATTATTGCTGCCTTGCAACTGGAATCATTAGTTGTACAAATTTATCTTCTGATTCATATACATGGTTCTCAATAGATATCTTTCCTTCCAATTTACCTGCCTTGTATGTATATATTTTGATTTTCATACCATATTTCTCAAAAATATGTTTTCGATTTATATCTTTTTTTTTTTCCAATATAACAAGAGAAGTAATCTGAATTTCTTTTCAAAAGCAATAAAACAAATGTTAACACACACACACTCTCGCTCTCCCTTTCTTTCTCCCCCTCTCTCTCCCTCCCTGCCTCCCTCCCTCCCGCTGCTTTTCCTAAATCCAAACTGTTCTTCAAAAAGGAGTAGATCCTTATCTGTTTGAAACTAGTCTATTAAAATCAAAAAATAAATAAATAGTTTATTGCTTAGGAGTTAATAAGCTGGGTTATGACCCATAGATTGAGCTTAAGAATCTGTCACTCTACTACTGCACAAAATCACACAGGACAATAAGTTTAGTCAAGCTTTGGTGGTCGAGTGGTCAGAACATTTGCCTTACAAGCAGTTGTCCTGGGTTCTCTTCCCAGCCGATGCTTTGACACAAAAAAAAACAATAAGTTCAGAAAAACTTGTAACAGTATCTCAGACTATATGTGATTAAGATGATCGCACAAACACACACACAAACCCATACTGGAATAAATCACTGATAGACATCAATCCATATAAAGTATTCCAGTTACCCCTCTCCCAATATCCTGAGCTTCATTAACAGAATTATATATGCCATTTAAATTAATGATTTTCTACATAAATATTATGACGTGGAAGTGATGCAGAATAAGCATAAACATGGGCAATGTATATCTGGAAAGAAGAATTTTATATAGTCAGATGAATCATTTATTTAAAAAAAAAGATAAAAAATAGATGACCCATATTTACAGAATGCTTTTCAGGAGTCCACTATCTATTGCAAATGTGAGTAATCAATATATGCTAGACTTTATTAAATTGCTATCATTTATACTTTTCTAACCAGTAAAAAAGTTTGTATCAATTATCAAAATGACTGCCTTCTCTAAAATGTGAAGCATAGTGATGAAACTGTCATAATTTGGTTTCCATATCAAGACATCTTAATCTAATCATTAACTTGAACAAATGCATTATATTTGCACACTATCCAACAATATGATGACTAATATATATGTTTCATAAACTCTCTCAATCACCTAATTTAAATATTACTGAATATTTGGCGAAACATTCTTAAAAATGTGAGAATTTGATATCATTTTCCCTATAAGAAATGGTCTGATATTTTCTGGATACTGTTCAAATTTTATACAGCTCCATCCCACATAGAATACATACAAATTCTTGATCCAAATTATGGCCTTATATCATATTAATAATGGTATTCTGAGATATTCCATCATTTTGCTCAAATAATGAATATTATAAAAAACAACCTATATTTCAATTTTTACCTTTTCAATAAGACTGGATTTACAAAACTAAATTTATTCTTGTAGTTTTTATTTAAAATATATTTTTATTTGTAAAATAATAAAAGAAATAGTGTATAAACTGCTTTTATGATTTACAGGCGTACTTCAATTATTTACTGATAATAAATGACTTAATGTTATATAATGTGTAATATATTCTCCATTTCAAAGCAGCTGTGTAAAATTTGTTTTTCACTGTTTAACTTTTTTTTCCCAATCGTACGATTTATATTAACATCCTGTAGCCATTTTGTGCTTTAAATAGTTAAGAGGAAGTCTAGATGAAGCAAATCCTAGCTTTTTAAAAACAAACCAAACAGATTTTATATGGCATGGCGAGTCAAATATTTAAAATGAGGAAATGGGGGAAGAATTTCTGTATTTATCACAAAATAGAGACAAATTCCATTAGAATAACTCTCGGATGATTCTTTTACAAGAGGAAATCTATTTTCTAAATTTAACAGCTGGGGAAAAAAAGATGAAAAAATTGAGTTCAAATATTTTATAAATTCTTCATTTTACATATTTTACTCTTTAACAATTAATAAACTGAAAAGAATTATAATACACAATTTAAAAAAAATAAATTTAGAATGTAAAGAATTTAAAAAAAAAAAAAAAAACTTTTTTTTAAACCGAAGAAACACATATTTGTAAGAGGATGTGTGTGTGCGTTTATGTATACATATCTACAACAAAAAAAAAAGTTTATTTTTTGTAAAAAAAAAAAAAATCACTGGATATATATATTAATCGCATATAAAACAAACAAATAATGAATGTCTAGAATAAACTATAACGCAGCCGTCACAGGTAATAAATATACAACCCTGGCAGTTCTCTAAATGCAGGAAAGAACTTGTGATGTATCCGGTAATTTGAACTTATTACATTACATATCCGTAAATTTGCAAGTAATCAATAAACAAATTATTATTTTATTATTATTATGCTTAATTTGCCACGTGGAACATAAATGTTCACAATTTTACAACTTCTGATCTCAGTCCATAGTTTTACAAATTCCAGAGCTTCTTTATCTACAATTAATATTTTTCTTAATTACTTTATGGTAGTCAGACTAAAATCCGTCTTACAAAACAATCTAGTTCTCTCTGGTATATGATCCATTTGCTGGTAATGTGTTTGAAATGACAATGTCCAAGCTGAAAAGATTTTCTATAATTGTATTCCATAATTCTTAATTTTATATTACTTTCAGCTACCTCAAACCCAGAATATCATGAAAATATCTATCTGCTGATAAATATTTGAAGTTTCAGTTTTGACCAGTGAGTTATTTCACATCTTAAGAGAAATGAAATGATATTACATTACTCATAAAACATTTGCAATTCTGATTTAATTTTTTAATTCTGCATAATCACCCCCTCTACCATATATATAATGGGTAGGCCAAAAGTAGATATGTAGTAACACAGTAATTATTATTTTATGTTTTTACAGGCATTGTGAATGATGGCAGGGAATTTAAGTAAATAACAAAGAAAATGGATTTTGAAGCATTATTGCAAAACTGAAAATGCCAAGCAAATATGCATAGCTTGAATAAAAGCATTTAATACACTATAAACACCAGAGACAAGTCTAATGTAAAAGGTTTGTGGTTAATACACCAAAATCTGGAAATCCTAGAATGTCTATGACAGAGGAAAATGAAATGAGAGTCATGAACATGTGTTAACAATCCAGAAAAGTCTATATGACATGCAACTCAGGAACTATCTTTACTGAAAATGTCACTGCAAAGCTTAATACATAAGCATAATTTAAGACCATAACTCAGAAACAGAGCTAACTTCCTGAGCTGTATTTCGAGCAAAATGAAGAAATCATTATGCATTGGTAGTTAAGAATTATCTTGACAATTAGATCAGACAATAAGGCAGCGTTGGCTTCACTTCAACAATGAATTTCTATTTTTGTTAAAATATAGTTAAAAATAAGGTTTATAAGAGAAAGTCCCAAACAGTAGATGAAATGAAAGAGTTCATAACAGATGCGTTTGTGGACATTCCTTCAGACCACAATTTATGTTGAATTAACTTTTAAACAACTAAGTATGGTCACCCTATCAATATCTGG
The DNA here is from genome assembly GCA_028023455.1 of Epiperipatus broadwayi. Lineage (NCBI taxonomy): Eukaryota > Metazoa > Onychophora > Udeonychophora > Euonychophora > Peripatidae > Epiperipatus > Epiperipatus broadwayi. The sequence goes on along the minus strand of JAQFVV010006209.1, from coordinate 8,828,448 downwards.
GAAGAACCATCATTGAAATGTATATAAAATCAATTTTATTTAATACTTAATATCATTATTTATAACCATTATCCTATCAAAAGAATACTATATACTTTATACCTACTTTTGGCCCACTGTGTATATCAACGGTCCCCAACCTTTTTGCACTTAAGAGCTCATTCTATAATACCGGCCAGGTGGTGGGCATCATTTATTTTTTCAATGTAAATTTATAGTTGGATATTGTTAATAATACACATAATGTACAAAAAAATATTTATTTCAAAAATAAAATTCTAACATTTGATTTCAATATAATACAATAATTTATAAGAAATTTTAAAAATTAAATTTATTTGTATCAGATAAATAATTTTTTATCGTGTTCGGATAGCAGCGGGCACATGTAAAATGGTCTAGATGTGCCATGGTGCCCGCGGGCATAGGATTGGGGACCCCTGGTGTATATCAAATGCAAATTGATAAATACACTTTTGGGTTTATTTTATTTTCATTGTTTTGTCTCTAAAATTAGTTAACTTCATTACCTGAAATAAATGTATTAATTTTAAACTGCATGGCAGCACTGTTGACTTTTTTAATTTTAAGGTGAGTTTAACATGTTTCATCAACTAAACAATTAATTATATATGTTACCATGACAGCAAACAGATATAGATTATTTTCACAATTCAGTTTTAGACATTTATTAACAGATCATTAAATATTCCTGACAATATTCATAGTCTTATGTTATGACAAGTTCAAATTATTATAAATAATAAAACTTAAAATGACCCTGTCTCACTTGTGACTGGACAATATATCCACCCAGTATGTACAGTCATTCTGCATTGCACTAATCAACTTAATTTCTTAGACATACCAAATACATTTAGTACAATCTAAATCTAAATTCTTTTTGAGAATGCTATCAAATGCCTCTTCAAAATCAATAAGAGGTTGTGATATGGTGTATTAATCCATGATACTGTCAAATGGCTCAATGAGAACCATCATGGACTCTGAAAAGTTGTATGTCAACAGATGTGTTATAATCTTTCTATTATTATGGTTAAGACGTTTTATAATGATACTGCCTATACTAGAAGCTTTATCTTTCTTTAGGTATATGATGCATAAAAATCTTTTTTTTATTAGCTAGAGACTTGAATTTACAATAAGACATGAATTTATGAGGTTATCAAATTCAACACCATAATCAATATCCAAAGCATAGTTCAAGATATTCAAAGTATTCTTTCTAGCTTTCATAACCTTTAACAATTTATTACTTTTTTTGTCAATCTCTTTGTAATACAATAAAAATTATCCATTGATTCTGCAATTCTGCATGCAATGCCAAAATCTCATTTATAGTGCCTAAATCATTTAATTTTTGTATCCATTCATTTTTCATATAGTTGCACTTAACCTATAGCCTTTATATTTTGAAAATTCCAGGTTTTTTTTTAAATATAATATTTTAATCAAAAGGTGTTTTCACAAGTTTTAGTGATACATTTCCCCTCCTTCATTTGGTAACAATAATAATCTCATCTTGTAAATTATTAAGCACTTAAAAATGCTTCATCAAATCTAAACTCCCTCCCCCCTTTTGAATCTTTTGGAAAAAAACAACTGTTTTATTGATGCGAGCTTAATATTTATATTGACTACTATCAAATGGTGATCTTTACCAATACAAGTCCTTTTTTAAAAAATTTCAAAGATTTGTATTGTTTTCTGCTAATTGCTAAAATAATCAATTTGATTTTCTATATAATGATAAGAAGAAACCTAAAAAATATTAGTACAGACCCAATCATAAAGTGAAACATTTCACTAAAATCAATCAATCTCTTTACTGTCACATTTTGTTTCATAGTCTTAATTTATCAAACATATTCTCCTAGCTAATATTATTAGTTTCATGGCACCAAAATCTTCCATGAGCATTGTAATATTCTCTTCCTTACAAAGTTAAGGTCTTGAACTGCAGCTGGAGCATATGCCTGTAATAAAGAAATTGATCTTGCCATAGAAAAATGTTCAGAAATTGATTTCTACTATCCGGTTCATTATTTCATTCTTTGCACTTAAAAAAAAACATTTTTTAGCATGAGTTTCTTCCTGAATATAGAAATACATATTCTTCACTAACTAAGTTTCCTGAAACTATTAATTTCTGCTTAATTTACCTCAAACTCTATTAATCGCCTTAAACTTTCCTACTTAACATTAATTCTAAAAAACAATTTAAAAAAATTAACTATAAGTGTTATCCTGTTGTATTTTCCTGCAATTTCTGTGTCAGATTAATTTCAGATAAGCCACAACTAATCCAACTTTCCAATTAGAGTGAAGAGTTTTCTTAATCATATCTAAGATTGTTTTTCTTCAATAGTTAAAAAAAATAGTAAAAGCTCATTTAATAGCAGTAAAAACGATTATGCTACTGTATCATTACAAGGCTTATGATAATTTCATCAAATGATCCTTTATCATTAGGAAAATCTTTCTAACGCCTAATGGCAATGCCATCCTTGTCTGAAACTACTCACTAGGATTGCATCTTTATATTTCCATTTCTATATGTTCATCAATTACAATTTATTCAATGGCAGATATATTTAATGATTTGTAATGTCTTTATATATATATATCTAAGTAACCTCTTCAATCAATTCTATGACTACATCAGTAATGGAATTCTGATTTGCTAACAGTTGATTCATATGTCAAAAGTAACAATATAATTCCAAAAAAAAATGTATATGTATGTTTGCATATTTAAAGAGAAAAAAATAGTCCCCCTTTACAACCTGTTGGCATTTGATTTCAAACCTTTTCCTGGATATCTAAAAGTGTAGATAATAGTGAACAATATATGTGTATAATACACACACACTCATCTATAACATGAATGAATTTAGATGTCAAACAAAAATAATTACCATAAGAATAGAACAATGCAGTTTTATAAAAGATAGTATGGTGATAAATCTAGAGAGAGAAAATGAACAACCACTGAATATACAAAATGAAGAAATGGCTGAGATTATTCGTGTTGATATTAATGCAGGAGAGTATAGATTTAAAATTTATGATTTCAAACATAAATTTCAAATTTTCTGTTTATTTAAAACTTTTTCAAATCATAAATATAGAGAGAATACTTTATACTTATAAAAATTATTAATTTTTAACATTTTAACACTGATATATAGCATATATTGCATGTGTATATATATATATAAGGGAAATAATGTTAATATACAAATTAATTCTATTTAATATCATATTTACATTTACTACACAAACACTTTGATACATAAATAAATAAAAAATTTAAAATATTAACATTATACACATAAATATGCATAGTTTAATATATATGAAATTTAAATGGATGTAAACCAAACCACTAGAAGCTATGTATAAACAACATTTAGATATCAATAAATGCAAAGAATGTTGTTAAAGATTTTAGTTACTTCTACTTAAATTAAGTTGTATACATATATATTTTGCAGTGAACTATAAATTAGTACCTGCATAATGTTAGTAAACAGTAACATTATTTGACTTTTATTCAATTATCTCTTCACATAGGCTGTTAACATGTTTTGTGCACTATAAATATTTTGAATTAATATTACTTACATTTAAATATTTAATTATGCACCAGGAAATGTAAAAACAACAATCAGATAAGATAGAAAAAGAGAATTTGTAGGCTGTTATTGATGCTGAATAAAAAACAAATCTAATAGGTTTTATGGCATGTGATTTAAAGTTGGATTCTTGGTAAATGAACTCAAACCAGTTTCTTTACTTTTAATATAAAAGTACAGAACAATAAAAATATAGTAGAATTATTGGCAGTTTATAAAGAATGAAAAGAGAAATGGCCAAAATAATAATACTTATTTTTTTTTTAAACTGAGCCTGAAAGAATTATGATGAAGAGTTTGAAATACCAGATGGTAACATGCTTTGATATACAGTGAACTCAACTCACTATTCATAAATCACAGAAAATAAATGATAGATATATAAAATTGATAGATCAGAAGTCTATTAAAAAGTATAGATAAGAACAATTTAATGATTATTTACTGAAATATAATACAAGTAAAAACATAAGATAACCATTAGCTTTAAGTATAACTCAGATATTATAATTCAAAAATTCCCCAATTGTTATTTAGAAAATATACTTGTGTGTGTATATATATAAAGTAAAATATATAAAATTTAAATGAATTTAAACTAACTTCCTATAAATTATACAAAAAAAATACACCTATGTTAGTAAACAATAAAGAATAGAGTGGATCTTAGATTGATCCATTTATCCTTTAAGCTTTCAATTATTATAATCTTTCATTTACTGATATTGCTAAAAATAAAGAGTGGATATTATATATTTGTTTGATTTAAATATGGCATAACCATTTATAAACTGCAATCTCATATTCTAAATAATGTTTTTATATAACCTTAGTTAAATATAGATTTGTAAATGCAAATATCAAATAGGCATAGATTATTGTAACTCTGTCATAAGCTATAGATAAATAACACTCACATAAATATATATTATTTGTCTATAACTTATGGGGTAGTATATTTCTATTTGAATTTCATATACATTAAGGTATGCCTATTTAATATTAAAAAACATAATACATAACTTTAACATTACAATTCCATTTGGTTTAAAAATCAAACCTACCATTAATTATGCATAGTAATTAATTTTAATAAAAAAAAATAAAGAGAATTAAATTGATATTTATTTCTTTGTGATGTATTTTACTGCTTCATTTATGTCTGAAAATAAGACTTTTAACTTAAACAAAGCAAAAAATAAAGTGATTTGTACTACATATGCATAAATCATGACATCTAATAGAAAATTACAATTTCTATTGTGATAGTGGAAACCATATGACTGTAAGTTTTATAATTTTTTTTAAATACATTTTTTTGTAAAAATTACTATTTTTTTTTTTTTTTAAATTACAGAAAACTCCTACTAACCAAACCAAACATTCTAAAAAGAATTGATGGGTACTTTAAGCTTTAATATTTTTTTTAATAATAATAAATATTATATCGAATTGTCTTGTTAAATTATTTTATATTCATTCACAGAAAATAAAATTATTTATTATATATATATAAAAATGTTAAAATTTGTCAGCAGTTTATAGAAAACAATTGCTTATATATATGATTGTGCGTGTGAATATGCATTTATATGAGTATATAAATTGCCCAAATGCAGTTACTAATATATGTTTGCATTTATAAATTACAATTTATCAATATTACTATTAAATAAACATTTGAAGAAAAAAAATATTATTTAATATTTATTTTGTTAGAAAAGAAAGATCTACTCTAACCATATATTTTCATAAATGAGAACTTGAATTAAAATGAAATGTCAAACCATTTTTATTTTAACAAATAGAGTATTTTAAATTAATAATTTTAAAAGTGTTTAAATTCTTTATTTTTTATTTTACATTTATGATTATATTTTCTAAACTTTATTGTTTTTTATGATAAACTTTGTGGAATATATAATATTTTATCTTTAACATATGAAATTATTGTTATAATTGTATCTTCAGCAAAATGCATATTCAATATGGCATATCTGAATTATAAGAACTGAAATAGAAATTACAAAATATATGACTATTATTATTACAATTTTTAATAAAGTAAAAATGCCAATCCAAATTTAAAAATATAAAAATTCATGTGGGTAAATATGTGTTAGACCATGGTTTGTCAACAATAAATGCAAAAAAAAAGATGGATGCATGTTTCTCTAACACATATTTTTCAGTCTCTGAATTTAGGGCCAAAATTGAAAAACAATATATACATTTTTGCTGAAATGAGAGATCATTGTATATAAAATATATTATTTTATGTTTAAAACTATATTAAAAAAATATTTTTTTTGTCCTCAAAAAAACAAAAATAAGGAGATGAAGGGATAACTTAAAAATGATGGACTTATTCTTAAACAATTAACCTCTGCCTTGATAACCAATGGAACTAATGAATTTTTTTTCATTTGTAAAGTAGGTTTTTGTGAACAACTAGATTGCTCTACATTTTTCTGTAGGAATGACTGCTTCATAATTTTTTAATGTGCAGATTGATTAAAAAACAGAATTATTACTACATTATTTGTTATTGTTTTTAGTGATAATATCCAGCTATGACTTTCATAAAAATAAATAAATATTTGTAATTTTTCTTTTTGTTTAAATGAAATTAATTATTATTTATTACAAATGTTTTTGTAATTTATGTATATATTCATGGTAAACTTTCTATGCTACATGAAAATGATTTTATCCAATTCCTTTTAACATAAAAAAGATTTTTAGAAGATTATTTATTTCACTTTGAGTTTATTCCCAATTTAAGACATTAGAGACAGAGAATTATGATAAGTATATGCAAGGATTTGTAAGCTAGGAAAAAAGTTATAAATAATTAAATAAAAACTTTACATACACATGTATCATTTCAGATTACAAAAGACATATTTTATGTTTATTAGAGTTTAGTTAGAGAATATTGATTGATTGTAACAATTAAATATTTAGTAAACTATGTATCAATTTAATGTATGTCATATCAAGAATTATTTTAAGTATATATCTTAACTTTGTTTTTTTTTATATATATATATTTCCTATAAAATAAAATTAGACATATTTCATTTATCTGATCTCAAAGTTTTGTTATTGTTAATTGGAAGAGTCTTAACATAAAATTCACTATGACTTTTCATTCAAACTTTTAAAACTAACAAAAAGAGAATATAATACTCAGTCACAAATTTCAAAAACTTATATCAACATGTAATAAGTAATGTCTGAATGGATTAAGGTGTGATGAGCATAAAAAATAGCTACAAAAATTTATGAAGTAGAAAAAACATAAATCTGATAGAGTCAATCCCCACTCTAAAAAATATGAAGACAAATCCAATCTTTAAAATCAGAAACACACAAATCTTCAGTTACACATTTATCAAAGATGTTTTTGTCATATAGTCATATATTAAAAAAAAAAAAATTATGAGTTTTTGTTTACATTACTGTTTCCACCTACATACTAACTTCATGATGAAAACTGAAACTGAGAATTTGACTCACCTTTCTTAACAATTTTACTATAGAAAACTTATGACAACTCTCTAACATTCTCTGTTTTTAAGAGAACCATGCTAATCAATATATACTCACATATTTGTCTTTTGACAAGAAAATTTCTTCTGCCTAATAAAATTCTAAAAAAAGAAGTTAATTTTCATTTATGATATCTTGATATAGATTTTGCCAACACTCAAATCTTATCTAAATATAATATTCCATTATCAAGATGCAATTAGGTATCATATTCATGATACTGCTCATACAAAAGTGTGCCCATGAGAAATTTATCAGTTCAAATTTATCAATTTTTAATTATTTAACATTTTACCTAAATTATGAATAATAAAAGCACAGATAAGTAAAGGATTTCTATATTTATTTTTTAATTTATTATTTGTTTGTGATTTTAAGCAAATAAATATATATATTTTGAAGCAATGTATTTAATTTGCATTCATAGCTCTAGAGCTGTAGCACATTTAATCAATAGCTTGTTACATAGGAGTTCACAAGAAGATTCACATGAAATTCATTATACCGGAAGTGATGTGACTGAGCTATGTATGAAAACATTGAACTCTATAAAGTCACCCATTCTATCACTGACATCTAATATGAAGCACACATTTAATATATAACAATAGTAACAAGTCACTTTTGTTGTTACAAGCATTCATTGGTGGAAAAAAAAACTAATCATATAACAATAATAGTGCTAACACAAGGGAGTTTGGTCTCTGATCTATCATTATTGCAAGATACTATTTAAAATGTTAATTATTAAGTACTTAATATATATAATTTTTAAATATTGTTAATTCTAATATTTTCATGGATAAATGATTTCATATTATTATTATTTTTGGGAATATCCCGTGCAGTAAAATAGCTAAATGGCTGACGTTTCAGTACAATATCAAGTACCTCCCTCAGAGCATCCTCTTTCTCAAATCATAGGAATGCGTGTGAGATTTAAAATTGTTTTTATCTTTTTCTTTCTCCTCTTATTTAAATTCTATTGATTGAGAAGTTTTAAAATTTATTTTGTCTTCTAATAGCTTCTTCCAAATGTTATTAATCTTCTTTAATTCACACCTTTCATTTATTTAAATATTGTATATATTATACTCTCTTTTTTTTTTTAAATTAAGTAATACAAGCAAATGGAGGATCAAATTTTGTATTAAAATTTTTATTTAATCAATACTAAAGGTGCAAATGAATTGTAGAAATTTTAAAAGCATTACTTTATACTGTATTAATTAAACAAAATTTAAATAATAATTTATTAAATAATATTGCTTTTTAAAAAAATTAATTAAGAAAAAATAAATAAACTCAATGTATTTTGTTCTCTACTGATCTATATTTCTTACAGCCAAATATTGGAATGCAACAAATACTTATAATTTACAAAAAAAAATACTTAATGAATAAATATACTTGCATTATTAAAACATTTATAAATGCTGGTAATATATATATTTTCCAATTTTTTAAGTAAAAAATAATAATAATAATATTAGTTATATTTTAAGACAATATTGAAATTTTTAATTATTAATTAACCATGTTTGTTTTAGAATTCTAAGATATCATTCACACAAAAAGATAACTTTTTTATTTCATTTAATACCAAAGAATAAAAAGTAATCTTTGAGGGCTATTTAAATCTTTTATGGGTCAGTTTAAATATCTTTGCCAATTTTGATAAAAATTTGTGTAACAGTTATATATATATGAACATACAGATTGTGAAAAAAACTCTTAAAACCCATTTTAAAATGGTTGATTTAAATTATTTTCATAATTTTTAATTTTTTAAGTAATTTCAGGTATTTTTATAATAGTTTGTTGCTTTATTTCTTTCTGTCAAAATAGTCAGTGATAAAAATGTATGGTATTTATACCAACTACCAATGCAAAGAAAGACAACTGCTTAAAATGTCAACTTATTGAACGATTAACTTTACTAAATTTCAATATATTATTTTTAAAAAAAAATTATTAATGATAATATAGTTTTCTATATGTAATATTTTATACAAGCACACAAACAACTATATATGCATTTATTAATTTATTTATTTTTTTTTTGGGGGGGGGGGGATATTTAAAACATTCAACTCTTAAAACATCTGAAAAGGATAATAACTTCCAAGATATATTTCATATCAAACCAAACCAACATTTTTCAGTCAGTACAGATTACAATCTCTAATACAAATCTTTGTCATTTGATCAATATTTATCATTAGCAAATTATTATACTTTGATTTATAAATATCAAACTTCAAACATATAATATATAAATATCAAACTTTCTACATTCATAACTATGACCCCAACTGCTTCAAAAAAACATTAATGATTATTACTAATCACTTGTTAAAATAGATTATATCAAGCAAGTTTAAAAACTCAGAGATTAATACATATTGTTTTTAATAAAAGATAAACACATGAAATAATATGTATTTTTTTTAGAGATACTAAAAAAAATTTCACTCCACCACATATGAATATGTTATGTCTATGTGGAAATTATTATAAATATAGGTAAAGAAAATATGGTTAAATAATATAAACAAATACACAATTGCATACTGAAGTGGTCATATAAATAGATGTGTATATATATATATGTGAATCATGTACATATTTTTCTACTAAGTTAAAAATATTAAGGTATTTTAAAAAATATAATGTATAAAAAAATGTTATTTTATTATTGAAACATAAATTTTATTATGAAATTTAATTATGAATTGGGTAAGTATGAAAAAAGATGGGGGTTCAAATTAGCAAAGAAAGTTTAACTTTCTAGTTAATTAAAATACCAATAAAAAAAATGTAGGTACTAAATTCTAATTTTAGAATTTATATTTTAGCGTAGCATTGTCATTACAATAAAAGGTGATAAAAGTATAATTACTGGGAATTTGATAAAAATCAAAGACATTCGAAATTTAATTAAAAAATGGAATTATTAAAATTTCAAATTAAATTGCATTAAGATTATAATCAGTAATATTCTTTTAGATAATAAAGACAAGAATTTTCCTTAAATTAATTAATTAATTTGGAAAGATCCAGATGGCTTTGTTTTGAGAGATATATAGAGCAAAAAGACGAAAGAATGATTATTACTGTAAAATTCTAGAAGAGTTATTGCACACTTTTTTAGAGTTGTTATAATAAACTTCTGAAAGAATTATTGCGAAGTTTAGGCAATTTCTCTGGCCATCGCTGGTGAAGCAGAGTTGGGGTTTCCCTAGTCTTATAGAATGCTAGGCCGATCAAATCCTTGCCTACATTTGATTATCCAAATTGCCGATATACTATGCCATCACTGTCAAAAGGAAGCCATTAGTATATAATGCTACCAGTAAACAATTGAAGCCTCTTTATTATTCCCTTTATTTGCTTTAAATAACTATATATAAATCATTTTGCAAAAATGTTTCTTACCATATTATTTAGATACTGCATTATTTAAATATTTTCTTAACACATGCTTAATTAATTGTGCATAGTAAGGAAGATCGACTACTGCAATACCTACACTATATATACAATCATACTTTTGCCTGATAGCGCTGGGTTGGTATAGCTTTAGTTCCTATGCAATTATAGAAGGGACTTCAGGTGACCTTATAATTTATCTATCACTTGCCTAGTGAGTAAGTATGGTGACACTTCCAATTGTACTATGATAGCTTGTCTTGTGTCTGATTAATGACTAGCAGCTTAGGGTGAACTTGCCTCACTGCTAGCCCATATAGTGGGCAAGGAGTACACAGCCATTCAGGTTTGAGAGTTGTTGTCTGACATCCTCCAAATGAATTAACTATTAAGACCAGATCCTCATTCATGATGAGGGTATTAGCATTCAGTGAGCATCACAACCTACTGGTCCATTCTTGCCATTGGATATATGTTATCTATTGTTCATTGGTCCATGGCAATGAATGCTCAATCTGATCAAGATAAGATGAAATATGAACTAGACCTTTATTTGAAAATAAGGTGAGATATAACAGAATAGACATATGAAAAAGATAAATGACTCCTAAGATGCATTTTCATGCTGGATTAGTATTCTTCAGTTGGGTTAGGTCACAATAGGTTACAAATATCTTCATTATTTATTTAATATATATATCAATATCAATTTATATCAATTTAAACGTGACAAACATTCTGTGGTACATCTTTGCCATCATACAAATACAATTCAAAAATTTAACAATTATCTTTGTCCATAAGAGTACCATAGCAGTGCCATCAAGTGCAAGCCTTCATAATCAATGAATGCAGGAATGTTTATGCATAAAATCCCTATCTATATCTACTCATCCAACCTCCCTGGACTAGTTTCTATTTTGTGGCTTTCATCAGTGAGGAGCTTTGGATTTGAGAGAGCTGCACCTAGATCTTAGGATCTATTGCAACCCTCCAGCAGCCACCTTTTAGCTATTGAGTTAAATATAAAGCTAGGAGCCCAAGAAGAAAACATCATAATGTTTCCAATCCAAGCTCATTCATTCATATAATCATATAAATCTGAAGTCAGTTCAGCATATATACATTTTTGTAGTTTTGGTTTTTCAAAAACCATAATCACTATTATCCTATGGACAAAATAGATAAAAAATCATCAAAACATCACATGATCACCATTTCATATGGTGACACAAGCTGTTAGTAAGAATACCAAACTCTCCATACAATAGTGCAACCAAGTGCAAGCCTTCATAATCAGTGGATGCAGGAAGATTTATGCATAAAATCCCTACTTAGTGCCTACTCATCCAATATCCCCAGACCAGTTTCTAGCCTGTGACTTTCATCAGTGAGGAGCCTTGGATTTGAGAGCACTATCACTAGATCTTACGATCTAATGCAACCCTCCAGCACCCACCTTTTATTTATTGAATTAACTATAAAGCTAGGGATCCAAGATAATGGTGACTATTGTTTATGAAAAACCAAAGACACCAAAATGTATAGATGCTAAACTGAGTTTGGTTCTATATGACTATACAAGCAAATAAGTTTGAGTTGGTAACATTATGGTGTTTCACCTTGGGCTCCTAATTTTATAGTTAACTCAATAGGTAGTAGTGGCTTCTGGAGAGTTGTATTAGATCCTAAGACTAGGTGCAGCGATCTCAAATTCAAAGCTCCTCATTGATGGAAGCCACAAACTAGAAACTAATCTGGAGATGTTGGATGAGTAGAGACTAGATAGGGATTTTATGCACAAACCTTCATGCATCGATTGATTATGAAGACTTGCACTTGTTGGTACTAGTGTATGGAGAGTTTGGTACTCTTATTAGCAGCATGTGTAAGCATATGAAATGGTGATCATGTAATGTTTTGATGGTTTTATACCTTTGTCAATTTGAAGATATTTTTCCGTTACAATAAATAAATGCATTATCACACTGGAATCAGAATTCATACCAATTAGAAAGGATGACATCGAGGTCATTTTTTCTTACCTCTAAATTTAAGGGAAATGTGCTTGAAATTACAGCTAATCAATTTAATTAATATCACTTGGATAGTTTATCTTTTGCATTTTATTCTCGTTAACTTTCATCAAAAGATCTCTTATTTTCTTAATGGGTAATATAATTTTTTAAATACCAATGTTAAATATATTTTGTATTCTTCCCTTTTTTTTAAATTTGATCCACTTTTTATTAGATATAAAGATTATATTTAAAATGTTTTTAAGAATATGTTCATATACATAATAAAAATTCAAACAAAACAAAAAAATTTTAAAAGAATATTTTAAATACAATGGTGCAGTACTTTATGCAACATATATGTAGACTTAGATCATTATTTAAAACTATTAATGTTAAATATATTTTGAAGTTTATTTTCTTTTTAACTTTGATCCAATTTTTATTAGATATAAATATCTATTAAAGACATTGTTGTTGTTTTTTTAATTCCTATTTCTTACATAATAAAAATTTAGAAGTAATAATAATGAATTTGTAAAAAAATGTTTTAAATATATACTATTCTATATTTTTATTAATTATTTTTGATGTAATTTATATATGTAATTTTTGAATTAAAATGTATTATAAGTTTATGCCCATAATATATACATATATGTTAAAATGTTATGTAAAAATATATATGTATGTTAAAATACTTATTATATAGTGTCTATCAACACCTTTACATTATCCATAAGAAGCATTGGAACTAAATCAATATATTAGTAAATTACTTGTCATATTAAAAACTGTTTATTAAACATTTTTGATTTTTGAGACAGATATTATACAGGACTTTCCAAATGTTAATTAAAATATACATTTAAAAAATTAAATAATTTTTGCATTTTTAAAAAGCAAAGCTAAATTCCATAATTCAGAAATTTTTGCTTAAAAATTTATAGAAATAGTGTGAGACACTATAACCTAACATTTTAACATGCTAGTGAATAAACAACTTATATTTTACATACATAAAAATAAGATTAGTTTATTCAGCATATATTCATACATATATTTTTTACAAGTAGATAAAATCCCAAGACTTGATATACTCACAGACTAAAGGATCAATGCATAATACATATGGATATATTGATGCTTCATGGATTGATTTATATAATCATGACAAAATTTTGTATTCTTGTCTTTCAATTTGTTTTTTTTCTTTTAGAGTTAGAATGTCAGTGTTTGTTTACAAATGAATGTTAATAATAATAATTCTGATGACTTATTGGTAACTTTATATTTTTTCATTAGAAAATTATTTACATGTAAAGTCCATTTCAAAGCAGGCACTAAATAAAAGTGGTTTTTTAATGTTTATTTTGTCCTGAATTTAAGATATAGTAAAAAAAATCCTCTTTACCAAAACTTTTTAATCTCAGATCAAGATTTTTAACTTTTAGATTCATTAAATAAAATAAATGGGTTATTATCTGTCTTTTCATATCTCTGAGATTTTTTTAATACTAAATATATTAATAAATAAATACATTAGATCATTCTTCAATACAAATTAATGCAAAATATATATAATCATACAAATTAATTTAACAACTTCTGAACTAAAATTACTATTTCTCTAAAATTGTTTTTTGCTCTCATTCATGCATAAATTACAATTATTTGATTGTAATATTAAAATGATTTTTAAAAAATATTGTACAATCAATTAGACATATCATATGATGTTTGAGAACTAACACAAAAAAAAAAATTTAATTTTTCTTTTATCATTCGGGAATTGAATTAGGAATTTTTAAAATTTTTAAATAAATATTTTTTTTAAAAAAAAAAGTCCTTGTTTCTGTTTCAGTGAATCTAAAAAATAAAAATCTTGATCTGAATTTAAAATTTTATTCAAATAAATAGATTTTATTTTTTCTTTAATACCAGAAAGATTTTATATATATATGCAATTTTATAATGATTAAATATAAATCAAATTAGCCTTAAATAATGTGTTGCTAATACATAACAAATAAAGAAAAAAATAAAGCAAAACTTTTGTTATTGTATAGTCATTAATTCATTAACATGACATAAATATTAACAGTATTAATCTGGTTGCATATATTCTATGAATAATAATTATTTGAAATATGAAATCTAACTTTGGGTTTTTGTTTTTTTTTTAATACAAAAATTAATTAATTTTTAAATGCTTATTTTTATCAGACAGTAAAAAAAAAAAAGAAGAAGAAAGCATTATATAATATTTCTAAAATCAAAATTCATTTTAAGAAATTATTTTTTATATTATTAAATAATTTAAAATATTGTATTATTTGTATTCCTTCCTCTTATAAATGCATAAAAATAACAATAATGCAAACATCATAAATTTATAGGTGCGATCATCTACTTTTGCAGCATTTTCTATATACATAATGGTAACTATTTTCCATCGGGGTAATAAAAGATTTTAAATTATTAAATTCATTATATAGTAATAATTTACATCATTCAATGCAAAGAGTTAATCACCAGCTTATGAATGATATCTGATGATTAAACTGTTTCAATTATAAAAATAGTTTGGAACTTTAAGAAATTGGTTCAGTGATCAAAATAGCTTGATGACAAGGTAAATAATCCCAGGATTGAACCCAATAAAATTCATCTTTGTTCATCATGACTGATTGGTTACAATTAAAAAAAAAGCATGATAAATTAGCTACTCCCATAAAAATGTTAATTAGAACAATAATATTATAAAAATTGAAATACTTTCCTACTCTTTATTAATGATGGAATATTAAATTAATATTGCACTCTTATGTAAATATATTTATTTAAAAATTAAATAAATATTTGAACATAACCACAAAAGTTAGTTTACATTTTTTTTTAAAAAAGGTAATAATAAAAACAAGTTATAATTAATGAAATAATTGTAAAATCTTTAAACAATCTATTTCTTGCACTATTGAATATAATACTTTTATAATCTTTTACTTATAATAATGTGTATACAGTATATATTTATTATATTATACAAAATATACATAAGCATATATATATATTGTATATTTATTGAGATGGTATTTTCTGCCATCTCATATATATATTATTTTATTAAAAGTGCTGACTTATTAGATCATTTTTAAATGATCATTTTTGAAATATATTTTTTAAGTAATTTCCTTATTTATCTCAAAGAAATGAGAATTTCTTTGTTTTAATTTTTTATTTAAATCCATGATAAATAAGGATAAAATTAGATATTGAGATGTTTTTTTTTTTACTAAAAGTTTTTTTTTTTGTTTTGTTTTAAATTGTAATTCTTGGAAAGACATGGGTTGGGAGAAGAAAAAAGTACATTTTAGCAACTAACTCTACTGTTGAAACTAGAGATAATAAAAATATTTTGTAATTAAATATATTGCTGGAGTCAATCTATTATCTAACTGAACCAGAACTTTTTCCACTAATTAAAAAGGAAATGATCAAAAAAGGATAAAATTAGAAGTATAAAAATGTGTCTAAAAATAAAATGCTAGGTATGAATCCTGCTCGTGAAAAGAAAAAAAAACACATACATTACAGAAATGCCTTTTGTTTTAACGACTTGGACTTGTACATCGAAAAGCACCTTGGAGAGAGATTGAAAATAAAATATTAAACAGTACCAAGGAAATGTTCTGAGACTAAGGGACATCAGAATTTTCCCTTTGGGGAATTACATCTCATAGCCACACCTGGAACTACCCAAGTGATCATCAATCGAGGGAAGAAAGGATTTATTGAGCTAGCCGAGGAGATCAAAAAAAAAAAAGCCAATGGAACAAACAGAGGATTCACATCAGCAGTCTCAAAAAAAATCATATAAGTATTTTAGTTGAGCCACTGATCAATCAGGGTAATTATGAACTTTTATTAAAGAATTTTTCTTTGGATTGGCGTATTAGGGTAGTAGATTCCATTAACTTAAATGTATAAAAAGTTTCAACAGTAGAGGTGGGTTTTAAGAGGAATTATTATTTTCATATCATTTTGTATTAAGTAAAAAGGGGGATAGGCTTTTACATTACTAACTTTTTATTAATCATAATTTCCCTTCATTTATTATGTTCAAAATACATGTAGTTTTAAGTTCAAAAATGAATGTTTTTCCCTTCATTTATTATGTTCAAAATACATGTAGTTTTAAGTTCAAAAATGAATGTTAACTGCTTGATCTAGAAAGTCAAACAGGGAGAGTGAAGGGAGGTAAAAGGGTTAAATGAAAAGTTTCAACAATAAGTAAACACAGGAACCTTATGTCGGAATCTGGAGTTTGAAATAGGGATGTTAGATGGTTGCAAGCAATCAGCAGATTTGCGCTGTCTTTAAGGTTTAAATTGAATTATTAATTGTAAAATGGAGAGGGTTTGAATGGGGCAAGATAATCCCCTTTCTCAATAGTAAGTCGACCTTCAGTCACACCTATGCAGACAGACATCCAGAATAAATTTGGATCGCGGTCTCTTGTAGTGTTTGTGCATAGCATATTCATTCGGGAAAGATATTAAATGGTTAATTAGGGATTGTAAATATTAAAATGAAAAAAAGAAGTGAAATATTTTTGTTTGACTTTCTTCTTATATTTCTGATTGAGTTAGTTGGAGTACCCGGAAAAAGGGAATTAGGAAAGCAATTAGTATGAGAAAAAAATATAATAAACATCTAAACTTTACTTAAGTGCCTCTGTGTTTTAATCTATCTTATTAGTTTAATAATTAAGTGTCCATTTGGTTTCATCAAAGTACAATTAGCCTAGTCTGCGTAAGATTACATTTTAAAATTTATTAGGTGATCGCTGTACATAAATAAATTATCACTACGATCGTTGAATTTGCTTCTTGACCCAATGTTAGGCTATAGGTCTAGTGGCGCCCTTGTACTGGTCATCATAACATAGATAATCTTAGAAAATTGCAGACCAAGGGTCAATTTGTAGTGGATACAAATACTTCACAGAACAATCAGGTTGAATATGATACTAGAATAAATTGCAAGCAGATACTAAAGAACAATTTTTAAATACTTTGTAAATATGTTTATCCCTTTGCATCCACAACAGAGTAAACATATTTGCAAGTTTATTTTTAAATGGTTCTTTAGAATCTGCTAGCAATTTATCCTAATAACATAATTGGACATAACTGTTCCATGAAATATTTATATTCCTAAATGTTACATATTTAATTAACAATAAAAATCATTTATAAGCAATTAAAATTTTTAGAAATGGATATATATAATGGTTTAATTATTAAATTCATTTAAAATTTGTATAGTATTTATAGTTAATTAAAATTAAGTGTTGTATGTAAAATTAAAATTATTAATAATAAAAACTACAGATCAGACTAACGTTTATGTTTATCCCACGCCCCTCTCATTTCAGTTTTTTTTTTTTTTTTAAAGCTACTTTGTTTTTCCTTCATAAGTTCACCATGTTGCAATTTTATCTTAAAATTCCAAACTACACTCAAAAAGTGAATCATTGATTTGGTAATATTTTTTTAGGATTAAAAATTATATAAACTAAAAATGGATTATTATCAATGCATACACAGGAAAAAGTTATGCAATGATTTAGTGCTTTAAAATAGCGTTGTTGTTTTTTTTTTTAGTTTTTACCACATATTATCAAACTTAAAAATTTGTTTCTAAATGTAATCAATCACTACTCAGCAGTTAGAAGTGTTTACACTTCCATTAAACTTTTACTTGGTCTATTTTCCACTCAACTTAATCTTATTTTAAATGTAGTCTTCACTTTAAAAAAAAACAAAAAAACATTTGATTGACTCAATAGCAAACCATATGATAAAATAATCAGCCTGATCTCAGTGGCCATATGACATTTTAACAATAGATGAAGCAGGGTTGATTGCAGTTTGATACAGAAACCTTTAATTCTTAAATCTTCTATTAATACATTGATGTATTCAAAGTAATCATATATTAAAGCCATACAATAAAATAAATAAATTGATATAATTTAAAAAACTATGGCACTAAAGATTATAATTAACTAAACAAAATATCAAGACATATGGCTCTCAATATCTCAATTTGTTTAAAAAATTATCATAACATTGTATACAAAATTGTTTGTTAAATAATAATATAAATTTGATTGAAATAAAGACCACTATTAAGTCAATGAACTTTGGATTTCTTAATCTATATGACATTAAGTTAAACTGCTTTGAAATCTTTTGTTTTCTGAATTGACTATTAAGACAAAATAAAACAATTTACAATGACTATAATGCTAACTATAAAGTAAATAAATTATTCACATAATTAAAAATATATAGTGGTAAAAATCATACAATTAAATAAATAAGAGAATACCTAAAAAATGTTTAGTGGCTAATCTTACTATAACAAAATTCTTCATATTCAAGTAGAGTTAAGTTTCATTTATTCCAAGTGATTAATAAAATTGACTACTTTAAATAACTAGCGTAAAAAATTAGATAGTTAAAGCAAAGTGTTTTCATTTATATGATCTTTAGACAAGTTTATGATCTGACTAAATGGCAGACGACTCATAATTTATTTACTTAAATGTTGAATTCAGCAAAAATTTTATTCTGATATTATTTCATGAAAATTGTTTTTGAGTCAAATTTTAGTTAAGCTATTAAATCTTTTTTGTAAAAATGAAAGCATTACTTAAAAAGACACATGTAATAAATTGCCATGAAAGGGTCAAATGCAATTCAATTCTTTTTCACTTCTTCATCTTAGCTTTTAAGATTGTCTTTTTTCTTCCAGTTTCTATTCAACTTCAATACCTTCTATTGTTGTCTTATTATTGTTAAACTTTCAGTTATTTTAGACCTCTTTGAATGCATCCTTTTTTTATTACAAAGACATCACCTTTAATACTGTCTACATCACATTTAGAAATTAAATATCCTGCACGCAACAATGATAAAAAAAAAAAGGATGGATTCCTTAAAACAATCACATTTAAGTGATATCAATGATAGTCTTATAGGTAATATCCTTCAGGTATAAATTTGGGGGTGAAAAAATCCCAAACTTCCACTGGCTGTCAAATGGTGTTCATATAAGAATCGATTAGGTGAAATCTATCTAATCATAATTTCTTTAAATCCCGCTCTATAAAATGCCAAAAACCATAAGAATGACTTTACCCTAAAAATCTGTAAACTGCTCAAAAAATAATAAATATATTAAGATTCAATGATTTAATACAATCCTCATCGAACTTGTTAAATGTCTTTGGAAAAAACTTTGAAGATTGAAAGACTATCTCTTGAAATTTATTTACATTGTAAAAGGGCCCATTTGTTACTCTTTTTTCCATTCAAAATATTTTTCTTTTTAAAAAAATCAGAATAATTTCTATGACAGCTAAAAGATTGTTAATACAAACTTGAATTGATTGCCTTAATTGAAGTATGTATATATCAAATCAATTTCTGACCTTTATTTTAATGCCGTTAATATATTAGATAAGCTTATTATTTCATGTCTGAATACTAAAAAGATTACTAAAAAATTTATATTAACCAAGAACTTGGACGTAGTCTTTATTAACTTGATTACTAATTTTAATAAACTAATCCTAATCTCAGCTTTTAAATTAAATAATGTTATTACGTGATGCTAAATGCGGTAATACTTTTTAATTATCAAACTTAGTCTATTTTTCAAAGCTTCACAAAGCTTAGAAATAACTAGACTAGTAAAATAAAAACAAAAAAATCCATATAACTATTTTCTCTTTCTCATAGAATGAAATGGAAGAATATAAGACCTCTAAATATAGCGCCTGTATTTTTAATGAAATATTTAAATCCTAAAATCACTCAAATCATCTTTATTTAGTTAATACTGTATTGTCTCACATTTCCTCGTTTCTTCATTCAACTTTTAATTTCCTTTATCATATATATGCGTCTGCCTCTAAAAACATAATTCTTAATCGTCTTATTTTATGGATTAAATAAATATTTTATCGTACATTGTATAAATAGTTACTATCATACATTAAATAGTTATCTCCTCACCCCGTCTAATTATCACAGCGCGAATCAATGTATTTGTTTTAAACTAATAATAATAGCATTTTTGTAATACTTTCATTAAAAAAAACCAACTGACATTTATTTAACAAACCACCCAAAAAAATAATAATAAAAAGTAAAGCTTTTTTTTACCTAACATAAACAACTATTATATTAATCTTATTTTTTATAAATTAAAATAACTAAAGAATATCAAGTGATAAAAGGATCAAGATACGTCATTACAGGTATATAAAATCAAAAAATTAAATCAATATTTACTTAAATAACATTAAGTTTGGCTTTTTAAAATATATATCATAGATATTTATATCCAGAACTCAAACTTATTACAAATTTTGAATATCACTAACATATTTTTAATAATTTTTACCTTATAAACATCAGAAAAAAAACCAGCTCCGATTTTCTCACAAGAAAAATCGTCCAAACGATTTAGTGCGGCTACAGCGTGTCGTAATGCCTGACAGGACGAACCGGGTTTCCAAGTACATTTATTATTAGTCTGCGAACCAGAAGATGTAAAGATTCCATTTTCACGCACACTGTTGGGAGAAGTTTTGTATCCATTAGCTATATTGTTACTGACCATGGTTTGAGGAGAATAAATAAATGCTTTGCCATTTACAGACATTCTAAGATGTTGACACTCTTGAACTCTTCACCATAAAAATAAAGATAAATTTATTTTAAGCGACATGATTATAATAAAATTATATGTACATAATATAAACAAATCCTTGATATAATAGTAATTTTTTATTTTATAAAATACGTTATATTTTTAAAAAACTAATTTTAAAAAAACTGGTATTCTAAAAAAAGGTACGACAACAGAAATCACATAATTCATCTTAACTATCTCAACTTTTATAAGTCTTTAATATTTATTAAATTTTATATTAAAGTAATAAAAGCAAATCAGATGAGATTAATTATTGAATTCGAAAACACTGATTTCAAAAATAACTTTACAAACCTGGCATGAAAATAAGATAAAAAAGTCCACTAGAAAGCATTATGTCTAGATAGTAGCCATCACTTGCAAAGCATGTCGGTAAAATAATAGAAAATAGAGGACGCTTTCTTACGTAAACATTTCGATCCTGGCGGTTTTTTGTTTTTCTAATGGGGGGTTTAAAACACAAGATTTATTACAATTTTTTTTTTTTATTAGTCTCTAAATATGTATGTATGTCAAGTGAACTTCTGCAAAGCATTTTTATTGATTCAAAAAGTTATTTGTAAAATGCTATTGTAATCCAGCAAGAAAGCGGTCATAACTGGAAGTCGTATTAAAAAGCAAAAAATTTTAATTTATAGTTGTGAGTTTTTAATGTTTACTGCCAAGAAGTTATCATATTTGTTATAAATAAAAACTTGTTATCAGATCAAGAAATCTTATCGTATTAGAAATTATAGAAGTGACATATAATTAGAAAAGTTCAGCAAATTATGTACAGTATGCACATTGATTCCAAAAAGGTTATGGCAAGAAGAAAACTTATTCATTCTGTCAGATTCTACGCAAATTTATCAATGTTTTTGATTTAACTTTTTTTTTTTTTTTCACTGCTTCTATCATTCGGAAAATATTGCTAAATAATAGAATTGTCAATAAAGAAAAATTTATATGATTTAAATTTTTATTTTTTAAAAAATACGATCTCTCACACCATCCCTCTTGACTATATGTTGAGTTCGGGCCATGTGGACTTGTAAAATTTGATCACATTATAATCAGATAGATTTTTTTTTTTAGGTAGATTATCCAAGATATTTCGATTGATAAATGGATATATGTTTTAGTTAGAATATGAAGAAATGGAAAATTGCAAATTGACAAGCATGATAAATAATGCCTTCATTTCATTGTTCCTCTATGAAGTTCTTTTGGAGAGACCTGTAATAAGTTATTTTAAAGGATGTTTTATACTTATTATTTTTAGATAAGTTTACATTAGTATTAATATATAATAAGTGTAAAATGTCTTTTAAAAAATTTAAAATATACAATATGTGTAATATTTCTGTAGTATAATTTTCTTTTAAGCATCACATGATCACATTTCCTATACTAGCACATTAATTGTTGATAAACAGAGCAAAATTCTCCATACAGTATTGCCACCTGTGCTAAACAGAGTAATCAATGGATGCCAGAAGGCTTGTGCATAAAATCCCTATCTAATGCCTACTCATCCAAGATCCCCAGACTAGTTTCTGGCTTGTGGCCTTCGTCAGTGAGGAGCTTTGGATCTGAGAGCACTGCATCTAGATCTTAGGATCTAATGCAACCCTCTAGCAACCACCTTTTATCTCTACTTAACTACAAAACTATGAGAATGAAAACACAAAAAATATTTTCAATCTAAGCTCAATAGCTTATATAGTCATATGGGTCTGAACTCAGTTCAGCACCCATACATTTTGGTGTCTTTGGCTCTTTTACAACCATAGCCACCACTATCCTATTAGGCAGGATTGGTGTTAATCCATTAAGCATCACATGATCACATTTCCTATACTAGCACATTAATTGTTGATAAACAGAGCAAAACTCTCCATACAGTATTGCCACCTGTGCTAAGCAGAGTAATCAATGGATGCCAGAAGGCTTGTGCATAAAATCCCTATCTAATGCCTACTCATCCAAGATCCCCAGACTAGTTTCTGGCTTGTGGACTTCGTCAGTGAGGAGCTTTGGATCTGAGAGCACTGCATCTAGATCTTAGGATCTAATGCAACCCTCTACCAACCACCTTTTATCTCTACTTAACTACAAAACTATGAGATTGAAAACACAAAAAATGTTTTCAATCTAAGCTCAATAGCTTATATAGTCATATGGGTCTGAACTCAGTTCAGCACCCATATATTTTGGTGTCTTTGGCTCTTTTACAACCATAGCCATCACTATCCTATTAGGCAGGATTGGTGTTAAACCATTAAGCATCACATGATCACATTTCCTATACTAGCACATTAATGGTTGATAAACAGCAAAACTCTCCATACAGTATTGCCACCTGTGCTAAACAGAGTAATCAATGGATGCCAGAAGGCTTGTGCATAAAATCCCTATCTAATGCCTACTCATCCAATATCCCCAGACTAGTAGGTGGCAATACTGTATGGAGAGTTTTGCTCTGTTTATAGTATAATTTTCACTATACCATTCTCACACAAGATAGTGACTGGATTCTATCCATTTTTAACACCTTATGGAGGGATGTAATCATAAACATATAACCAAAGGCATGAAATCTATAATCCTCAAGATGCACATTTCATGCTGAAGCAGATCTCATCAGTTGGCCCAGATCATAATCTCTTACACATAACATATCCTTATCATTTATCAGTTTATATATAGATACCAAATTACTACAATTTAATTGATGTGTCACTTGTGCTATCCTCACAACTTTGTCACAAATCACTTAATTAATGAAAGTATATTAATATTTTTTTATTCATTAGATTAGAAATTATCCAAATGAATATTTCTGTAGTTTAATTTTCACCATACCATTCTCATGCAAGATAGGGACTAATTTTATCCACTTTTAACATCTTAAAGAGGGATGTAATCATAAACATGTGACCAAAGACGTGAAAAAAAATCTATGATTCCATGATTCCCAATATGTACATTTCATGTTGAACCTGATTTGTGCCAAAGTTGTGAGGGCAGCACATTTGACACATGAATTAAACCTAATAATTTGATGTCTATATATAAACTGGACAATGATAAAGATATGTGTAAGAGATTATGGTCTGGGACAATCGAAAAATGCTGATTCATCATAAAATGTGCATCTTGGGGATCATAGATTTTCTTCACATATAATTACATCTCTTTACAAGATGTTAAAAGTGAATAAAATCCAGTCCCTACCTTGCATGAGAATGATATAGTAAAAATTACACAACAGAAATATTATTCATTATTGGATAATCTCTAGTCTAATGAATGTCTAATAAAAACTATTAAGATACTTTCATTATGTGATTTGTGTCAAAGTTGTAAAGGCAGCACATTTAACACATCAATTAAACTAATAATTTGCCATCTATACATAAATTGAATAATGATAAAGATATGTGTAAGAGATTATGGGGTGGGCCAACTGATAAGTGCTGATTCTGCATAAAATGTGCATCTTAAGAATTGTAGATCTTTTCCACATGTCTTGATCATATGTTTATGATTACATCCCTCCATCCAGTCCCTATCCTATGTAGTAAAAATTATACTACAGAAATATTATTCATTATTGGATAATTTCTAGTCTAATGAATATCCAATAAAAATTATTAATATATTTTTAATATATATACAAAACAAACCACGTGCAAACTTCTTTATAATTCTTGATTTATTATATGAAATATTATCAAGTACACAAAACACTTCAATCTTTTGACTATAGCCTTTATCAAGAAACAACTAAAAAAATACATAAAAACAATAATATAATAAATCAAGATTTATACAGAAGTTTACTTGTGGTTTGTTTTGTATATATATTGAAATTAATGGGCTATTTTTAAAATAAAAGATTGTGTTTGTTTATTATTGATTTAATGTATTTGGATTACCATTAATTTGGATGTTGAAGTGTTTCTTGATAAAGTTTATAAAAGAATATAGTTGAAACGTTGGAATAGTTTTTGTACTTTATAATATTGTTCATATAATAAATCAAGATTTATAAAGAAGTTATAACAGGCAAAACTCACTATATATATTGCCACACACAGCAAACTAGAGTAATCAATGGATGCCATAAGGCTTTTACATAAAATCCCCATCTAGTGCTTACTCATTTAATATTCTCAGACTAGTTTCTGGCTTATGGCCTTCGTCAATGAGGAGCCTTGGATCTGAGAACATTGCATCTAGATCTTAGGATCTAATGCAACCCTCCAGCAACCACCTTTTACCTCCATTTAACTACAAAACTATGAGTCTTAAACTGAAAACACCTTAATGTTTTCAATCCAAGCCCATTAGCTTATATAGTCATATGGGTCTGAACCCAATTCAGTACCCATACATTTTGGGTGTCTTTGGTTCTTTAATAACCATAGTCACCACTATCCTATTAGGCAGAAACTAGTCTGGGGATATTGGATGAGTAGGCACTATACAGGGATTTCCTGCACAAGCCTTCTGGCATCCATTGATTACTCTAGCTTGCTATGTGTGGCAATATATATATAGTGAGTTTTGTCTGTTTTAACAACAGTTATGCACAAACATAAGAGCAGATGGTCATGTGATGTTTATTGGTTATAAAGAAGTTAGCATGTTGTTTGTTTGATATATATTGAAATTAATGGACTATTTTTAAAATAGAAGACTATGTTTGTTTGTTATTGATTTAATTTATTTCATATATTTTTATTATGTGATTTATGTCAAAATTGTGTGGGCAGCACATTTAACATCAATTAAACTGTAATAATTTGCTATCTATATGTAACTGAACAATGATGAAGATATATGTAAGAGATTATGGTCTGGCCAACTGGTGAGTACTGATTCAGCATGAAATGTGCATCTTGGGAATTGTTGATCTTTTTTTACATGTCTTTGGTCATATATTTATGATTATATCCCTCCTCAAGATGTAAAAAGTAAATAGAATCTAGGTCCCTACTTTGCATGAGATTGGTGTAGCAAAAATTACATTACAGAAAGTATTCATTATTGGATAATTTCTAGTCTAATGAATGTCTAATAAATATTATTAATATATTTTTATTATGTGATTTCTTTTAAAGTTGTGAGAGCATCACATTTGACATCAATTAAACTAATAATTTGTTATCTACATATAAAATGAACAATGATAAGGATATGTTACCAAAATCACCTTTTTCTTTATTTTGCTATAATATCCTATATAAATACAATTTATCCAAACCACTTCGAACACTTTTTAGAAAAACTCTTTATTTGTACATATCCTGTCCTGCAGTCAATTTGGTGATTAAAGTAAATTGGCTCTGAAGAAGACTGCAGGACAGTTGAAACATAGGTGTATGTATATATGTACAAATAAAGAGTTTTGCTAAAAAGTGTTAGAAGTGGTTTGGAAAAATTGTATTTGATAAAAGATATATGTAAGAAATTATGATTTGGCCCAACTGATGAGTGCTAGTTCAACATGAAATATGCATCTCATGGATCATAGATCTTTTTTGCATGTCTTTGGTCATATGTTTGATCAGATCCCTCCACAAGGTGTTAAAAATGGATAGAACCAATCCCTATCTCACATGGCAGTGGTGTAGTAAAAATTATACTACAGAAATATTATTCATTATTGAATAATCTCTAGTCTAATGAATGTCTAATAAAAATTATTAATTTATTTTCATTAAGTAATTTGTGTCAAAGTTGTGAATGCAGCACATTTGAAATTTATCAATTAAATTGTAGTAATTTGTTATCTATATATAAACTGAACAGTGATAAAGATATTTGTAAAAGATTGTGATGGTTCAGCATGAAATGTGCATCTTAGGAATCTTTTTCACATATCTTTGGTCATATGTTTATGATTACATCCGTCCACAAAGTGTTAAAAGTGGATAGAAACCAGTCCCTATTTTGCGCGAGACTGTGAAAATTACACTATAGAAATATTATTCATTATTGGGTAATCTGTAGTCTAATAAAAATTATTACTATTTATGTGTGTTTTAAAAATGATTAAAAAAAATTGCGAGTTTAAATTAATAGTTATTTTTTTACGAGTTAACGTATATATGTTTCGATACACCTCTTATAAAATCTTTAATTATCAGATGTTACCGGTGAAAAAAAAGATTAAAAGAAAGTAGAGTTGACGTAAAAATATAAAGATAAAAATATTGATAAGACTTAGTGTAATAAAAAAAATTATAACGAAAATTACCTAGCAATATTTTAAGCAAAGAATGGACTGTATTAAAACTCTAGAAAGAAGCAAGAATAGAACTGTATAAAAATCTTTAAATTATAATTACAATCATCAAGTGGTTAGAAAATATGTACGTTTATTTTAAAAGTACATTTAGAGACTAGTCTTTAATTACAATAAGTGTAATTGCATATTCCTAAACTGATAATTATTTACTTTCATAAGTAATAATCATTTGATTCGGTCTGAAGTGGTAGTTGCTTGATTTATCCGGAATGCTAATATTTTAAAGTTTAAAAGGGTAATTGTAGAAGTATTCAGCTTAAATGTTCCTATAATTGATTATATTTGACAATTTTTTCTGAAATAAATTTTTTTCTAGTACATCATCACACTGTAGCACGAATATATTATATATGTAAGTGGTTAAAGTAGTAGATAATATATATATATTTGAAAAACATGCTTTTAATTAAATTAGAATGCGTTTTAAAACAATCGCCTGCAAAATTCTTTAGATAATATTCACTTACATCTTAAATTCATTATAAATCATATATCAGTACAATGCTTTAAACAGAATGTATTAACTTTTATAGTACGTAAATAAATAATAGATAACATTATTAATAACTAACTAATATTATATGCATAGATTAATATAGCATTTAGTTTTATCTTGCTTGATATTAAGTTGAACTCCAGGATTCACAATTTACGGCTAGTGGAATGATCTTTAGATATATAAGTTAATTGAGAATATTAAACCACTAAAACGTCACATGATGACCATTTCTTATGCTTATACAATCTGTTAAAACAGTAACAATTATTTCCAAACAGTAATATGACCATTTCTTATGCTTATACAATCTGTTAAAACAGTAACAATTATTTCCAAACAGTAATACCACCCTATGCAAGTCATAGTAATCAATGGATGCTAGAAGGTTTTTGCATCAAAATCCCTATCTAGTACATACTCACCCCAAATCCCCAGACTTGTTTCTAGCCTGCAGTCTTCATCAGTGAGTACTGCACCTAGATCTTTGGATCTAATGCAATCCTTTCAATAGCCATCTTTTATCTTCTTAGTTTACTATAAAGCTATGAGTCCAAAATGGCATTCATAACTTTATAGTTAACTAAAAAGATAAAATGTGGTTGTTGGAGGCTTGCATTAAATCTGAAGATCTATGTACCATACTCTCAGATCCAAGGCACCTCACTGATGAAGGCCACTAGCTAGAAACTAGTCTGGTGATATTGGATGAGTAGACACTATATAGGAATTTTGATGCACAAACTTTCTAACATTGCTGTTTGGAGAGAGTTGTTACTGTTTTAATTGAGAATAATTACTAACTTAGCAAGATAATTTTTTGCTTTTTTATATGATATCATGTTGATTCATCAAAGGCTAGGCAATGATTCTGATATAAGGGATTTTTTTTTTACTTCTCTGTATATTTAATCTCAACTCTTTTTTTTCTTTATTGTTATCTCTTACTTAAATTGGTACAGATATGTTTATCATGGCATTTCATTTTATTGGATATCTCTGTACTAACTGTAATGATATAATTGTGTATTTGTCCTATTACATATTTATTATTTAATTATACACATTGCAAGTTGACTCTGTATGGCTAATTGTTCAGGAATTCATATGATTTTTGAATCATTAAGAAGCAGTTAACCCCAATTCCCTTGATCAAACAGCTGGGAATCAATCCAGGAAACTTTAACCTTAGAATCTGCCATTCTACCATTGTGTTATGGATATGTAAAGTATTTAAACTCTTAACATTGAAAGACAATGATATTATCATGATTATGAGAATGGATTTTTTAATTATGATCTTGGATGAGGTAATATAAATATTGAGTTGCTTTAGAACTAGGTGTAAGACAAGTTTTCCTTGCAAATGATTGCGCATTTGAAGAGCTGTATTTAGAAATTTTCTTATTCATTTTTCAAAATTTGATTAGGCCTTTAGCAGCAAATTTCTTATTTAAGTATTAGAAATAGTTGTAAATTAAATTCTTTTTAAATTGAGTTAATGGTGATCTTCCATTTGTATGCGCTGGTGTGTTGGTATCTGTTCTTAACATTTGTAAAAGCTCCTGTATTAA
The DNA here is from genome assembly GCA_028023455.1 of Epiperipatus broadwayi. Taxonomy (NCBI): domain Eukaryota; kingdom Metazoa; phylum Onychophora; class Udeonychophora; order Euonychophora; family Peripatidae; genus Epiperipatus; species Epiperipatus broadwayi. Next base: position 8,798,620 of record JAQFVV010006209.1, on the reverse strand, counting down.
TCAAATTTTTTTTACAAATGAAGATACTTATTATTTTATATATATTTAATACTTCTACTACATACATTTAAAATACAAAAATAAAAAGTTGTTTAAAATAGATTAGTTTATATGACATGTAGTAGCTAACAGTATGATCCTGATTATATATTCACATTCAATATCTTGACACCAAACAATGTCAGTAAACTCAAGCTCTCCCATAGCCATGCAAATACAGTAAGCTTTCACTTGTTGCACAATTTTTGACATCACAATGTTAGGACTACTGAACTATGTTTAGATCAACCAAAAATTCATTGCATCCGAGATTTGGTTTGAAGATTTAAAGTAAAAAACAATTATTGTATAATTCTATGTAGGGAGTGTACATTATTCTCTATAAATATATATATCATTTAATTCTAAATGCTTATTTGTCTTTCCCTCAAATATTATAACCAAGTATTATAACAAGATAAGTAAAGTTCCATAAAGCGCTAAGTATGATTTCAGCAGATTATTGTCAAAATCATAATGGCAGTAATCTACCAAAATGATGCACAGTGCATTGTAAAACTTAAACTTCAATTGTTACCATTTCATAATGCTTGATTATAATGAGTTTATAAAGAATGTAATGGTATGAAGAAGATAATAAATATGGGGAGATAAGAAGCCATCATCCCTACTAAATACAAATGTAAAATGAATATAAAATAAGATAGAATACAGCATAAACAAAAACATAAAATAAAATAATCATTAATAGCATTATACAAGAATAATAACTCATTAATAAGCAGTCAAAAACGTTGATCAGTCAACCTTGTGAATGGATTTATAAGAAGAACATTATAAACAGGCTGCTTATCAAGTCATTGCCAAACTTAGAGCAAAACGTATTCTCAAGCCAATGACAAAATTCTTCATCCATCACTAGTACTGCAAGTACAACTAAACAAACTCTCCAAAATTTCTGCTTTGCTTTTCTATTTTACTTTAAATATGAACTCATATATATCAATATCAACATTAAAAGCATAAAGCTTTTAATATCACTACTTTTATAATTAAATTATGTTAATCATCACCTATCCTCTTGTCACATATTTCACAGTAATACATTTTATAAAATTAATTCTGTATCAAAATGCAGAGTTTTTTTTTTAGGTGTTATCATATTTGACTCAAATGATGTGGTCATTTTATACACTGATCACCAGAACTTAATCGTCAATGGGCCCACAATTGGTCACTATTTGTGATGGTATGGAAAATAAAAGGGGTCAATGTGAGGAGTTGGAAAATCACATCATCCCCATAAGATAACATTAAATTAAATATAAAAGAAATTTAGAATAGAGCAAAGAATCCTCATGAACAAATGAGAGCATGAATAAAAAAATGTTAAATTTAATAAAATTTAAATTACAAAAAAAAACTTTATAATTTTGAAAGAAAAAAAGTTAAAATTTAAAAATCATCTAATAGAATTCAAAAATACCTTTATAAATTTAAAATTAATATGCGCATTTAAATAAAAAATAAATATCTTATAAAATGATTTTAATTTTCTTTGGAGTTCTTTGTATTTGTAATTTTTAGAATTCTAGGTAGATGTTCTTCATGAAGACTTTCCTTTTTTTGCATTTAAGTAGTTGAGTTTCTACATTTGCTTTTTTCTTTAGCAATTGAGTCAGGAATAACTGTTCTCCTCAACAGCTGGACCAAGATACTTCTACTGTTTTCTTCAGCAGCTGGATCAATACCTGACTTGCCTCTTCAATAGATAGGTTAGGAATGACTGCTTTCCTCAACTGCTGGGCCAGGTCTTTTACTGTCTTCTTCAGTATATGAATGGAGACTGGCTGTCTTCTTCAACAGCTGTGCCAGAAATGACTTCTCACAAGATACTTAGGCCTGATTAACTCACCCCTAATTTTGGAACAACCATGTTTTCAAACAGTCACAATCCTGTCTCCTACATGACAAAATTTAACACTGACAAATTGAGCTTATTTTTACAAAAGATAACTGTTTTGTTATTTTCCTCTTTTTTAATTACAAAACAAGTCAAAAAATTTTCCTATACTTGTTTTTCTTATGCCAAAATAAATTAATCTTTTAATTACATTTTTTCTTATACCAAAAACAAAACAAGTTAATCAGTTAATTACATTAATTTGATAAACACTGCTTGTTTTTTGAAAAGAGAGAAAAAGAAAAAAAACTAATTATCTAAAACAAAATTGAACAAAAATGTTAAATTTTTATTTTTTCTCTTTCATTTTAAAACTTAATTTATTTATCTCTTTTAAAAGTTAGAATTAAAAATCTATGAAGTAATTTACTGAAGAGAAAATTCTCTTAATAAATTTTCAAAGTTAAACTTAAAACTAGTAAATAGATAAAATTATTGAAGAGAGACAACAAAATAAATTATTTATTTGATTTTATATTTTTCTCTGTTTTTTTTAATATGTACACCATCTATTAAAATATTCATATTATTATTAAAATTTTAATGTTTGAGAATTTTTATATTATCATTTAGTAAAAATAACTTATAAAATATGATAAAAATAAATACTATTATTATTATTACAAGAAAACATGAAAATTAAATATTTTTCCAGTTAATTAATTTCTAAACTTGTGAAGCTTGTAATATTGGCATAGGTCAATGCCAATAATATTACAATATCTACCTTTAAATGATGAGACAATGAAATGGGGATATATATTTCATTTCTCATTATTTTAACTATATTTTAATGGTCACCTTATTACTGGTGTTTAAGATTATAGGAATATTCTGGTAAATATTCTAGTACATTTATCATTGAAAATCTTCACTTTTATTGTTGGGATTATATCCAATTATATTTTTCCATTGTTTTGTATTTTACCATAAAATGGATTAAACTTTTAACCTTTGTTTTTAGTCAATTTATTTCTAATTTAGGACATGTCACCCTTCTTAATATGCATGGAAGCTATTGTTCTTAAGATGCTACAAAGTCATTTAATTTTATAACTACCAGCTCTTGGCTTGAATCATGGTTTTTTGACCATTTTCACAATTTATTATTCACCTATTAGTGATTTTTTATTCTTGCACTCTCTTATAGTAAGCTGGAAATAATTGATTGTTTGGGAAGTTATATTGATATCACATTCAGTGTATGAGTCTCTCTTTTTTATATACAGAAGTAATCTAATATTTTATACAATTATTCTATTCAAAACTGATCCAGGGTAATTGCCAAGTAAGCCATTCTCATTACTATTTTTATTGTCATCTTTTATTTCTGTCCTGGAAGTTTTTAAATGAAGATGGTATTCTTATCCTTGGTGATTTAGAATACCCTCTACTGCATTTATAATTCTTGTCCATTTTCTGAGGCTGACTTGATCTTGATTCTTTTGTTGCCTGGATCTACTTTCCAACCCCACATCTGTACTTATACTTAAATAAAGAGATCTGTTTTATGATCTATTAGAAGTAATTAGTTTTCTTGAGCTGGGGTAAATGTGAGCACCTGATTATTCTGGTCTTTCAAATATATCTCTGTGTTTTTCCATCTTTTCTTATTTTTCCAATATGGATGGAATCTATAGGTATTATCCATATACCCAATGTGCACACATTTCTACCTTTATTTGTGGGCTGTCTTTGATCATAACTCCCTCTTTATCACTAACATAATCTGTAAGTTGAGTGTTTGAATCAAAGGTATTTACCAGCTTTGCTACCTGCACATGGATCAACAATCATGTTCTCAACAGTAAGAGGAAATTTTTTTGATGATCCATGTGATCTGAGCTTCAGTTAAAGAATGGGTAGTAAGGGCTCTCAATCTAGTCATTTGCTATCTGAAGAATGTGGCATATGTCTCTCCAGGTTTCTATCTTTTCTGTAAGATTTGGCCTTCCTGATATTCTTCAGTTAAATAATTAGCCAATAATGCTTCTTTGAAACCTTCAAAAGTACTAGGCATAAGGAATTCCACCATGCCTGAAATGTCTCCTGTAAGTGGTTGCATGCTAACACCATTTTACCTTTTTCTGGCATTATGTTTAACCTAAAATATTTTAAAGTATTTAAATGTTAGATGTGTTTCATCAGACTGTCTCTAAATGTTCTTATTTTTAGGAATTTGTTCACTAAATTAGGTGTCTCATTATGAAGAATTAGAGTCACTCTGGCCTCTTCTTTAATAACTGTTTTGATTTCCATTTCTTCTTCTTCAATGGAATTTGATCCTATCTGAATTCCAATTACCAATTCCAATTCATTTAAACTTGTGTTTTTTTAAACTCTTTATTATCAATCTATTATTTTCAAACAAGCAATAATTTCTTCACATGCTTTTTGTCTATTCTTTTGGTAATATTCTGGACAGCTTCTTATATGCTCTGGTTCATTATTTTATTGACTTTTACTGTTTTTAATCACTATCTTCTATTTTAATCCACATCTTTTGATTGTAATATTCTATTTTCCTTAACATTTCTTCTTTTTGCTGATTAATTTCTTTCACCTCTTAAAACAACATTCAACTATGCTGACTACTTTCTTCTATTTTTTTAAAAGTACCTGAATTTCTGCTTTTTTATTATCCACTTCTCTTTGTTAATGGCTTTTTTTTATTTTTGTTAGCAACATTTCAGTTTCTTCTTTTTTTTTACTATCCACTTCTCTTTGACTTCTCTTTTTGTTAACCTCTTTATTGATAGCTTTCTTCTATTCTCATTAGCAGCATTTGAGTTTTTTCTGCTCTCTTTTTATTATCCTCTTCTCTTTATTATCTCTTTTCATTATCCTTTTCTCTTTGCTTTTTCAATTGTTTAAACATTTCTTCTGTTCTTTTTCTACTTTTCTCTCTGTTGACTATTTTTATTATCCTCTTTTCTTTGTTCTTCTTTATTTTTATTATACTCTTCTCTTTTTTATTATCTTCTCTTTGTTCATCTCTTTTTTATTATTTTTTTTTCTTTGTTGATTGTCTCTTCTATTTTCTTTAGCAGATATACTTTCATTTCTTTGAACATTTTAATAATTGGAATAATATGACATCCTCCTCTATTCTCTATGTTCCTTCCATTGTTTGCTGATCTTTTTCTTTCTGATCATATTCTTCTTTTATCTTCAATTTTGTTATTGCCAGCGTATATTTTATAATATAGATCTTTTTAATCTTAAAAAAAAAACTGTGTTTACTTTTACACACAAAAAATACAAATATTAACTTTTAAAATATCTCACAAAATAAGCTTAACATCACCTCCACTTCCATGCAACTCTCACTTTAACTAACACTACTATTAATAGTATTACCCCTAATCTGCCTTTCTTTAAACCTATCTCAATACCTGATTTATTTGTCTAATTTAATTTATTTCACTTCATTCTCCATTTTTATCTTGCTTGTGTGTGTATGATTGATTTCTAATTCACTAATAATTTTATTTATTTTTACTTTAAGTACATATGCATATACAAAAAACAAGTTAATATCATCAAACTATTTATCAAAATATTTTTCAATGACCTGATGAGAATCTGACAGCAGAAGAATGTATGATGATCTGCAATCCTGAAATAGATACAGAATCTGACCACATGAACACCCTAGGCACTAAAAGATGTGTACAACCCAAAGTAGAAATAATAATGCAAATATCTTTGCAGAGCCTTGCTTCCTTGAGTCTTAAAAGATGATAAATACAAAACTATGCCTTGCTCTTTTGAGTCTTAGAAAACTTATAAAAAAACTAAAACTATGCCTTGTTTATTTTCTCTGGGGTTCTAGGTTAACTGACCAATATAAACAACAAAACACATAAACTTGAAAGTGAGTTGGTATAGTGCTGATATAGAACACTGCCTGAAGTTTCATTAAAACATTGTATCCTCAAACCAATGACAAAATTTTCTATCTATCACCAGAATTGTAAGTACATCTAAACAAATTCCAACAGTCAAAGCTCAATTCAATCTCTAAAAATCATGATATGATTTTCTATTCTACTTCAAATACCAACTCATATATACATTAATATCATTACTTTTATAATTTATTATCAAATTATATGTTAATCATCAACTATATTCTTGTCACATATTTCACAATAATACATTTTATATTTTCTTTCTGAGGTGTTACAGCTTCAAATTATGAAGTTATTTTGTACACTGAGAACCAGAATTTGATCATCTTTGAACCCACACACCACTTGTAATGGTATAGAAAATAAGAGGGATCAATATTGGGAGTTGACAAATCATGCCATCATCCCCATAAATTAAAACTAAATTAAATATTAAAGAATACAATGAATACTTAATAGAATAGAGAATCAGCAGCATAAATAAAAAATTTGTTTCAAATATACTAATAAAATTATTAATTATTATCAATTGTTAATTAATTTTACAACTCTATAAATTTAGATTTAATGGGTGCATTTAAAAACAAAACAAAAAACCTTATACCATGGTTTTTAATTCTCTTTGGAATCCTTTTTTGCATTTGTAATTTAGTTTTTCAGATAGATATACTTTTTGAAGGCTTTTTATATCTCAAATTGATGTACACAGTTATTTCATTTTTTCATTTTGCAATAGAATATTTCAGGTTAACACACAGCAATAATTTATCCATTTCTTTCCAATAAAACTTCCAGATCATGCTAATACATAGAAATACTCATGCTCTTGATTGGAGATAAGGTTGTAGATTACTTCAGGGGCATTTTCTTTACATTTTTAGTGAGGCAGGTTCATGGAGAAAGAACTTAGCACATGATTTTTATTATATAAAACACTTTTAAGCAGTGAGTTTCTGCATCTGCTTTCTTTTTACAGCTGAGTCAGGAATGACTCCTCAACATCTAGACTGAGAATCTCTCCTAATGTTTCCTTCAGAAGCTGGATCAAGACCTGACATTTCTCTTCAATAGCTAGGTAAAAATGATTGTTCTCAACAGCTGGACAAAGATTTCTACTGTCTTCTGTATCTGAATAAATACTGATTGTCCTCTTCAACAGCTGGGTCAAAACACAGGTTTTCTGATTAACTCACACACCTAATTTTGGAATAACCCTATTGTCAACCAATCATAATTCTGTCTTCTACATGAAAAAATTAAATACTGACCAAATAGGACTAGTTTTGCAAAAGAGAATTGTTCAGTTATTTCCCTTTCTTTTTTAAATACAAAACAAATCAAAAAATTCCCTGTACTAGTTTTTTTTTATGCCAAAATAAATTAATCTTTTACTTACTTGTTTTCTTATATCAAAAGAAAAACAAGATAATCAGGTAGTTACACTGATTTGATAAACACTGCTTGTTGTATTGACAAGAGATAAAAAAAAAAAACAACTAATTATCTCAAACAACAAAAGTGTTAAATTATTTTTTTTTTAATTTATTTATCTTTCTTTAAAGTTAGAATTAAAAATCGATAAAGTATTTTATTAAAGAAAAAAATTTCTCTAAAATTATTGAAGAATGAGAACAAATATCTAAATCAAGATTTATTATAAAAATATGATAAAATTAAACACTTTTTATAATAATAATAATTCAATATCTATTTATTATGTGCATTTCAACATTTACACTTTAACAGAAATACACAATAAACAATAATAATAATAATAATAATAATAAAATAATAATAATAATAATAATAATAATAATAATAATAATAATAATAATAATAATAATAATAATAATAATAATAAACTATAAGCAAATACAAACTACATATATAATTATATAATAATAATAAGAACTAGACCTGATATCCAGATACATAGCTTACACCAACATATTCTCATTTAATATAAACCATATTACACAAAAAATAACCCCTCTTCCAGACTAATCATATTAGCAGATGAAATACATAAAAAAATCAGTCTATTTAAATTGGTTCAACATAATCAAACAAACATAATAAAATTCACTCAACTCTATAAACAGACTTGCAATAAATTAAAACAATATCTAAGCATAAAAAAAAATTGCCTAGTACAGCGACACTCTTGGACAAGCGGATACATTAGGTGGGCTTTGGGATATCCATCCACAAATAAAGTTCCCATGGTGCTAGAATCAAAAAATATGATTACAGCAGTATTTAACATGATTGCAACTATATATAGCCACTTCAAAACAAAACTAACTAATCATGCACAATTCACACTGACAGAAGATTTTTTTGGAAAAACTGAAAATGAGATACCATTTAAAATTTAGGATTTTGGGGTAATGTTAACATCAATCCCTGCCACTTGTCATCCAGGATCTCCAGGCATTCACCATTTTGTATTTACATATCTTAGCCAATTGACAAATACATACCTGTGTCAACTAGCAAATCAAATATCACAAAAAATATATAGCATACAGGGATTATACAAGATATCAATGTTACCATTCATGAAAAAACAAGAACCCATTACCAAAGTCACCAACTTAAGACCCATCTCAATGAAGCCTCTAAAAAAGTAATAAAGGTGAAAATTGAACCATATCTACTGACAAAAATATCACAACATCAATACACAAAGAAAGGCTCATCCACAGGTCAGGCAGCACTAATTTTAAAACTATAATTAACTCAGTTATTAAGAAGAAATATGCTCCAATTGCAGTACAATTAGATTTTGAGAGTGCTTTAGACTAAACCAACTAAAAGAAACAGAAATACCATGATCAATATTTTACACAATAGCCAATCTATTTCTAAACAGAGAAATTCATATCACCCTTAATGAAAGAACCTCATCATCATTCTATCTCACTCAATCAATACCACAAGATTCACCACTGAGTACACTACTGTTCACATACTACATAAATCCTTTATTAGAAGAAATTGAAAAAAAGATGCAGGGAGTGCTAATACCAAATATCAAAAGATACATTTCTTGCATAGCTTATATGGATGACATTACTATATTCTTAAAATCAAAAAAGCAACTACAAGCACTACAAAACATCATAGAAGATTATACAGAAAAATTCAAAATTAAAATCAATCTTAATAAGTCAGCTGCTTGGACAATTTTTACAGGAAAAATAAAATTTATCAAGGAAATCCCAGTAGTTTTTTAGGTTTTCCATTTTATCTGGAAATGAATCAAATGAGAACAAAAATACAAAACAAACTCAAAGTGGAAGCAGAAAGATTCACAGATTCATCAGATTCATTATCCAGGTCATATCTCTCAATATACTCAAAAGTATCACTATTCAATCAACCCATAATATCAAAAATCAACTATTACTTATCAATAATTAGTTGGACAAAACTATTTATAGCCTCAATCAACTCATTTTATAACAAACTACTATGGAACAAGAAAGTAGTCACCATTTCAATAAAACAACTTAACCAACCAACAAAATAAAATGATCTTGGACTTCACTCAATATCAGTGTTTCGGACACAAAAAACAATAAATCTACTATTAGCATAATTAAGAGGTTTCCAGATATTGAATCAATATTGGAAATCACACTCACAGATCACCCACAAACAATTATATCTTTACGTTGCTTGAAAGCATTGAAGACATTAAAAACAAAATAACACTTAAAAGCTCTATTAAATATACATATTGGCAGGTACATGATTTTTTAATCCAAAAATAACCTGAAAATAACCAAATATCTGTACTAGGGATAGATAATAGCTAATTACTTAAAAAAAAATTAGGAAATGGTACCTGGAACCAAAGTTTTATGATTTTATTATTAAAGTCAATTTAAAAGCCTTACCAACAACTTACTTTATAAGATACAGAAGATTCTACCTAAATATAGATCTTCTGTGCATTCTGTGTCTCAGGGATGAGGAAACACAGCATCACTTCATATATAACTGTTCAGGGCTTGAAAAAGTAAGACAGATGATAGTTGGTGGATATAGGAAAAATGGAATCACAATAGATGAAATACTGCAAACTTTAAAAAAAAAAAGCAATACCAACTTTAAGGGCAGCCACTTTCAGCTTGTATGCATTCTGGTGCACCAGATGCACATTTACCCTAGGGAACAATACAAGAAGACATACTTATAAATACAAATTACAATAAAATAAAGGAAAGAGACAGCCTTCTTGCACCACCTGACATTTTTGCAGCAACATGATCTATTTTTAAAATACAGGCCACATTGTAATAAAGGACAAAACAGAAAAAGGCAAAAGCAAGCATAAATAATGTTACAAAAATTATACAAGCAAGAAGCAACATGATGGAACATTGAGAAACAAGGAACAAGGCATACAAGGAGAGATGAAATGCAAAGAAACTTTTTCAAACATACAGACTGTAATGGAATAACCATGTAACACTATGTATAACCTACAACCAATGTAAACAATTGGTTTTTAATAAAGTTACCTTTGAAACCTAATAGTAGTAGTAGTAGTAGTAGTAGTAGTAGTAATAGTAGTAGTAGTAGTAGTAGTAGTAGTGATAGAAGTGGTAGTAGTGGTAGTAGTGGTAGCAGCAGCAGCACACATTAGCAGTAGCAGCAGTAGCAGTAGTAGTAATAATAATAATCATCATCTGGAAAAAATAAATAATACTTCTCCATTAATTAATCTATTTTAAACATAAGGAGATTGTAATATTGGCATAGCCAATGACAACAATATTACATTAAATAACTTTTAAAATGAAAAGGCAACATAAACTGGACAATATTTTTTTCTAGCATTTCAATGAAGTATAACAAACCAGATAGTTTTTCAAATGTGCCAAAACAAGTGCAGCTTTACTGTTGAATTAAAATTCAATTAATCACAATCATTTCAGCAAATACATAAATCTAATGGTAAAAATAGTGAAATTATATTTTTGGAATAAATAACAACTAGAGTATTTCAAGAAAAAGTATGAATGGCTTATAATTGTTAATTATATAAATGTTTGAAAATTAAACAAATATTTGGAAATTATTGCAATAAATTTAGTCAGTTTTGTAACTGTATTTATAAACATTTACTGCTTCATTAAGCAATAATGGATAGTTAAAATCAATGATGGAACATTTTCTATTTAATCACATTGTATCTAAATAGGAAATGCTTCTATTAACACTTTATGCTTTTTATCTAACATATGTGAATGCAGCCATTAGTTTTATTGTAAAAATTGAAAGAAAATAATAATAAAATATTTTCTTTTTCATTGATATTCTAATACATGTGTTCACACTGACACTCAACTATGGTCTAGAATTAATAGAAAGTTGGATATATGAACTTAAATGATTGTTGCTATTGAATTTTTGGACAATACCTGGATGGACTATTACAAAAAAGTTCACTAAGAAAAATTTGATACATCCAAATTCCAAACAATATCAACTTTTATATAATACTTTAAAAAAATATATAAAATAAATATCTTAAAAATTACTATTGCATGTTTTATTGATACAAATTGTTAATGTTGGCATTAAAAAATGTCTCATTTTATCATATTGGTAGGAAATTCATTCTTTAAAAGCAATAGCTTCTTATGTCAAACTTCAACAGCTGTTAAATACCATAATTGCTAATTTGATTTTTCATGCTGGTCTTGTTGCTTCTTTTAAAAAAAGTGTTATGAATATGAACAAAGTAGGTCCTTGAGTTTACTAAAAAAAATCTTGTTTGGTTCTTTGACAATGATTCGATTATTAGTGACTTAATTAAAAGGAAATATGTAACATTTTTTTACTTGAATGAATAGTTAAATACAGGCTTCATAAAAAATATGGATATTTAAACAAAAGTTATAGATAACAAAAAAAATGTATAGTGTTTTAAAATGGTAATTCCATATTTCATTGTTTTCAATGTTCTTTTTTAATATATTCTCCACCATGTTTTAATTGGCAGACAATCTTTTTTCAATTGATACAAAGAAAAAACAATAAATAAAAATTTTAAAGACATTAGTATAATACGTATGCTAAATACGTATACGGCAATACGTATAGAGAGTTTTGCCTGTTTTAATATTAGTATAATAATATAAATCTGTCATGTTAAAAGAATAAAATATAACATGCAAATAAAGAAAGAAAATGAAAGAAAAATCAATTACAAGGAAACTTGTGAGAAGACGTAAGAAAGGAACTACAACGATTTTCAACTCAAATTTTAGATCTTTTTTTTGTTTGTTAATGAGCTAATGTAGATCTGAAAAGACAATAGAATCCTATTAATTTAATAAACAACTTTTTTTTTTAAATAAGATGATATTTTGAAGACTCTGTATATTTTAATATCTTTTCAGTAAATGAGAATTAAAATAATGATATATCTATACTATTGACTCATTTTGACTGGAAGTTTGATGACATTATAATTGCTATTTGCAATTTTAAAAACATAACAGTTACTCTTTTTGATGGAATTCCTGGAAAGGTTTTAAAATATAGTAATATGTTAGTTTTAAAACTTTTTAAAAAATATATATATGAACGTATGAAGTTTTATCTCCAGATCTTAAGAATACTTCTATTACTAATATCATAAAAATAATTGGGATCAAAAGATTTCATTTTTTTTTTTTTTTGTGGAATATCATTGTTGTCCACAACAATAAAAATACTTTCAAAAATGTTATTGAATAAGTTATTTCCAATTGTAAATCAAAATATTCAGCTTAGTTTTAGACCAACCAATATAATTACTGTTGTCAGGAAAATATGAATCCAAATATAATTTCCTTACTGATTTGGTCAAGGCATTTTATCCATTTAATCAATAAATTTTGTGGCAGTATTTGAAAATAGCTAGTTGTTAATGAAAGTTTATTCACATTATTAAACTACTATATGATAATGATGAAAAATCTGAAGCATTTAAAATGTGTCCTTGCTCCAAGTTTGTTTGCCATTTTTCTGACAGAGTTTTGGGGAAAGTTTATAGCTGTTTCATGAAGCATGTAAGATGTTATATCGTAATTTGAACTTATTAAAAGCAAGAAGAAAAAGTAGAATATGCTAGAGATTGTGTTATTTTTTGTAATCCAATGAATAAAATATTTAATATAATGGTTTTGATGCAACTATAAAGTTTCTATTTTAATAATTAATGTTCAAAAAAAATGTCAGTGCTGGAAGAAAAATCTCCAGCAATATTTGACTTGGATTGTTTTCATCTTGACAATAAGAATCAATTTGAATATTTTGGTAGCTTTTTAAGTAGAAAGGTGTACTTCAGTGTTAAAATGTAGAAAAGATGTCATTAAATATAATAAGTTAAAAAAATATGGCATTCATTAAAGTAATATGACTACTGCAAAATAGTTTGTATATAAGGCAGCTATAATTATGCCAAATTTATTTAAGGCTATAATTCTGTCAAATTTATTATAGAGAAATGAAAACATAAATATCTTACCAATGTTACAAATTCAGTGGAAAAATTTTGTGTAAGAATATTTTTGCAGTAGTCTCAAGAATATAAACTTAAGATCATAAGAACAATTATTATGTTTTTTAGGTTACTTCATATGTTGATAATGAATCTATTATTGTAAGGGCACTTCTTTATTAGTCATTGAAGTGATCATGTAAAAATATATGAAAAAGTATTAGAATAGAACACACTTACATTATAAATTATCTCAAAGACACTTGAAAGATATACAAAAGTGTTTTTTATTAAGAATATATGCCTGAGATTAGAATAAAATGGAGAGCTATCATCAAAAAAAAAAAGATTGAAGTTTTTCAAAAATGAAAAATGTTTGCTAAATAAGTGAAAAGACAACAATGCAAAATATTAAATAAACAGACAAAAGTTATTATAATGATATCTATATATAGAGAAAAAGATAAAAATGGAGTAAAGATTATATATATATTGTGGCAGTCTGGGTTTTCCACCAGAAAAGGGGGTGCATCTAACTACAGTCAGACCTAGGGTCTTCAGGTAGGATGTCATGAATGATGTGATGAAGTACCTAACCAATGATCATGTCTACTTTCAATGGGCTAGCTCAAGGTTTATACATTAAATTCAGACACAATTTAGACTAGTTCATCCATATCTCACCCCTCTTTCAGATTCCACACACCTGTGAATTCAAACCCAGGAAGAATAATGCACTTGGCTCTCTTCAGAGGTCAATTTACCTTAGATAGCAATTACAATATCTCTACATAGGTTCCCATTGAGTGGATGATTCATCTAACCATGCTATAATATTATGATGTAATAGAAAGTATGTGTGTGTATGCATGTGCACCCAGTTATGAATTAATGAATGAATGGATAAATAACTTTGACAAACTAGAGAACATTTAATGAAAATAAAGTTAACAATGTTTATTGACTAACAAAATAAAAATTCCAAAAACTTTTTAAAAAAATGTATATGCATGTGTGTATCAAGTATGTATCTCTACCATATTAGTGATTAAATGTTCTTATTACTCTAACCCTTCCCATGATAGATATACATAGAGAGACTACATATATACAAAGTAGATAAGAGTAATGAAAAGAAAAATTATTAATTCATTGTTACAATGATCGCGAAGCTAATTAACTATTTAACAATACTATATAAAGATTTGTGCAATGGCTTCATAATCCAATTCCAACTGTAGAGATTTCATCTTCTTTGAAGATCTCCCTTGACTATGAACAACTTTCCTGTTGATAGAAAAGAATGTTTACACAAGAATATTAGTCATTCATCCTGAATAAACAAATATAAACAATTATTAATTAACAAAAAAATAAACATAAACAAAAACTCTGTCCTGTAGCAAGTACATGTTCTTAATATGGAATAATATCAAATAAAATCTTACCTTATTCCATATTGTCATAAGGATGATGATAACACTGAATGTCATGTTACTATAGAGGGAGAGCTGACCTAAATTTTATTTAACAACAAAAATATTTTTTGTCTAACTTATCAACCTTCCTCCCTGCACTTTCTTGCAGAAGTGAAATAAATTTTTTAAAAAATACAGAACTCTATAAATGTATATGTAAATAATAAAAAAAGATTACATAACAAATTAAGACTTTCTTCAAGTTATCTTGCATAATGTTCATGAATTAGACAACTAGTGTTTCTTTTAGATACAGTTTATCACTGTTCTGGTTATCCATCTATGGTAAGTCATACATTACTTATGGGGACTCCTTGGTGACATATTTGGAATGATGTTATTTCCATATTCTGTTGTTGTTTTCATCCTGTATCCATTTAGACATTTAAGACAAGGCCTTTGATGCTTTAGAAGGCATTATATTGTTAAATGTTAAATCATCACACTTTGTATGGTCAGGATTGACAACACTTTGGCCTTACAACAATATCAAATTAGCCAGAGTACATTGTTTTGCAGTTCATAAAAGATTAAAATTTTCTTAATTCATTGTTTGGTGTTTAATAATTTTTATAAAAACAGAATTATTTCATCATTTATATATATAACTATGCTGATGATATTCACTTTCATTATTTTATCCGTATTTGAAGAATAGCACGATCCTTTTATTTTAAATGTCTATTTAAATCACATCAATTATTTTATCCAGCTGCATGAATCTATTAGGATTCTTTATATTTGAATATCAGCTATAGTTTTTGTAATTTGCATTACAACAATCAAACAAATAATTTGGAGTGTTCAAATAAGCCATCCATGTTTCCTTAGATTTGAACATTCAATTTTCTGATGTTGTTATAATACAGCTGTTGTATCCTTTTTAAAATAGTAAAAGACAATGGAAATGGACTAGGTTTGTTTTTATAACTTGGCTTCTGTTGTTTAGTATATTTGCATTTTATTTCCTTTTCCATCACTGTGTGAATCCTATTGTTGTGAATATTATATTGATTGTAAATAAAATAAAATTATGTAGTAGAATTGTATTTTAATCTTCCACATTTGGTTACTTAGTGACTGGTTTGATATTAGTTCGTTACCATGTTTACCAAGTCTAAGTCTAGTATAATGATGTACAACACATTAACATTGAATTCCTTATTTGTATACATATATATTAGTACAATTTCTTTAACTAGGGTTTTTATCTTTCTATTAGATAAGTGAAACAAATCTATTGTGATATTCCTTTAATATAGCGAAAAAATAAACGTTTGTTGCATCTATATGTGTGTAGTTTTATTTACTCCATAAAATGAAAATACATGCTCAATCACTTATTAACTAAATTTACATTATAAATGAGTTTAATTTGGTGATGAGAATGAACAAAGGTTGGATTGTAAGCTTGTGTGTATTATAATGGGATGAATGGACCAAGCATGAACAATAATTGGATATGGGTAAAGAACTTCTATTTTGATTTATTCATTTTATATATTAAAAAGTATGAATGATAAAATATCTAAGATGTAAATCAAAGAATATTTACTTATCCTAACTTGTAAATATTTCTAATTTATTAATGCCATACAAATCAGGATATTTATCCAGTGAATATTCCTTATAAATTTCTTTAGCCTCATTTCAGTAGTCCATATGAAAAACAGACTGGAAATACAGATCATGAGACAAATTTTGGTTTTGTTGTTAACTATAAAAAGTGCACATGGTGAAATTATAATATAGACCAAAAGAATAACTGTTATACCTAGATATTAATCAAATCCAAAATAAAGTAAATAAATGAATGAGAACTGCAATTTAAATAACAATATAACTTTATTACAAAATTTACATAAAATAAAATATAATACAAAATTTATTAAGGATTAACACCAGAATTTAGCAACACCCTAAGCTTTCATTTGATCTATCTTAAGCTTTTTTGCCTAATCAAATATTTTCTTGATTTTCTGGAATATTACTATTATATATTTTTAAAAATAAATAAATATCTTGCAAATTATTTATATGAGTTGCAAGTAAAATGTATGTTTCACTAATCAAATTCACACACACAAGATGATAATTTATAATAGCTGTAAAATAATATATTGAAAATGTACTCCAATTATTCAACACAGCTGTTTGTATATAGCAAATATGTATTGATTTATTATATGTTTCACATATGACCTTGGGCAGAAATTTTGAATGGCTATTTCACATTAATATAAATAATTATAATGATTCTTATAAATTTGCACATGATATCTTCACTATTAAAAAAAAATTGTCTATCATGATATTTAATTTATTAGAAAGAAAATACCTCAGCAATGTTATGAATAAATATACTTCTCATGTTATTTTTATATAAAATATGTATTTTCATTATATTCCATCTAATTAACATGTAAATATAATTCTAGCTCATCCATAACATAATTGTGGCTATTAATATCATGATTATCATACAAGTAAAATATGTTTTTAAGCATGCATATATGCAATAATGTCTCGTAGTTCAACTTATACATAAAACTCCTATCTCCTAACATAAAAAGTTAACATAACATTGAATGTATTTTTATAATGATTAATTGGTTAAATATATAAATAAATTATAAGGCAATGATAAAAACATTTCTTTTAGTAAGTTATACAAATAAATATATGCCCAATTTCATTTTAATATATGTATGCCTGATTGCTGTACATTAAATATATATTAAAAAAATTAATATATGCATGTATTTTTTTTACCTTTATTTGTGTTCATTTTAAAAACACAAATAATATACGTGTGTAACATTATCAAATGTGTATGCATATATATTATTGTTTTGATTACAGCTTAAATGTATCAGCAAATGGGTGTATAATCAATTAAAACATATTTTAAATATTTTTCTAATGTTATTCTTAGAAATGAATTTTTTTTTAATATTAACAATTAAGAATTGCTATTCCCAGAATTAGAATAAATTTAATATTTACAATATTTGTAATAGCTAAAAAAAATAATAAAATAAGGTTCTTGTTTGTATTGTATTATTTTTTTTTATAAAGTGCCTACTTTCTTTTGTTCATTTTTCTAAAGTCTGATATCTTCTTTCGTTGGGTTCTTTGGGATTCAAGAGCACATGTTTCAAATAACATTCCTTTCACTTACTGAAATAGTTATGGCTTTGATTAATATCTCCTAATAGAATTACTAGAAAATCACGTATATTAGTTAATTCTTACAGTCCTTTGGAAATCTGGATATGAGAGGTAAGAAAATCTTCATTTTCTTTTTTGCATTTAGAAATCCATTTTGTTCACAAATTAAAAAAAAAAAGTTATTGTTTTCTTATAAGTCCTGAAGACAAAAGTTTTGCTACTTTATCAATATAAATTCTATTTTATTGTCTTTTCTTGCATTTGTCACTATTTGAAAAAACTGATTATTTAAAATCAGGAGTTTCTATCAAGGGCCATTTGAATATTTATAATATCATTCATGGGCCATACAAAATTATTGACTTAAAAATTAGCCTGCTATATTTGATTAAAAAATTTAATTAATTTATGCCTAATCATTAGGGATGACAACCTTTTCAATTGACAGACCCATTTCAATTTTCCCTTATAAATCAAGGCTTTTTTTTTTCCAAAGTATTCTTCATGACATATTTATATTCTCAAATTTCTTTTCATGTTCTGGACAGATAATTTTAGAGCAGTTAGAAGGCTAACTTTTATAAACTTCCCTTCAGAAAATGTTTTCAAATTTTCTGATTTGATTATACTTTTTATGAAACAATCAGCCACTCGATGAAACTTCTTTTCAAGCTTTTTATTTAAATATTTTTTCCCAAAGCAATTTTGTTGTAATCAGACTGTTTTGATAAATAGTGCCTCTTAATATTATGTTCTTCATTAAGTGAAATACTTTTCAGACATATCAGGCATATTTATTTACTAGTTATTTCTATTAAAAAATGTGTTGGTCCATTTCTTTTGAAGTGTGCAATCTTGGGTCAAATTTTCTTATCTTATTTAGTATAATCATTCCAATAATAAAAATTAAATGCAAATTAATAGTAATAAAGCAAGATTCGAGTTTTATTTTTTCTAGTATATCTTTGTCTGCAAAAATCAATATAAAAACAAACAAAATGTCCTCAGCATCATAGATTAAATCTGTAGTCAAATAACTGTAAAATATAGATAATTTGTTAGAATATTACACTTCCAATAGACTGAACTAGAACTATTATAAAGGTTGATGAGACAAAAAAGATGTAGGTGAAAAATAAATATTTTATTTTACTTAGTTCTTAATACAATATTTGCACTATGACCATGTTTAAATACAAGTTTTATACAGGGTCATTTTATAGACATTTCTGAAACTATCAAGGATTGGAGTGAGAACTTTCAAGGAATGGAGTTGGCCTTCAGGCCTGAGATTCCCCACCCTTGTAGTAAATGAAGTAAAAAATTTTATACATTAATATTTTTTAAAAATAATAAAATCAGAATGATTTATCCTTTTAAAATTTTTTTTTACTATGACTGATCATTCATGCTATTAGTTTTTTAATAATAAAACAAATAAATATAATGATTTATGTATATGCATAGTTATTCAACACCCATATGTACTTACTCTCTTCTCCTGACTTGTTTCTTATCTACAATTAAGACATAAATTGTACTTAAATATTTTAAAACTACTATTTGTCTATACAAAGAGATTATGTAAATTAATAATAATAATGATGATGATGATATTAATAATAATAATAATAATAATAATAACAACAACAACAACAACACAACAGCAGCAGCTTATCATCTATTTTGCTTTTTTTTTTACTTCATTTTATTAGTCTCTTCATTACTGGAATGTCATTCTGAGCTAATTGCTTTAATAATATATATATATATGACCATTTCTATTAATAATTGTTATCTCTTTGTAATTATGAGCAGAATCTTATATTTTTAGAAACTAGTACAAAAATGCTCCTACATTTTGAATGTATGGATGTAGACAATAGTAATATATGCAAATAGTTTTTAATATATATTTTGATTTGATGAGATATTTTTACTATATATTTGGAATGTAAGAGCATTAATTGTAATTTGTAAACTTATAAAATCTTGTATATGAGATAAACAATTATAAAAGGAAGACATTGTCATGCCCTTATGTAAAGAGTTAGGTTTGATCTTTTTCAGTGTAAAATATTTTTAAGATTAAAAAAAATGCCAATAAAAATTATTGTAAATAAATGTTTGATAAAAATGCATACTTGTAGTGTTAATTTGATTAATTAAGTGTATAGCTTTGCTATATGATATTTGAAAAGTTATGTTTTATTATTGTCTTTACTAAAAATTCTTGTTGATTTGAGATGCAAATTAGGATCCATTAGCATATTTTTTCTGATGTCTACAACATAAGTTTAAAATGTAAGATTATTATAGTTTTAGAATTTAAATAATCTAATAATTCTATGCTGCCTCATTCAATTAATTTTCTGTAAAAGTAATATTTTTATTACTATGTGCTTTTATGTTTGTTATCACTCTGTCCTTTACATCTAACATCTTTTCTTTATCCAATACATACTTATTTAAGATTGTCTCTAATCCTTCTCTAGAGCTACACTTTTTTTCCTCATCATTTAATAATATTATTTCTCTCTCTCTCCTATATTCCTTCTAAAATATTTCCAAATTTCTCTCTCTTATATTCCTTCTAAAATGTTTTCAATTTTTTTTATTCCCATCTCTTTCACTTTTATTAATATTCTTCAATAATTTATTATTTAATTTCATTCTCTCTCTAATTATCTATTTTAGCCAACTTCTTTTTTTAAAAAAATAGTTTTCCCATTTAATATTAACATCTTTTTCATTTTCTTTGTTTTTAATAGCACATTTATATCCTGTGCATGCTTTTTTCCCTCTCTTTTATAAATTTTACTAATTCACACTTTTCTATTACTTTTATTCTTCTGCATATTCTCACCTAAAATCCTATTTGCCACTTTTTCTACTTCACCACACCAGTTTTTATATTCATCTCCAACAAACTCTTCCATATTTCTTTTACTTTATATTATATTATTCTAACTTATTCTTATCATTCATTCTCCATCCACATCTTTCACTATCCTTTTTACTTTTATTACTATTTTTCACCACATTACTAACCATTTCTATTATAAAAAAATTATGATTACTATTAAAGCATGCAAAACTTTCTATATGTATTGCCACTCAGTGCAAACCAAAGTAATCAATGGTTTCCAGAAGGCTTGTGCATAAAATCCCCATCTAGTGCCTACTCATTCAATATACCCAGACTAGTTTGTGGCTTATGACCTTTCTCAGTGAAGAGCATTGAATCTGAGAGCACTGCACCTAGATTTTAGAATTTAATGCAACTCTCCAGCAGTCAGATGGGTATTTTATGCACAAGCCTTCTGGTGTCCATTGATTACTTTGGCTTGCACTGAGTGGTAATACATATAGTTTTGCCTGTTTTAATAAGTTATAAGCAAGCATAAGAAATGTTGATCATGTGATGTTTATTGGCTTAAAACCAATTCTGCCTAATATGATAGTGATGGCTATGGTTATTAAAGAACCAAAGATACCAAAATGTATATGTACTGAACTGAGTTCAAACCTGTATGACTATGTAAGCTAATGAGCTTGGATTGAAATTATTATGGGGTTTTTAATTTAAGACTCGTAGTTTTATAATTAAGTAAAGATAAAAGGTGGATGCTGGAGGGTTGCATTAGATTGTAAGATCTAGGTGCAGTGCTCTCAGATCCAACACACCTCACTGACAAAGGCCATAAGCCAAAAACTAATCTGGGGATATTGGATGAGTATGCACTAGATAGGGATTTTATGCACAAGCCTTCTGGCAACTATTGATTACTCTGGCTTGTACTTTGAGTGGCAATACGTTGTAACAGATGGTAAAATACACCTGGATTCGATCCTGCCCATACAGATGTAATGGATAGGGAAATAATCTGTGGACTGTGATGCTATGAAGAGATAGCAATCTTTAGATTATGACTCAAGGTGTCCTAATTTATTGCCCTAATGACACCGCCCACGGAGTTCTACCAGGTTTGAAAGGGGGAAAAGGTGCATCTAACAATGATCAGACTTTGGGTCTTCGAGTAGGATGCTAAAGAAATCTGATGAAATGCTTAACCAATGTTTGCAAGCACTTTTAATTGACTAGCTCTATACCTATTTAGTAATATCAAATGCAATTTAGATTAGTTCATCCACTTTTCACCCCTTTCTGATTCCGTTATGCCCTAATATTTGAGCCTAGGGAGAATACACCTCTGTATAGGTTACAGCATTTATTATATTTGTTTTACTATACAACTTTTATATAACAAGAAAATATATGTCTGTGCATGCATAATTGTTTGTGAACTGTGGAATGTCAAGACAACTCAATAAACCAGAGACTGAAATAATATAACCTCTTAAACATTTATTGACAATGATAAATAATATTAACATAAAGCATAATAACAATAGTAATAATATTTACATGTGTCATATATGAATTTCTACCAATCTGTTAGATTTCTCTAAATCCATCCCTTTTACCCCATGGTAGAAATCCATCTATGACATGCATTATTTATAAATCGTAAAATATCCAAGAAAAATAACATTAATAATTTAAACTGATTGTGATGCTGGCTAGCTAAATTAAATATTTACTGATTTCCACAAAGCAATCTATTTAGTTTAAGTCCCCCCCCCCCCAATTTAAATATATATGATAGATATAGAAATTAATACTATTTGATTAGTCAATCACACTGAAAAATATTTATAAGGGTTAATCAACAAAATAAAACATAAAAGGTGTATTCTGTATCATGTATTGCAATTTAATCTGTAAAAATAAATGTAGATATTCTTACTACTATTTACATGGATAATCTGATGTGAAGCAGGTGGGTTAACCTAGATTTTATTTACAATAAAATAGAAAAATAACTAAGTGAATCATCCCCCCATTTCTTCTTTGGTAATTCTGAAAAATGAGGTTTCTAGCATCAAAGTGTGAAAATACAACATAGTTTTCAAAAAATCAAACAAAAATTTACAACATTAATTTCTTGATTAAAATAATAGTTGGGACAAAGTCCATAAAATCATCCTAACAGAAATAGTTGATGGTTAGTCATGTTATTCTCCAACAGCAGTTTGACTCAGCAAATCATTTTCCTTGGCAAGGATATATAGGACAGTGGTGTCTTTCTGTAGTCATGTATGGTAAACACCTTGATCCTGAGCTGATTCCTTTTAGATATTCCAATGCTTGTTTATTTCAGACTGCAGACATCTTCTTGTGTGTCTTACAATAAAGTAGAATGAAAATAGGTTTTATGCAACTGATAGGAAATGACGTGATTCACAATAGCACATTTTGCTTTAGCCCATCTTCATCTTAAAGTACCATTAAATAATTATTTGTAATCATAAATTACGTTAGATAATATAGAAGCACTTCACATATATATATATATTAAAAGAGCTATTTCTTTTTTGCTTCCTATTTTCAGCAGACTTAATTTTCATTTCTCTTTTTGAAAAGATTTAAAATATTAAAATTATTCCAATAACTTTCAAAACATGATTTAATTATGCCCAAATCTATAAATTATTTTTACTTTTATTTCTCACTTTCTTTCTTCTGAATTTGACAAAATTTAAAGGACAGTATTTGACTTTAAAAACTTCTATGATTCAAGTAAAAGTAGAAACAAAACTCCATTTTAGGGTTTGAAATTTTAATTTAATTGCTGTTATATTGTTATAGCTGAAGTATTAACAAGAAGAACGATTTTTAAAATGTTTATGTTTTTAAGCAGTTCATGCGTATGTCTCGCGAAACACTTAGATTTTCAGTTTGCCTATTGTTTAAATACACATCATTTATAATAAATAAAAAATAGGATAATAAAATTATAGTTTTATTTTCAATTTCTATGGCCATCTAATTTGGCCTCAGGTTATGCTTAAGTCATCTGACTATAAATTACGTTCAATTTTTGATTTAAAACAATCCATTACAGTTTATTAATCAACTAGTGCATATATATATACAATATTATTTCCTAAAATATTAGTTGTATCAAGTGATTTGTTACAAAATAATTTATTGTGAGTTCTTTAATTAACTGTGAATAGAAATAAATATACATATATATGTGGTACTGTATATATGTGTTAATAATAAACAAATAATCTCCCCATTATTAATGCAAGTTTCAAATGGATTGGATTCAATAAGTAGACTAATCTTGTTACGAATATTTGTGTTGTAAGCTACCCCTTACAATGTATGGGGAGTTTTGCCTGTTTTAATAACAATTATAAGCAAGCACAAGAAATGGTGATCATATGATTACTAATACATGTCAAATCAATTCTCCATATGTAGTATGACTCAGTAAACACGAGTGCAAGAAGTTTTGTACACAAAGTCCCTATTTAGTGCCTAACTCATCCAATATTAGCAGATTGGTTTTTAGCTTAGAGTTTTCATTATTTGAGAAGTCTTGGATTTGAGAGATTGCATTAGATTTTAAGATCTAAGTGCAGTGTTCTCAGATCCAAGACTCTGCATTGATGAAAGCCACAAGTTAAAAACTAGTCTGGAAATATTGAATGAGTAGGTACTAGATAAGTCTTTTATGCACAAACCTATTTATATCCATTGATTGCTAATGCTTGCATTGGGTGGCACTAATGTATAAATAGTTTATTACTGATTTAAAATATTGCCTACATACATTGTATGTGGAAATAAGAAAAGCATGGATATTAAGAGAATACAATTTTAGTTGTCATAGTAAACAGGATTAATGGTACTGTATTGGTTATATCTTTATTTACAAAGAATACTATTGAAAAGTGAGTTAAATCTGTAGCTTTTTTTTTTAGAGTAGATTTTTAACATCCATTACCAATTCTATTTATTGTTAATGAAAACAAACTCTCATTAAAGTATTCTTGACATTTTTAGGATACAGTGCAATTACCAAATAGATTGTTTCACAATTCATTATTATTTAAAAATTTCTTTTTCAGCAATAATTTAGGAAACTCATAAACTAATTTTGCTATAACAAATTTTTGGTTTTCAAAATTAATTAGTTTGTGAAAGTTAATGTAATTTTCAACATGTTTTGCAATATAAAATCATTTTTTATATACTAATATAGTTTATTTAAATATGAAATACCCATTTATTATTTTTTTTAAAAATTAATCGGCTAGAATTCAATAAGTTGAAATATTCTTTGATAGCATGATATTGAAGTTTAATAAAAAGCACTAAGAAATTTGAATGGCCATAATCATTCACAAGAAGAAAAACAACAATATTATAATGCATATATTATAATTTAGAAAATAAAATGCCTACAATTAATGAAGTAAAATTAAGATGTCAACATTTTTAAATAATCAAGAACTGTAATTACAATTTAAATAGTAAATCAATTATTCTTCCCTTTTAGTTGACAAAATATATTTGTTTAAAATTATAGTCCTTTGACTGTTATGCATTTTGTTTTGATACTTCCAACAAAATTTAACAGTATAAAAAATATGAAAAAAAAATATGAAAATTTAACAGTTAGATTATCGAAACTTTCGCTGTTTTTTCATTTTGTAAAGTATAATGATTTTAATCATATAATAATAAAAAAGAATGTCATTTTATATATAGTCCTGCATAAATTAGGGAGTGGACCTACATCGTTCAAGATCTATTAATCATGATTCTAGCTCTGATTATTTCCAATTCCTGAATTTCTTTCTAAATTTCAAGTAATATAATCATTATTTTTTAAAATAAATGTGTACTTTTTTTCTTACCTTATTTAAGCATATATGTTATTTTAAAATATTTGATATTATTTCATGGCCGATTGTTAATTCTATAAAAACTAATGATCTAATAATTTTTCTGCAATATTTTGCATATTTTCTTCCATATATTTTACATATAGATTTAACAGATAAAAGATATGGTAGGCCTCATGAACCTTTTTGGAGTAAAATTCAGTCTTTTTTAACAATAATTTGTGACTATTTTCTATAAAGGATCTACAGTATTCCATTTGTAATGTTTCAACCTCAATCTTTAGACATGAAATATCAACTCTAGGTATGCATTATGAAATAAATATAATGATGTTTAAAATTAAAGTTGCATGTTTTGACTTTTTGAATTATTGCTGATTCCTTATATGCAAGATATAGATCATGAAGATAATTTGAAGTGGAAAAAACATTTTGGTATAGCACATTATTTAATTAATAAAAAAACGAACATTTACTGAACTGAAATAGAGATGTTATTTACTTATTGCAGACATCAAGTCAATGCTCATTTAATTTACAAAAATGCTTTTATACAGATGATCGCAGCTATTAATTCAATTTTTTTTTCTCATAATTTTTTAAAAGCTGAACAAAACAAACTACAAATTGAAAATACTACACAGAGGTTCCTAGAGAACAAGAATACAGAGGGGGGGGGGAGATGAGTTTTAGAAGTTTGGTGCTGTTATTTATCAGAATTTTATTTTAAGCATTGCCATTGTTAATTTTTTACAGTTTTAAATTACATGGCAAACTTTTTTCTCTCTTAAAAATTCAATAATTAAAAATTTTAAACCTGAACGAAGTCTACAATAATTAAAAATACCGTTCAGGAGCTCTCTAGTTTATATATATGCATTATTTTTTTTAGATTCTATTTATTTATCTTGTAACTAAAAAAAAAAAGTTTTTTAAGGCTATACTTTGAAATGAATAGATTTTAGATTGCAAGTAAAATTTTCTTGGTAGAAAGTTTGTATAAATTAAAAATTTAGTACTTAAGTTGAGGGAATAACGTTTCTGCATAAATGTATCTATTTAATTTAATTTTTTAACGTTTATAATCATTATAAAAGCTGCTCAAAGTTCTCAGCAAAATTGTAATTCTCAGCTTTTGTAGAAACTTTTATATCTTATAACAATGACAATATATTTACCTTTAGCTACATAATATGCAGCAATGAATATGTAATAACTATGTATTTATTTATTTCAAGAATCTGTATTTCGTTAATGGGAAAAATTGTGTCCGTTAGTCTTCGAGCTAATTAATTATTTGGTTACATACAAAGTTCCTCATTTGTCATAGACAAAATTATGAGTAATCACATCTAAATTTCCATAAGTATAATGTTAATGGCTAACTGCTACTGCACATTAAAAGTGCTAGTCTACTTTTATATAATGAATGTATACAGAATATATCTAGCTAATCACAGATGAAAAATATAAAAACACTATATTGCGTTTATTATATATGATACTTTTGATGAAACACTACATCGAAAAACCATTAAAATGAAGTCAGATTAGTCTTGAAATCATTACTAAAAGATAATGTCAATGAAATTAATAGAATTGCATCAAAAATTTTGTAGAAAATAGAAGATTCATTAAACATAATGATCAAATTATCCTATTAATCCAGAAAACAAAATGCCTACCAATTAGAAGAAATCAATTTTTATTTCTATACCAAAGAAAATAGTTTTATAGTGTCAAAACTATTATACCATATCTTTTATGATGCAATAAATAAAATTCTAAAACTTATATAACACATTAAATGAAAACTTCCAAATATGCAATTGATTTCAGAAAAGATCAAAGAACTAAAGATTTCATTGTTGATATACATTGAACAGATAAGACTATGAAATATTAGAAAAAAGTCTGAATATGTTTTAATGATTATAATGAGTTCTTTGATTTAGTCCACCATGCTAAATTTGTGGATTTAAAAAAAAAATCTGTACGATTATTAGAAATTGAGAAATAGGCCATAGTGTAACAAATTGGTTTCATATCAATAAAAAAATTAAGCAGAGCTGTTTGATATCATCTTATGTATTCAACTCAAATACATAATTAGTAATCACCTTAGATAAACACAATGGATTAGATTGATGAAATAAACATCCATTATCTTAGAAAAGCCAATGACAACCCATTTATAACTGAAAGCACAAAAACCTTAAAACTCTTATTTGCAAAGTTAAAAAAGGGAAAAGATGGGATTATAGTCAAAGTTTGTCATAACAAGGTTTGTAGCTGTTTTATTATTTTTTTAAAAAGGGGGTAATAAAAGCATAGAAGTAATTGAAGTTTTTGCCTCCTTGGATCATTCAACAATAAAAATTCTAGTAGTCAAGTGATTCATAGTAAATTAATGCTATCCAAAATATTTACCACATTTAAACATAGGTATTTATTTTAAAATGAAGTCCTGAATTATTCAAAGTATGGTGTTTCTGTGACTTTCTATGGACATAAAATTTGGACAGTGAAAAAAAAAAAGAAAAGTATTTAATGATTTTGAACTGTGATGCAGAATTTATGAAAATTTCAATGACATCAAAAAATAGAATAGATTTGAACTCTCTTGCTTGAAGCTCATAAGAACCAAGTTGATATTGTCCTATTTTGGTCATATTGTGAGACAATTTAATTCACTCATTAAAAAGATTTACAATTCTTAAAATTGAAATATATTATTCATCATCAAAATAATAAATGTATCTTTGAGCAATCTAAACAAATGATAGTCCATATAGCTAAAATACTATTCATGATTGCAAGGAATCAATATAGACTTGGTATATAATATTTAGTTCCATGTCTACATTTTTTTAAAACTTATTTTTAAAAAAATGTTTATTAAAAAAAACAAAACATTTCTGGTTGAAATTCAATTATTTCAGAATAACTGTCAGCTCTTTCCTTTCTGTCTTTTTTTAAAAGTTAACTAGGTAGTAAGATTTTTTTTGTGCATTTTGTTATAAGAGAAAAGGAAAAGTTTAGTTTTATTCTTTTGATAGAAACGAAAACGTCAATTTGACATTTCACAAAAGTTTATCTTTATATATATATAAATTATTTATGATTTTTATTAAAAAATTATTTTGGGTACTTGTGTGTTTTTTTTGTCTATCAAGCTTTGCAACCTGTATTTTTATTATTATTATAAATATAGTTTTGGGCCATACATTTGTCATGTAATTCTCCAAACTATTTATTGTCTTCAAATATGTGTAATACATAGATTACTTTTGGAATTGTTGATTTTAGAAATTTTTTATTAGTTATACTATTAAATAGTTTAAACAATTTTTAGGCCCAATGGCAAACCTATATTTTGGAGGAATTTTAATATTTTATAATAAAGGTAGATTAGTCCATGAAAAAGCTTTACATATTATATTTAATACCAATCTAAACGATTACATGCAAATCCCTTCTCAAATCTTAACAACATGCAATTCAATCACTTATATGTTTGATCTTGGCATTAAAATATATAATTTGGTGTTGTTGTATATCTTGTCACTGATGTAAATATTTTTGATTTGTATTACATAAAGTTGTGGGTCAGCTAAATAGCAATAAAGATGTTGATCAATGATAACTACTGTACATGCTTTTGTTGAATCCTCAATTGCATCATGATATTCAGAAAAAATAATTAGTCCATAAACCATAATAATTTAATATTCCTGTGATGATTGGAATAATTTTTTTTTGCTCATATAAAAATGGATTTTGTAACCACTTTTTTAAAGAATTTACCATTACTATTTGCATTTTTAGAGATAAGCTTAGAAAGATTATTGAAATAGATTGAAAGCATAATGGTATTTTGCATTTTGTTGCTAATTTTTATACAGTGAATTTGCGCTTATATAATTAGGATTTTTATTTTGATATTCTTTTCACTTATTTATTATCGACTCTAATTTGCTTAATTTGTGAATGATTACTATAATGAAATTTATACAATTATAATTACATTATATTATAATCATTCTGTTTTCTTTTATCTTAAGCAATGAAAAAGACTATTAGTGGGAAGCTTTGAGGAATTAATTCCTCTAATATAGGCTAAGGTTGTTAGATACTACTCTATAATTACTATTTTTTTAGCAATATTTAATGAAGTTGCAAAGGAAATTCATTTCTGTTTCATATATAATAACATGCACTTCTATTGAAAGTTACCCTAAAATTAAAAACCGAAAATATACCAAGTATATCATTAGATTATATTAAGACTTGGGAAAGGACCTCTGTTTCATTGAAATGAGAATCAAATCATATTTAATAATATTACAAATGTACTTTGATGGTGAAGATTGTAATTGCTTTCCAGCTATCAGGCAGACAGTTGGACTGAATTGTTAGTATCATAAACAAAAGTCCTTGAGAAGAATTTGTCATACATAAAAATAACAATAACTAACGATTAATTAAATATTATCAATATTAATATTTCACAATATTTATTCAGGACCCTACTTTAAAAACCATAATGATGCATAAATTATTATGTAAGCTAATATTAGGAAACAATACCATAAATACAAAAGAAACAAAATACTCTAACTTCAGTTATCAGCTTATGGCCCAATAAATTTTCATTAAAAAGGATCCTCGATAATTCTTCATCTACCATAAATTTGTTTGATCAACATAAAGTAATTCTAAGAATCATAAATTTTTCATTTCCACACAGCTTCATAAAAGCTCACAAAATATAACTTTCATAATATACACATTTGTATAATAAAAAAGGATGAATTGGCTTAAAAATATGTAGCTATTTTTAAGTTTTATTATGCAGAATTGCCATATCTATATAGTAATTAACAGAAATCTATTTTTTAGAAAGAATTAAAAATCATTTTATTTAACTATTTTTTATGCAAATTTTAAAACAAATATAAAATATATAATCAGGACATTTAGATTAGTTAATCTTGAAATGCTTGGGTATAAATTTATGCTTTATGCATCTGGTTTATGAGATACAAATTCACCTTCCATGTTAAAAAACAAATAAAACATTCTAAATCTAGTGGGGAAAAAAGTATTATACACAGAGCACATCACCTGCCAGATAGTGAGGATGTAATATGTTAAAAATTTTAAATGCATAGTTCAATAAATTTAAAAACAATCACAAAAATATCTATATATATCATATACTGGCTCTTTAGTTTGTTATTTAACAAGTTGCACTGCTGTCTTTTTGTTTTGAAAGACTAACATCTTAATTATAGTTCTTCACTGTAATCCAACTCTGACATATCTTTCCACTGAAAACAAATAATATTGCATTTCCTTAGAATGCCTATGATATAATCTTTATAGCATACTAAATCTACCTTTACCATAAAAACCATTATCAAGTTCATCATAAAATATTTTTTATAACATGTTATTATTTCACAAGCCTAATACAATATAGAGATGTCTTTATATTAGTAAATTCAATATCACAAAAAGCTAAAGAACATACTTATTGTTATAACCTTGCTGTTGCATTTTTAGATTCTGTGAAGCATTGGTAAATAAAATTTCTCTAGTGTATTTGTTATATCAATAGATATCTGTTTAATTTCTACATATTATATATGCAAAAATGTCAATGAAATAGTTATATCACTATGATCAAATACTCTATCTTTTGTTAAGTGCAGAAGCAGCACTTTAAAATCTGCACAAAAAATAACCAAATGCAAAGAAACAAGAAAGATATAATGTAAAAAGAATGTCAAACAATATATATATTAAAATAAATGTCTTATTGATTTCAATGTCAGCCATGTAGTCTTCTGCATGGTTGTAATCAGATTTTCAGTTGTAAGGGATGCTAATAAATATAGCATTCAGAAGTTTTAAATATTATATAAATCAGAACTAATGACTTAAAATAAAGTAGATAATAATTATAATCAAATATTAGAATTATTAAATGTTATTTAAAATGTTTAATTTAAAAGAAACTTGTAAATTATGTTAAAATGTTCCCTCAGATAATGTAATGAATGTATTGCAAAACAATTCAGTTAAGGAATACATTTTAAATAATTAAATTAAAAATAATATGCAATTCAAAAACAAGAGAAAAATTCAAGTAATTTAATAATTACAGTGTTTTGCAAATTCAATCAATTAAATAATTAAAATGTTTTTAAAATACTTGTAATTAAAATAAAATTAGGTCATAAAAGTAACAAAACTAAGATATTAAAGATGCTAAAAACAAGATCCAAGGGTATTAAAAACAAGACATCAAAATTTATTTATGGCCAGTTCTTATAAGTAAATCTGGATTCAAACTTTATTCAAACTACGCTAAATATTCATTACGATGACTGAATAGAAAAGAGAAAAACTGCCAATTGCTGAAATTTACTCTGCATCTCTAACAGACCCAACTAATTAAAATGAAGAAACAATGCTTAAACCTCAAATTTCAAGGAGATTGTTAAAAGACATTATGACAATTTACAAATGGAATCAATTAATACATGCCACTATAGAAGAAATATTATACAAAAAGAATACTCTTCAATAAACTGGAG
Source organism: Epiperipatus broadwayi (assembly GCA_028023455.1). NCBI lineage: Eukaryota > Metazoa > Onychophora > Udeonychophora > Euonychophora > Peripatidae > Epiperipatus > Epiperipatus broadwayi. The sequence continues at coordinate 8,766,218 of JAQFVV010006209.1, read as the reverse complement.
GCAAGCCCGGTTTCAGCACTTAATTCTTCATAAGTTTTAAAAAACCTGTTTAGATTGTTATCTTAATGTATTAACAATTTTAAGTTTAATTTATATTTAATATTAACAAACTATATTTTATATTATTAAAGCAAGAAGCGAAAGTTTTTTAAAAAGAGGGTTAGTTGCTTTTTAAGGTAACTGAAGTTAAAAAAAAAAAAAATCAGATAAATGGCTTATTTATGGAAAAAAATATTTTATCCGACAATTATATTTTATAATGAGCTATTGTTTTGAATAATATTGTCTTTATAAATAGTCTGGTCTGCATATTTATGTTTACTTCATCTGGAATCACTTCTACTTGCAAATTTTTGGGCATCCACAGTGGGGCATTATGTAAATTGATATTGTAAACACCCATTTGAATGAGTTGAATTACATGATTGACCAGACAATGATTTTTTTTTCTCTATACATTGTAATTATATAAATAATGAAACAAAACTAAAGTTGTGGACAGAAAATAGCATAAATATTTGTCAGATTTTTAAGAAGATTCAGGGGATGCTATAATGCAATTAGTGGTTAATTCAGTTATAAATATATTGAAAATAATGAGTTTATTGAGTATAAAAGAAAATTTGTAGATCAAGAAAATGTAAAATGAAATAAATGAAGATGAGGAAATGATTACAGAAGAAAATTTAAAAACAAGCTGTCAAGAAGACAGCATAAGAAAAGATAAGTTCTGATATGGACAGTGTTGACTCAGATACTGACATAAATAAACAAATGGAGCAAAAACAGATTGAGATAAAAATTATTGAGAGAAATGCCACATCATCACAAGTAGATAATGCAAATGATCAGCACATTATTCAAACAGATGGATTTAAGAATGGAAAAGATGAATCAAAATGGCCAAAAGCAAATGAAACAAATGGAATTGAAGATAGAAAATGGACAAAAACAGATGAAATTAAAAATGGGAAAAAAATTTGATCAATAGACAGAAAAATTACAGTAAAAGATAAGCGCATAAGTATTGATAGTAAAAGATAGAGTAGAATAAAATAAATAAGTTATTCTAAAGATAGATGGACAAATTAAGTAAAGAAAGAGAAGTGTTGTAGAAAATAAGCAAGTATGGCTTAAAAAAGAAGTAATGGATCAAATGATGGAAGATGAATAATGTCAATTAGAACTAAAGTCTGAAGAATCAAAACTATGTGAGGAAAATATAAAAATTCAATAAAAACAGTTTCAAATAATTGAGTAAATAGTCAAATATGGACCTGATACATTAAAACAAAAGAAAGATGAATTAAAACCATATGAAGAAATTCAATAAGAACAGTTAAAAATAAGTGACTAAATGGCAAAAGATAAAGCTGTTAAATTAAAACAAGAGAATGATAGTGAATGAAGACTATTAAAAAAAATAGAAAGTAATCAAAAATTGTTAAAACTAAAGATTCAAATAACAGAAGCTTTTAGCCTTAGAATAAAGATCTGATGGCTCAAAAGAATGGGATAAAAAAACAATAAAAGGACACAAGCAAATGGAACAAAAGCTTGTGTATGCCCAAAACTAAACAAAATTAAAGTTAATACAAAAATGGAATGAGGACTTACCATCTGAGCTGATCAAGGTGTTGGATAAAAAAATCCAATAACCTGATTTGAACATCAATCTCGTGCATAACAAATTGATTACTCATATATCTAATATACATATAGATGCACAGGATTTCGAGTGAACTGATCAGAATATCAATGGAAATCAAGTTTACTTAGTAATGAAAAGAGATATTACTCTCACACATCAATTAAGTCTTCTCTAGAATTACCACAAAAAAAAAAAAAAAACTCCAGATAAAGAGCAACCTTAAATCACTATAAATAAATGTTATAGTGAGCAATAAGCTGATTAAAAGTATTACAAAATGCCAGATAGAAATGTCCAAAGGATAATAAAAAATTAGTACAAGGTACTTTTTTTTATATTTAAAAGTTTAAGAATTTGAAATGGATCTTTTATTCATTTCAGCGTTAACTATGTAGTCTTACAGATGATTGTGATCAGGTTTTCAAAGTTATGAGGGGTGTTAATAAATATAGCATTCAGAAGTTTTTAAATATTATTATATAAAATAGAACAAATAGCTTAAAATAAAATAGGCAATAATCAAATGTTAGAATAAATTATTAAATGTCATTAAAATATTAAATAATGTAAAAAAAAAAATTTTTAAATGTTTAAATTTAAGAAAAACTTGTAAATTATATAAATTAAAACAAAACTCTCTTATCAGATCATAAAAGTGTCAAAATAAAATGAAAGGTGTGAAAAACAAGATCTCAAGCAAGACATCAAAACCTATATGGTCAATTTTACTTAAAATGAGTCAATCTGTATTCTCACTTTATTCAAGCTACATTGAACCTTCATTATGATAACTGAGTAGAAGAGGAAAAACTGCTGTTTGCCGAAATATACCCTGGATCTCTGTGACTCCACCAAGCTATATATATATTTGAAGGAATCTGTAATTAAAATGAAGAAACAATATTTAAACCTCAAATTTCAAAGATAGATTGTTCACAGACATTATGGCAATTTACAAATGGAATCAATTAATACATGCCATTATAGAAGAAATATTAGACTGAAAGCCTCACAATGAACCATAGGGAAAGCTGACTATGGAACTTTTTCTTCATAAGTTAAAAAAAAAAAAACTGTTTTAGATTGTTATTCTAACATGTTAACCATTTTAAGTTTTATTTTAGCTTATATTTAATACTAACAAACTATATTTTATATTAATGATTGATTAGAGGAGGAAGCAGAAGGGTTTTTTTTTTTAAAAAAAAGGTTAGTTGCATTTTTAAAGCAACTTAAGTTTAAAAAAAAATTTGCTCCATTTTGTCTATATTTGTTTTTTTAAAAAAGTTTTGTCAGATAAATAATCAAAAGTATACTTATTTTAAGAACAAATTGTGCAGACTTGTAAAATATTTAATGTGTCCAAGTTTTTCAAATAATGAATATAATATAATTATTGGTATCATAAGTTAAAGGTTTATTTTGAAATTTGATCAAGTCCATTTGTATGTAAATTAGTCCTTCTTTTGATTATTGGGAGATAAAATTTTTAAGTATATTAGAATTCATTATGTACATGAGATTGTTAGATCACTGTTACATATAGGGTATATGAGCACAGACTTTCACATGATCTTCCACTCTACCTAATAGCACTGATACACTCAAGCACATATATCTGAAAAGACAAATATATATGTGCTGGAGTGTATCAGTGTTATTAGATAGAGTGGAGGGTCATGTGAAAGTCTGTGTCATATGCCCTATATATTACATATATAGACACATGTATATAATAAGCCTGTGTTTCAGTTATCACTTACGCGGTTATTGTACACAGTATCTGTATGGTAGATTTATTCACAGTTTTATTCTGTAAATTTGGGATCAGATCCAAAGAAATACCTCAGATAATTAAGGAATATTACTAGTAAATTGGGGTCAGATTCAAAGAACCACCTCACATAATTAGTTTGTTATTGTTAAATTGGGATTCAGACCTAAAGTCGCCACTCCTTAGTTATCATTGTAGAAAGATGTATTGATTAAAATTATTCCCTATTAGATATATGTGTGACTATCCTATGAAGCTTAAGATATAAATAAATATATTATATTTGTGGGAGTCAGTCATATATAGGATTATATCCAGAAGGTATTAAAGACCAAGAATTTACTCTACTGCAAGTGTGCTCAATCATAAAAAAATAAGTTGTATTATAAAATTTAATTGAAAAATTAATGCTTTGAAATTAATCAAAATAAATATTGGAAAAATAATTTTATTGAGAAAAAAAATTATATTTGCCTGACAATTATAATATTTTGTAATGAACTATGTTTTGTTTTTGGTTTAAATAAAGTGTTATCATCTTTATATGTAATATTGTCTGGTATGCATATTTATTCCATGTCCATTTCATCAAGGGTAACTTATGTTCTATATGATCTAGCCAGGTATTGCAAATAGTGGCTGTATAGTAGTCATCATCATCATATTAAAGAAAATACTTTTAAATCTTATTTAAATATATATATACACCTGGGTCTCTTTTTATGCGGACTTATTTAACGCGATTTTGAAGTTACGCGATTCATGTTTCTTTGGAAGTTGAACTCCGATAATGCGCTATTACTTTAAATAATAAATTTTGCGCACTTACGTCATATTGAAAGTAATAGCACATTATTGGAATTCGACTTTCATCTTAGTAATTTCAATATTTTCAGTGCTTTATAATAGTAAGATTTTATGCAATAATGAAATTAAAATCATAATTTCCACATTTTATGTATACACACCTTAAATTTTACAAGATTATAATGTAAATTTGTTCAAACATTGTGCGTGTTAATTTTGCATTTTAAATCACATTGTTTTTGCTTTTTAAAAAAGAATATAATCAATTATTAATCATTTAGTGTCCACAAGTTTATTTTTAATCATTTTCTTATTAATGACACTAATCACGAATGTGCTCTTAAATTCCAACGAGAGCTAAATGGTTGTATGTCTGGATATAGTGAGCTTCATAAACAATAAAATCATCATCTCAAAGATTAATTACTAATTATGTTGTCACCAGAAAACCAGTAACACAACATGAGTGTGAAGTTGGCGCTAATTGTATTTCCTCTTGTAAAGAATCTGATTTTTTACCAGTTTGCAAACGAACCTGTTTGACGGCAAATAGCGATAATAATTAAAACATTTATAAAAAAATGTAAATTACTGTACTGTAAATTATGCATAAAAATATATTATTTTGAATAAAATTAAATATTATAGTTAAAAAAAGTTTGTCTTGTATTAATTTTTTTCAAATTTGAAATTTTTTATTAGTCATATTTTATTTTATTTTTGCGTGAATTTTAAAGTAATTTTACGTTGGTGCTTTGCTTTTACACGACTTTTGAAAAATCATAGTCCGTATCCCCCCCTTTTCAAGGTAAGTTACGTCTATTTTTGTGCGATTTCGTTTGCGTGTGTTTCTGAGGAACCTATCTATCGCGTAAAACGAGACCCAGGTGTATATATATATGCCAGGCTATTTCAAGATGTTTAATGTCAAGAGGCACCCAAATTAATAAAATAAATGTAAATAATTGAAACATACATAAGTTGACCATTGCAATATATTTAAAATTCAATATTAATATTTCAAAAGAGCATATTAATCAAAAACGTAATTAAATATTTGCTATAGTTTTGTATATAATTTTAATAAAGATATTATCTAGAACAAAATATATATATATGCATTTAAATTATAAAATAAATTCCCAGATTTTTGTTCTTTACAATTCAATTTTCAATAAAATATGTCAAGTGTTTTTAATAAATTGAGACATAATTTATTTACTAAAAAACAACAACAACAATCTATTTGGATTAGGAAAACCAATCTGAGAAAAAATATTACAGACATGAACAACATAAACTACAAGTTTGATAATTATTTGCACTTTATTTATACTAATTCAGATATAATGAATAGTTAAAGGTTTTATGTTATGCCATTTAAAATTTATTCTTATGATATAGCTAATCATCTATATATACAATACTTTCTTATAACATGTAACAATTACATTCTTTTTTATTTTCTAATAAAAATTATAATTTTTTTTATTAATCTATTATATTTTATAAATTCAAATTCCATCTAAGTTTATTGGATTGTGTAATGGAATCATCTTAAAGGCATGAGCAATTAAATCAAATAATCTGTTGAGTGTTGATAATTTGAAATATCTTTCTAAGATAAAAATAAGTGGTCCAAGATTATTAATCCAATGTTTAAGTGCTATACTAGTAAAGATTGAATTTACAGATTCTTTTGTGATACATATAATAAATAAAAATAGAAATTTAATGGTTGTACTAATAAAATCATCCTTCAATAAATATCCATAAAATTCCAAAAAAATTCTAAAAAGTGCTATTTTTTTTTTTAGTATTACAACTTTTTTATACAATAAGAAAAAATATTATATATATGGTCATAATTTCTGTTCAAGATATTTCAGTAATGATAATGATGGAGGAATAAATTCTTCTTGAAAATTTTCAACCTGAGTATGTCGTTTTCCACTGTAATCAAAACCTAGAACAGAAAAAAATAGCAGGATTGATCAATATACCAAATAAAGTATCACATTTAACAATTACAATAATGGCAGTAATCTGCTAAACACCACTTTACTCTAGAGCCAGTTATGTAAACATAATTAATAAATAGACACTAGATGATAGTAATGACCAAATCTACAGACTAGTTTAATTCTCATTGATCTACTATCCAATCTACATAATTGTTTAAAATTTCTTGTCATTGGCTTCAATAGCACAATAGGCGGCTACTGGAGATCTTATTACCATTTGATGTTCTTTAATTATTTATGCTTGTATCAATGACTCTAGAATAAAATAATGTGAAGTGGATTATTAATATTAATAAAGACTGATCCAGGAAAACCAAATCTATCTATTTGTCCATCATATATTATTGTTAGTTATATTTCAAAGATCAGGTCATCCACATTAGCATTTCTATTACTTTATTACTCAAAATTACTTATTATCTTAAGATTTTTTATCATCTTTCTTTTATCCTCAGGGTTAATTACATCTACCATATTTTTCATAATTCCATTGTCTTGAATTTCTCATTAAATAATATTTTTTACTTAATTTTTATTTACTATTCTATAGTATTTTATCATTCTATCTCATTTCTTCCATTCCTTTTTAAATACAGTATCTCTCTTTTTTTTAACTGCCTCTCTGCTTTTTATGAGCCAACATTTATGAACCATAAAATAATCTCCTACTCTTATTAAAAGCCTATAATAACTATTGAAATTTGCATTCCCTTTTTATCATTACTTCCATCATTAGCTATTCAATTTTTCAACATTTAAAATTACTAATTAGCTCTACAATTTCCTATACAGTCCTTATGTTTATATTTTCATCACATACTTCCATTGATTTATCTATTTTCAATGTTTTAATTGTATTTATATCTCTTTTAATCCTATATAGCATTTTATTAATTTCAACTTCTCTAACTGTTAGTATAGACATATCAACAAATCTGATACAACAACACCAGTATCCAATGCTAACTCCATCACTACTGAAACAATGCATATTTAACAATTCATTTAAATATATAGTATATTAAACAATCAGAAAACACATATTCATGATTTACATCTCTCCTTATAACTATTTATTATATAAAAAAAAATCTTATCAACATATATGCAAATTTCCTAATAAATGCCTCTTCTTTATATATATTATAATAGGAAGGGGAAATTTGGAGTGATGGAAAAATATTTCGGTTGTCGTCGATGAGCCACCATATCCCACTGGATGGCGCTGTTTTTGCGCTAAAACACATAAAAATGCTATTTCCGCGGCCGACACGTTCGAACCCACGTTTTCTATAATACAACTTTTTTGTTGTACTACAGATTGCAGGCCACTATGTCGCGTCACAGTACAGCATGTATGTTTACGCAGCAAATACATTTTCCCAATTCACACAGTTTATAAAATGGATATGGCTTGGGGAAAGGGTGTGTTTTTTTGAATTGGATGGAAATGTTATTTTCATTGGTTTTTTTTTTATTTTAAAGTATTGAAATGTTCAGATTTTGTAAAGTAATAATTAACAAACTTTTTAAAGTTTTAGTAGTAATGTTGACGAGATATATGTATAAAGTGAATTGGAATTAGGTAACACGTCAAGTAAAGTACTGTTCATAACATTTCCACGAGACATTTTAAGATTGTACTGTGTATATTTTTGAAATAAAAAAGAGCGTTAACACAAAAATATCCAGTAAGAAAAGTACAATTGTACACTGTTTTTTTAAATGTCATAAGAAGCATATATTATAAACATTTTATATATATATTTGTCATTGTTTAAAAAAGTTTTAGTTTCTTTCTTTTCTCCGACTACTGTTATACTTTGTTGAATATAGTTTACGTTTATTGTTATCATTTATTTTATAGATGTTAGTAAAAAAAAATATTTACAAAAATACGATTTTGATATTTTTTATTTTAGCATTACAAACAACAGAACACTAACCGTAAACCTAACCCTAAACTAACCCTAAAGCTAACCCTAAACCTAACCGTAACAACTTTTACTTTTAGTTGTCATTCTATTTGAAATAAAAAATAGCGGTAAACAACAAAAAAAAAATGCCGTAACCCCAGTAAAAAAATCTCCAATAGAAAATTGATTTTTCTAATAAAAAGAAAACTAAAAAAGACGAATCAAATTGTAAATTGTTTATTTTATTTTACATTTATTATTATCATTTAATTTGTATACGTTAATAAAAAATAATATTTAAAATTAAATAATATTTAAAAAAGACAACTTTCTTTTGTTTTTATTTTCGCATTACAAAAAACACATCAAAATGATTATAATTAACAGCCCGTGAATGATCATATTTTATAGTTTAAGCGTGATAACTGTGCCATCCAGTGGGATATGGTTGCTCATCGACGACAACCAATATTTCAAATAAGATATTAATTATTAAGTTCAAATAATGAAACTTAATAAAAAGTATAAAGTTTAAGTAAGATATTAAATATTAAAATAAAACATTCTTAAAATAAGAGAAACTAAAGAATGATATTAAAGTAAGAGTGATATAGAGTAAGATATTATTAAAGTAAGTAATATTATCACAAAATATAGAAGTAATTTTACCCATTAAAGAAAGCATGAGATCATGACAGATCAGCCCAGTTAACCCTTTAGAGTAACTAAAAATATCATTAGCCATAAATTCACCAGCATTATCAATAAGTAAAAGTGAGTATAGGTAATACTCATCATTATGAGTGATTAACAATAAATAAAATCAACAGTCACTCTTGCGACTGGATTTGAAATTGAGTTTACTGCAGCCCACGCCAATTATTTGGTCTTTGCCAGCTTAGAGCAATTATTTAAACATTAATTTGGATGCACATATTTAAGTGCTAATCCATCAGAATACATAACAATTAAAACAATAATGTTAGGTTACTGAAACTTGCTGATCATCATCAATTCTCTGGCCACTTAGTATCATTTATGTACTGGCCAACTGATTTAAATTCTAATAGAGACTAAACTAAAATAAAATGTAGTGCATGGGCTTTAAATAATATTCTCTTTGCACCAACTAGGATGATGATTGATGGGAATATCATCAATATTACCGGATGCCTATTAAACACTAATATATATCCCCTTTTACATATCAGATCATTAGGCATGAATCTAGCTCAGAGAACATAAGATTTACAACTGCTATTGTGATCAAGAGATAATGTAACATATAATATTCTAAAAACCATTTAGAATCAAGTACTCTGGAATAATTTTAACAATTGAATACAAGTTTATTAATAATAATTTTTAAAAAAATGAAGTTACGGTCTCTAGACTAAGGCTATACACATAAATTAATCCTTATGATTTTGATTTATATAAAAAAAATCTATCACATTGTGATTTACAATACCTCCTAAAGGGTTTACATAAAACACACATATCCACATAGAAGTGCATTATGATAAAAATGATTAAATTTTGTGTCTACTTGACACTCATTGATATATATATACACACATACATGTGGCATAATTTCTGAACATATTTGAAGTGTCATAAAATAATACAACAAATGATTAAAATGTAAGTTATCACATTTTAATGATGCAAATATTTATTAACGTAGGTGCATACACCTTCATACACCTACTGATATCTATATAATATATTCAATTTGTCAAAATAATAAAATAATTAAAAACATCTTTCATAATTAATTCCATTTGAAAAATATATATAATTCACACATACATGTCTATCTTTAAAATGTAAATGATATGAAACAGTTATCAAATTCTATCATAATAGTTTACTTTTTTTTTAAAAAAAAAGCCAATTTTTTTTTGACAGGTAATTGCTGATTAATTATCAGTGCCCTTAAATTTAGATTTTAAATGTTTCTTTTCCCTTTAGTTTCTAATCTAAAAAGATTTCTGAAGTCTTTTTTCTAAAACAAAATTTAAAATATTGTTCTTCCTATATATGACTATCGCAGATTGCTCTTAATTATAACATTTAAAATAATATTGTTCTATATTATGTCTATCACTTTTAAAATGTTACTTTTAAGTGAATTATTTTAAACAATTCACTTTATATGAATATGATGCATTGAGTGTATCAGTGGTTCCTCACATCTAGATAAAGCAGCATGCATATAACAACTTGTTCATCAAGCTGATGGACTTTGGGCAAGCTGGTAGACTGGCTTGTAATCATTGGAATAATAATTGTCAGCCTGAAGTGATCTTCCTTCTATCTCTAAGATTGGATAGGCAAGCAAATTATCTTCTAGAACACATCTGTGGCTGTAACATTTGGAAGTTGACCCATTTCCCTCCAAGTGAATTCAAGCTCTACCACCATCATGCACATTATAATAGCAGCTGCCTCCTTCCATCTTGACTTTAGCTACTGCTGATCCATGGTAGCTATCTGTATAGTTCTATAAACCAATTAACCAACTCTGCCAACTGTTTCTCAAAAATATTAGTCAACTCTTTTGAAAACGAACAACTATATATATATAGTTAGTTGGGATGACAAAAATACACCAATTAAAGTGTTTTTAATTAAAAACTTTTTCTTACCTCTTTAATCTTTTTGAAAGCAACTTTGAAATTTTATCAAAGTATGATCTACAAAAATTTCTACATAATATAGAAATAAAACAAACTAACTCCTTTTTGAAACTTGATTTTTTATGACTATAATCATGAAAAAGAAATCCAATGTTTCGACTATTTTTTATAGTCTTTTTGAAGGCACACTAAAATAAAATATATATACAATAAATATCACATATTCCAAAAAAATAAAAAATATATATTGATATTTATTGTATATATATTTTATTTTAGTGTGCCTTGAAAAAGACTATAAAAAATAGTCGAAACGTTGGATTTCTTTTTCATGATTATAGTCATAAAAAATCAAGTTTTAAAAAGGAGTTAGTTTGTTTTATTTCTATATTAGATATATATGAACTATTTTGAAAAGAAGAACTGTGTGCTGGATATATTATTTTATTTCTACATAAATAGAAATTTACCAATTAATTAAAGATTTCAAAATAGATAATAGAAATTGTTTACAATTATCAGTTCTATTTTAATATAACACATGCTTGTTTTTAATTTCAAAATCAGAATACAATATTAATATTTATTTAGATCTTTTTAAATGTTTATTTTATAATAAAGTTTTATTTTAAATTCAAAATTATTTAATATTTTACTATGATTATTTTATTCCAGAAATTGAAAAAAAATATCTACAAAATTTTTGTTTATTTCTACTTTTCAACTTTATATATATATATACACACGAACACACACTATGATATTGTGTGCCATGTAACAGAAGTGTTACAAAATATAACTTACTTTTTATAATCTCCAATCAAATAACTGAATTTACTATATCAAATAGTTTTAAATATTAATGGAAAACTATTTATTATATAAAAATAAATCTTATCAATATATTATGTTTAGTATGCAAATTTCCTAATAAAGGCCTCTCCTTTCTACATATATATCTTAATTTTTATAATATCTAATTAAGTAACTGAATTTACTGTATCAAATAATTGTAAATATTAATGGGGCAAATATTAATCTCCCATTCTCTCTCTCATTAAATCCTTCAACAATAATTCTCAACATTCTAATTACATTTCATCCCATTACCATCTCTAAATTCAAATTACTTTTGAGATATTATTGTCTAATTTATTGGAGATTCATCTACTCAAAATTTTTACCAACACATAATCAAAATGGAATTAATTAATTACTTTAATTTTTTTATTCCATTACAGTAAGTGTTTTTGCTCATCAGAATTGCAATTATTGTAAGAAAATCTAATATTCATTTTCTAAATTATAGATTACATTGAATATACAATATATACATACACACATATGTAAAATGATATGAGCTATTCTATTAATATATAATAATAAATAGTTTCTCAAAAAATCATATTTATAAGATAACTAAAACTATTAGAAAGTCAATGATACTTTATTGATGCATTTGGAAATGTTATTATGCAGAAAATTGGATCCAATATGAGAAAGGTTTATTATTTTTTAATCAAGGACAACAATCATTTGACTAAATAGTATTAGCAATGATTGTTCTTACTAAAAAGCCAACAGTGCCATATTTAATAATAGTCACATTATTTATTTATTATATATTAAACACTGTAAATAGGTTATAAAAAAGTTTAAGTTATAAACCTAAAAATAATATTTACTTCTCCACATAATTCTTAATAACATTAATACACTTGACACCATTTTCTTATTATGAGCTGTAGAAGTCTTTTTTTCTTTTAACTACTCTTCCATTTTTTTTTACAATCTTTTCATCATCACAAAAGAAAAGCCTTTTTAAAAAAATATTTTGTTAGAAAGTCCTTTTACTCTCAAAAAATACATAAAGCACACAATGCTGCTCAATAATATACTCATTGAATATGGTCATCACTTTATTTACTAAAATCAATCACTAAACATGTGCATCTGTTTAGTTTGTGACGTGATGCACTGTGGCTTCTCCTTTTTCAGAGTCAGGAATCTCTCAACCTCTATGTCCAGAGAAACATGTTAGCCACTGTCGCTTCTTTTTCCATTCTCAATCTAACTTTTTCACATATTCTTCTCTATCCTGCTCCATGCCATTTCCAAAACATAATCTTTGACCACTCTATGATCTTTATATATAGATCTTACTTATCTTTTCCCAAACCAGCATAAAAACCAAGAACCCACTTTCAGTATAATCATTTTGTTTATATTTATTTCTCCACAACTTCATTATTTGTAACCTTTCTTCTTTCAGGCATTTGCATTCAATTAATAGATGTCTAATATTTTCTATACCTTCCTTTCATAACTTGCAGACTAAATCACCTACATAATTCCATTTGTGTATATTCTCTTGTTGCTAAAGATCTTGTTTGAGCCTTAAACAGTAAAGTACTTTCCTTGCTGTTATCACAAATTAACTCACACCCAATATTCAATTTACTTCTACAAATATTTAAATTCTTTTTACTCTCAATACTAGCTCTCCATCTCTTCAACAACCTATTTTTTATTAATGCAACCATTATTCTATCTCATTCCTTGCCACTATAACACTCAACAATTCTCCTAACACAATCATCTCACCTTTTGTACAAGTATACTGACATAAATTCTTTATCCAAATCATCTGCATATCATACTACCTTTCACTTCCATCTTACATAAAATTCTTTATCCAAACCTTCTGCATACCATACTACCTTTCTCTTCCATTTTGTTGCCTGCCCTTCACTCATAATCCAATTAAATACTATTTTGGCTATTCGCTTATTATCCATAAATTGCAATCTACTGAATATTTTCATTTTGTATCTCTCATATAAAAACTTTACCATCCCATTTTTCCTTGAATATACTAACCCCCCTTTACTAACATATAATGCATTGTTACCATGTTAACCCTGCTACTGCCACACCCTTTCATATAATTCTAGCTACATATTTATTATATGAAAACACTGTTAATTTATTTATCAGTCCCTTTCTTTTGTTTGGTTCATTTATCAATTTTATCTTCCATTCATTCACACAATTTCTGATTACTTAAGATGATTCCCAAATAGTTATACCTATTCGCCACATACAACTTTATATACCCCAATAAAAATTCTTTCACTTCTTTTTCTCCAGTAATACTCATCGTTACTTTTGATTATTTCCTACTAAATTCAATCCCCATCTCTTTATCTACCCTATGTATGTCCTTGTTTTTGTGCACAAGACATCATCTGCAAATAAAAGATCCAATAATGTAGATATTCCCTTGCCACCTATTAATAGTATCTCTATCCTTCTCCCTAGTCTTTCTATTAGTCTCTCGTACAAAAATGCAAAATAGGTGACACGGGGCATCCTTGCCTTAGTCCCACTCTAGTTTTCATTTTAATGATTCTACAGTCCCTAACTGAAATGTATAATTATTATTGTCATACAATCTCTTAATAAGATCCATTAAAGCTCCATCCATTCCCAAATTTACTAAACTTAGCCATAGTCTATTTTTATTTATTCTACAAAAGCCTTCTCTTTATCTATAAAAACCATATATAACTAACTGTCTACTTATATTTTTACTCATATCTTTAAGTTATATGACTACAAATAAATTATCTCCTATACACCTATCTGATTGAAAATCTCCTTGCATTTATCCCAATATATTATTTTCTTCCATCCATTTTGTGATCCTTCCTGCAACCATATATGTGAAAACTTTATGTAAGACTGACATTACCACTATCACCCTATAATTGCTTAATTTTCTATGATCCTTACCCTTTCCTTTAAATAGTATCTTTACTCTTGTACTACTTCAACTATCTGGAAAATCTCTCTTCTGTGCCATCTTATTAAAACATGATGATTTAATTTTGCCCTTTTTCCTAAATTCATTATCATCTCTGCTGCCCATCCATCTTAATCTCCTACCTTTCCACTTTTCATTTTCTTCCCTGCCTCATTCAGTTCATTTTCTGTAAACCCTAATATTTCCATTACAATATGCTTTTATGTTTATTACTCTGTCCTTCACATCTAACATCTTTTCTATATTCATTACATACTTATTTAAGATTGACTAATTCTTCTCTAGAGCTAAACTCTATATCCTCATCATCTAGTAATACTATTTCTCTCTCCCCTATGTTCCTTCTTTTACTGCATTTCCAAATTTTTTTACTCCCATCTCTTCCACTTTTATTAATATCCTCCAATAATTGACTATTTAATTTCATTCTCTCACTACAATTATCTATTTTAGACAACTTTTTTAAATTACTTTTCCCATTTAACATCTTTCTTTGTTCATAATAGTACTTATATTCTTTGTATGCTTATTTAATCTTCTTTTTTAAATTACTTTTCCCATTTAACATCTTTCTTTGTTCTTAATAGTACACTTATATTCTTTGTATGCTTATTTGAACTCTTTTACACTTTTACTAACTCTCACTTTTCTATTTTATTCTTCTGAATATTCTCACCTAAAACACTATTTGCCACTTTTCCTACTTCACCACACCAGTCCTTATATTCATCCTCAACCAACACTTCCATGGTTTCTTCAACTTTTATTTTATATTCTTCTTATTCTTGTCATTCATTCTCCATACATGTCTTTCACTATCCTTTCTATTTTTATTACTATTTTCCATCTCATTACTAATCATTTCTATTATAAAGAAATTATGATCACTATTACGTATTCTCTCTTCATTATTAAATACTTTAATTTTCCATAATTTATTCATTCCCTCTTTCTCTATTAATACATAATATATTGTGGGGAAATATATGATTTCGAGACTATGTGTATTGTCCCTCGTAAATATTTGATAAATTTCCAATACTCAAATCCATTCTCTGACAAAATTTTTTCAAAAGCTGTCCATAACTACGTCATCATTTTTTTTCAATACACCCATTGATGTCCTCCATAACCATTATTCTCTTCCCCTTGTTTTTAAAACTATATATATTCTTAACTAGGCATTTATATATGTTTTTGAAACTCTGTATATTCTTAACAAGGCATTTATATATATGCTACTGTTCCACGCCATTATAGTTTGACTACCTTTAGTGGTATTATACACTATAACCATCATCCATTCTTGTCTTCCTAATCTTATCTCAAGCTATAAATATTCTTGACCTTTAACAGTATTTAAATATTTTTTTGACATAACTTCTATACTGCCATCCTTTTTTTCTTTTCTATTTATAGCCTGCCATACCAAGTCTTCTAGTATAGGTTCTTCTTCTCTTAAAGACGTAATTTCCATTACTGTCATATCTCAAGCACTTCATTTTTTTAACTACTTTGTTTAATTTCAGTCACTTTTCTGGTCTCTTATCACATTGCATATTCAAAGATTCAATTTTAAAATTTTCTTCTTACCTAACTACTCTTTTATAAATTTCTGACGATGAGATGAAAATAATACCATTTGAAATGTTGCTCTTAGGAAAAAGTGGAGAAATCAGGAGAAACCTCATAGATAAGTATATGAAATTTCTACTGATAGTTGCCTTTGTCAGGATGGCTTAGTTGGTTAGAGCATTGCCTTAAAATTCAATACCCAAAAATCCAAGGATACATGTCTGATTCCCATGCTAGCACTGCCACTGGTCAGACCAACAACAACTGAAGAAGAGAGAATAAGTCTGCAAAATGTTCTGCATACACCAACCTGTGCACCATTACCAACAGCTGAATGCAATTTGAAAACCTAAATAAAATCAATATCTCCAAAGACATTCAATGCTTAATATCAGATGATGGAAATAGTCCAATATAAATACAACTACAACTCCAATAGCTTGTACGTGTGTATATGCTCAGTGTATCTACTAATATTACATTATGTATTCAGCATTTGTAATAATCTATGCATTGTATAAATTTTGCAATAAAATTATAAGTGTCTCTGGTTTACATGATTTGTGTTTGTTTCTAAAGGGCTGATTTAAATCCAATTTAAAATTGTGGTACATATATATAATCATTAGAAATCAGTAAACACTTAGACAATCCCAATATAGATAACAATCAAGAATTTCAAATTGTTGTCAAGGCAACCTCCTTTTAGCAATATATACATTATGAGACAAAATTAGAATACTTAAGGTTATATTTGAATTTTTATATTGAACTATTTCCATCTTCTAATATATGTATTGAATGTCTTTAGAAAAATTTAACTTTATTTGGCAGGATGGCTCAGTTGGTTAGAGCGTTACCTTAAAATTCAAAAATCAAGAATCTAAGGACTCAGATTCGAATCCCATGTCAGTACTATCACTGGTCAGGTCAGCAACACCTGAAGAAGAAGGGAGACCAATACCCTCGAAATGTGCAATATATTAACCTGTTTGATGTGCTATTACTAACAGTTGAATGTATTTGGAATATTTAAATAAAGTTAAATTTTTCTAAAGACATTCATACATATATTAGATGATGGAAATAGTCCAATATAAAAATACAATTAGAACACCATCATCACAAACCTTCAGGAAAACATTAAGGTTATATTGTTTTATAGTCATATGTTGTGATTTTTAACATTATTCTTTTATGGAAGACAACTAAATTTGATGCATACATATGCACATAATATACCGAAGTTATTCAATTATAAGTTTAATTAAATATTATAAATATGGGTAAAACAAATTCTTTTTTTAAAAGTAATTATCAGGGGGAAGTAGAGAATGTGTGAATTAAATTCAACTTTAAACTATTCATAAATTTTTTAAAATGTATATTTAAAAAAGAATTAGAATCAGTTTTAAATTTGTAGGGACAATTTTTATTTTTTTAGAATAATTTCTCAGATTTTTGAAAACATCTCCAAATAATATATTAAGCAATTAAAAATGTTTTAATATAGATTGAAAAATTAAAAGTGCCTGAATTGAATTCTAGCTAAATAAAATTAAAAACAGAATAAAATTTTCATTTTAATCAAATGAATATAACATCTGTGCTCATTCTGTCACTTAATGTTAAAATGTCATTTTACCTCCTGAGCAACTACCCATTCAATTATTTATTTCATTGTTTGAACTATTTTAAATAAGTAACATTAATTAGTGGCATTACTGTATGGAGAGTTTTTCTTTGTATTCATCAATATAAATTACAATATTAACTCATGGTAGATGGATCTATAAAGGATGAATTAGACTTGTGTTGTTGTTTTGATTCCGTGACTGTTTCTAACATCTACGATTAAATTAGTTTTATCAGTATTTTTTTCGATTCTCATCATTTTTTTTACCTTACTATTTTTAGTCATGAATCTCTCAAGTCATTGATTATTTCTCTGCACTAAATATGATAAATTGATTATAATATTTATGCGTTTACGAAACCACACTTCTACTTTTTCATTAGTAATTTTGCTTTTCAATCTTTTTTTTCTTTTTTGTCTTGAATCATAAAAAATGGCTATTGGCTTTATTGCTCAGGAGTTCATAAGAAGATCAAGTGCCAGAATCAATGTTGGGATCTACTATCCCAAGTTGGACACTCTAATGTTGTATCACATTGTACAGGGCTAGAAAGCTAATGACTTTATTGCTTGGGAGTTCAAAAAAACATTTAAGTGCCAGAAGTGTTAGCAGCAGAATGAGTTCCGGGTCTTTTCAATCCCAAATCAGATACAGTACTGCTGTGCCAAAGCATGCAGGGCCAGAAAAGACTAATGGCTTTATTGCTTAGAAGTTCATAAGAAGTTTGAGCATTAAAATAATGAGAACCAGAATCAATTTGGGACCTCCTGATCTCAAGTTGGATGCTAGCAACCACACCAAACTCCACAATGGTTTTATTGCTTGGGAATTCATAAGAAGTTAGAGTGTCAGACCTTTGAACATTAGAATTGATCCTGAGACCTCTCGATCCCAAATCGGACACTACTATCTATGCCAAACTGCACAATAATTTTATTGCTTGGGAATTCATTAGAAATTTGAAATGCCAGACTCTCAAACACCAGGATGAATATTGGAATTTCTGAATCCCCAAGTTGAATCCTACCAACTATGCCAAAGTGCATAATGACTTTATTGGTTGAGAGTTCATAAGAAGTCTGAGTACCAGACCTTCAGACACCAGAATTGATCCTAAGACCTCTCAATCACAAGTCGGATGCTCTCTCACTTCACCAAACTGCAAAGGCATCTTGAATGATAATATATATGACCAAATATTAATAGATTGACTAGTTTTTTTCTTGCTTTTTTGGACTTCAGATGACACTATATACACAAATCACTTTTTTTGTAAAAATATGGATTAAAAAATTTATAGAAAGTAATTCATTTTAAAACTATATAGGAATATAAACAAATAATAATAATTTGTTGACCTTGAATTAAAAATGTAAAGAATTATAATTTTAATCTATTTCTAATTGCAATAAATATTACATTAATATTTAT
The DNA here is from genome assembly GCA_028023455.1 of Epiperipatus broadwayi. Taxonomy (NCBI): domain Eukaryota; kingdom Metazoa; phylum Onychophora; class Udeonychophora; order Euonychophora; family Peripatidae; genus Epiperipatus; species Epiperipatus broadwayi. Next base: position 8,746,935 of record JAQFVV010006209.1, on the reverse strand, counting down.
TTTTCCATACAATATTGCTACTTAATGCAAGGCATAGTAATCAATGGATGTGAAAAGGTTAGTGCATCAAAATCCCTATCTAGTGCTGGTTCAATCAATATTCCCAGACTAGTTTCTAGCCTGTGACTTTTATCAGTGAGGAGTTTTGGATCTGATAGCATTGCACCCAAATCCCAGGCCTTAGATCTGAGAGCACTGCACGTTGATCTTAGACCTTAGATCTGAGAGCACTGCACCTAAATCTTAGGTCTGGATCTAAGAGCACTGCACCCATATCTTAGACCCTGGATCTGAGAGTACTGCACCCAGATCTTAGACCCTGGATCTGAGAGCACTGCACCTAAATCTTAGGTCTTTGATCAAAGAGAACTGCACATAGATCTCAGGCCTTGAATCTGAGAGCACTGCACCCAGATCTTAGACTTTGGATCTGAGAACACTGCACTTAGATATCAGGCCCTAGATCTGAGAACACAGCACCTAGATTGTAGGCCTTGGATCTGAGAGCACTGCACTTAGATCTTGGATCTGAGAGCACTTCACTTAGATATTAGGTTTTTGGATCTGAGAACCCTGCACCTAGATCTTAGGCCCTAGATCTGAGAGCACTGCACCTAAATCTTAGGTCTTGGATCAGAGAAAACTGCACTTAGATCTTAGGCCTTGAATTTGAGAGCACGCACCAGATCTTAGACTTTGGATCTGAGAGCATTGCAGTTAGATATCAGGCCCTGGATATGAGAGCACTGCACTTAGATATCAGGCCCTGGATCTGAAAGCACTGCACTTAGATCGTAGACCTTAGATCTGAGAACACTGCATCTAGATCTTAGATCTGAGAGCAGTGCACTTAGATATTAGGCCTTAGGTTTGAAAGAACTGCACCTAGATCTTAGGCCTGGGATTTGAGAATACTGCACCTAGATCTTATGCCTTGGATCTGAGATCACTGCACCTAGATCTTAGGCCTTGGATCTGAGATCACTGCACCTTCATCTTTGGATCTAATGCAATCCTTCAGCAGCAATCTTTTATCTTTTAGTTAATTATAAAAGCTAAGAGCCCAAACTAAAAACACTCTCAGTGCAGGCCAATTTGCTTGTATAGTTATACAGATACAAACTCAATTTAGTATTTATATATTGTTTTTAATAATGTTGCCATCAACATCCATCCTTTGGCCAGGATTAGTATTAAACCATTAGAACATCACATTATTCTTATATATACACAATCTGTTAATACAATAGGAACCTTCCAGGTACAACATTGTCATCTAGTGCAAGCCTTAATAACCTTCTCACATCCACTAATTCAAATGGTTTGCACTAGGTGGCAATATTGTATGGAGAAAGTTGCCACTGTATAAACAAATTTACTATATGACTAAAAAAGTGTTTTTTACTTTAAGAAGTAAATGCTGCTTTTAATTCATAAGGAAATTTAAGTTGTAATAGTTAGTTATAATTTCACTATTATTTGTAAAAACTATTCAGTAATTTAAAAATCATTTAATAATGTGTGCAATGATATATTAATAAAAATAATACAAAAATGTATATTTTTTTCAAGAGATATTTTTAATAAATATATGCTTAAAAAATACAGCAATAAATAATCTAAATAAAAGTCACGTATATAAATAACTAGAAGGCTCTTAATATATTAAAATCACTAACTAGGATATTGAAAAAGCTGAAAGTTTTTTTTTTTTTCCCCCAGTTTCATTTGAACTTAAACTGGTGCTATTAGAGTTGCAACCAGATTTCTAAAAAGAGTTACCATTACAAAAAAATAATTAAAATTTGGAAAATTATTTTTTATTAATTTATTCTTTTTAAAATTTTGTATTTAATATTTTTTGAATTGTGGATAATTGAAATAATCAATATGGAGTATTCATATATTTGGATTGATTTCTCTGAGTTATTTTCATCCTTTTGAAATATCCTGAAAATTCCATTTTAATTTATATAGTTTAGCAGTGGGGTAGACTGAAAGATTTGGGAGCTAAAGTTTCCTGGATAGAAACTCAACCAATCATTTTTGGTATTCGAATGTCATATGATCAATCAAGCAATTAATCATGTAATTTATTATTAAACCACTAAACATCACATGATCACTATTTCTTAATTATAGTAGTTTAATATTATTTTCCATTTTAAAATTTCTTTAATTATCAATTTTTTATTTGTTTATACTATAAATATGTTTAAAAATTTTTTTTTCTCATAATAAATTGTATTAGAACCTAACTTTAATAGTTTCTTCATAATTCTTAAATAAAAATTATTTTACAATACAATAAACTATCATTTAAATGTTAAAGCATCAAAAATTAATGTGTAGAACTATAGAAATAAATATAACATTCAACAACAATATGAAGTACTGAAATTTTTTGACTTGAGGAGTTCTGGATGATCTTACAATTTCTTCTAATTGTATAGTAAATATAATAATTTTTATTTGATACTGACTACAAACATTATTATTATTTAATTAAATCTACGATTTTGTATATTTTCAGTGCTTCTTTATTTCCTTATATATTTGATTAAATTTGCAATAGTATTCAGAAACTACAAATTAATAAGCATCTTAATTTATGAAGTAAAATTGAGTTTTAAAATAAATTACATTAATGAGATAGAAAAACTATTATCAATGACATTTATATGTTATTGCTTGATAATCTACTCCCTAATAATTGCAACTTTAAAGCAGATCATTTGTCATAAAAAATAATAATATAATAATTTTTTTTTTAAGTCGACTGCCTGAAGGTAGATATAGTAACTAGATAATATGATTAAGCAACAACATTTAATCATTATCAGTAATTATTGCCGTCCAATTTACTCTAGCATCTATATCAAATATTTCAATGAATTTTATTTATGTATATGGACAGATAATGGAAAAGGTCCTATGATACGATTTAAAATTTGAATCTGCACCAGAAAAAACTTGAAATTTTTTTTTTTTATTCTAAAGTCGCTTAGAATTTTTCTTTCAAGAAGATTAGTCTGATTATCCAATTATTGAATGATAAATGGATATTTTTAACTAGAGAGACAAAAACAAATGGAAAAATAATAATTGGCAATTGCGAGAATGATGAGCAATGCCTTATCATTTATAGTTGCTCTTTTTTGGGGAGGGAGTAGAGGCCTTAGACTTGCAGTAAAATTAAGACAATTTTTTATATAATCTATGATTATAGAAAAGTTTTATTGCATGACTTAAAATAAAATGTTACATAGAGCAATAAGAGATGTGATATGGAAATATAACTTTTATAGAACAAAAATAGTATTTATTTAATAATGAGAAAAACAATGAAGGGTTTCATCAAAGGCTGTCTTCCTCTTTTCCTTCTTCAATCACTTATGTTAGTATAGTTCCCATCATCATGAGCCTTCCATGATATTAGTCATTTCCCTATACTATCTGTGATAATAATATTGTGTGTTTTCCAATTTCCTTTTCATTACTTTTTTTAGCTCAAGTTCTCATGAATTAAAAATGCAAAGATGAGGTAGCTTTAGCAGTCTAGCAGTCCTCAGTTGTGATCTTTGCTCAAGGCAATAAAATCACTCATAAGTCAAGATAGAACTGGATTTGAAATAAGATTTTCAACTGACTAAAGATTATATATTTAGGCAATCTTGTTTAAGGATCCCTCTGCATATAATGAATGTGGAAGGGATCTAAAAATGTAATCAAAAAGTGGCCTCTCTCACAGTCTGGTCAGGTTGCTATGCCAGATGGATTACGTATTATATTATCATTTAGAAAAGATAAAGCAGGAAGCAGTGTAGTATTAAAGATATTATAAATCTTTTTTTTCTTTCTAAATGTAGATACATAGAAAATGTGAAGTTTACTTGATATAAATTCTTGAATACCAGAAATGGAGGCCAAAAAAAGAGTCAAGATTTAAGATCATCTTCTGAAGGAAAAACGTTTAATAGAATAGATAGAAGGCTACAATTTTTTTTTTTTTTTTTGAAAAAGCATATAAGTCAGTAAAAATGAATGCATGGTGTTGAATTTACTGCAAAGTCTATTTTGATATATTCTATTCTTGGAATTCCTTGCTGCATAATGGTATCAGACAATTTATTAGTGCATATGTTCCAATATTACATACAGGGAATTCACAGAAAGAAAACTTTTATTTCCTACTGGAGAGAATTATTGCAGTAATACCATTAGAAGAACAAATTTTTCTCCTCAGAGTGTTTAGAGCATATGTTGATACAATAGTAGGCTTTAGCCAAAGGTTGTTGGAAATAATTCAAATAACTTGTGGTTATTGATTTTTACATAACACAATCAATCCTATCACAAATACTATATTTAGTCAAAAAAAATTTGCTATAAATGCATTCACATTTATGGCATTTAATAGATTACATTATAATCAGGAGTCAAAATGCAAAAGAAATTTATATTATGCACACCATTACAAGAACAAATTGAAGGACAATCACACAATAGTACACACAAAGATTTAAAAGATAGTTGCATTAAAAAAGTCTTATTCCAATCATATTCGCAAGAAAATTGATCTTCGTTATTTAGAATAATCTACTATTTAATGCTACATTTCAACAGCTATGAAAACACTAAAATTGCTAATTTGGACTTTCAAGATTGTCATGTTATTTAGAAGTGGTTCTTGGGTTCACTAAAAGGTGAAATCAAGACAGATTTTTTTTTTTGACAATAATATTATTATTAATGAGTTTATTTAAAAGGAAATATGTATTTTTTGTTTGATAGAGTAATAAATTAAATATGGAGTTTTTAGACATTAAAAAGCAAAAATTCAGTAAGTGAAAAAAAAAGACAAAATAATTAGTGAATTAAAATTGCAAAGGAAATTCAGATTATTTGTTGATCATGGTCATTGTAGATCTTTTTTTGATGCATTAAAAGCAAAATATTGACTTAAAAAATATCACAGTTTTATTAAATCTAGCAATGGCACTCTCTTATATGATGATAATAATAATTCAAATAGGTGCAAAAAGTATTTTGATCATATTTTGAATAATGACACAAGATTAGAAAATGACTTTTAATGATCATCATTATCAACCATTATCAATCCACTGCAGGATGAAGGTCTCTCCAAGTTCAATCCATCTTTTCCTATCATTAGCTTCTCTTCTCCACATCACCCCTGCACACTTTTTTATTTCATCCATCCATCTCACATGTGGTCTCTTTCTGGGTCTTTTACAATCTCTTGGAATCCAGTTTAAAATTTCAATTGTCCATCTGTTATCATCTCTTCTAACAATATGTCCAGCCCAACTCCACTTCAGTCTTTTAATTTTTTCAATGAGGTCAGTAACATCTGTTTGTTCTCTTACCCATACATTGTGTTTTCGATCCCTTCTTGTTATTCCCAACATGCATCTCTCCATACTTCTTTGAGTGGTCTGAAGTCTCTATATTGCTCTTCTATTAAGTGTCCAAGTCTCAGATCCATAAGTAAGAACTGGCAAAACACATTTGTTAAAAACCTTCCTTTTCAAACACACAGGCATATTTCCTTTTAGTATCAAGTTATTTCTACCAAAAGCACTCCAATCAAGTTTAATTCTATGATTAATTTCCTCCATTATGTTACCATCTGTATTAATAATTTGACCAAGGTATTTGTAACTTTTAACTTCTTCTAATTCATCATAATCAATCTTTATTTTCACATTTTGAGCAAATCGATTAAACATTACTCTAGTCTTTTTAACATTTATCTTTAGTCCTATTTTCCTACTTTCATCTGATAACTCCTGCAACATTTCCTGCAGCTCTGAAGCATTATTTGCAAAAACAATTACATTCATTTGCAAAATCTAAATGACTTAAATAATCTCCATTTCCCATTTTAATCCACAAAATACTTCTTGTAGCACTGCTGTAAAGAGTTTTGGAGATATGGAGTCACCTTGTCTTACACCCTTCTCAATATTGACTTTCCCAATATCATTATGTAATCTAATTGTTGCTGTTGCATTTTTATAAATATTCTTTAAAATATGACAATATTCTGGATCTATACCTTGATGATCCAATACTTTAATTACTGAAGAAATATTTATAGAATCAAATACTTTTTCATAATCTACAAATCCAAAACATAATGGCAATTCACATTCATTTGTCCTTTCTATAACTTCTCTCAGTACCTGGATATGATCTACTGTACTAAAACCATTTTTAAATCCATCTTGTTCTCTTTGTTAGTGGAAATCCAAAGTTCTCTGTAGACGAGTTCTAATTATCTTGGTAAAAACTTTGTATAAAACTGATAAAAGGCTGATAGATCTGTAATTTCTAATATCTTCTTTATCACTTTTTTTAAATATTAATATTTTTACTGCATTCTTCCAATCATCTGGTAAATCTTTATCATTTAGACATTTGATATATAACTTTGCTACAAATTTTTCTATTTCTTCACCTGCTTCTTTTAATATATCAATTATGATCATCATTACCTGGAGCCTTTCCTTTCTTCATACATTTAATTGCATGTCTCACTTCTTCATTTAAAATTCTGGGCAATTCGGAAGATGTAATAGATATAGGAGGTACTTGTTCTTTATTACTATATAATTCCTGATAAAAATCTTCTACCCATTTTATGATATCATCTCTCTTTTTAGTAATAATTCCATCTTTTTTTCTTATTGCAGATATAAATTTCCTACCAATACCAAAATGTTGTTTTACATTCTTGAGATTTTTATTTTCTTCTACAGCTTTCCTTGCTAATTCACAGTTATACTTTCTTATATCATTTTCAACTCTTTTCCGCACCATTTTACAAAATTCGAGATATTCAATCCTTTTTATTGCATCATTTTTGTATAACTTCATATTCCTTCTTTTCTTCATAAATTCTCCAGTCTCAGTAGAAATTTTATTAGTCAGTGTATCAGTTATTTTCATATTAATTTCATTCAAATCTGAATGAATCATGTTCAAAATCAACTAATACTTGAAACCGATTTGTAAGTTCTAATTTAAATTCATTAGATTGTTTCTGAAGATTAGGAATATCAACTGTAAATATTGTTTTTCTTAATAATTTTTGGCTCTCTAGTTTTGAATTAACAGATATCTTACACCTTACTAATTGATGATCACTTCCTGTGTTAAATTTATTATGAACATTACAATCTTGAAATACGTATTTTCTGTTAGTCAAAATATAATCTAATTCTGCTGTACCCTCATTTGGATGCTTCCATGTCCATTTCCTTTTAACATTTTTCTCAAAAAATGTATTCATAATATAAAGTTTTTCTTTTTTCTGCAAACTCCACAAGTCTATGTCCTCTCTCATTTCTATTACCATAATCAAAATTATCTACAGCACTTTCATCTTTTATTTGTTTACCAATTCTAGCATTAAAGTCTCCCATAACAATTTTAAAATGTCGTTTACTCTGATCAAAAGCCTTTTGTACATCCATATAAAAAATCTTCTACTACTTCATCACTATGAGAACTTGTTGGAGCATAAACCTGCATTATCTGCATTTGGTATCTGCTATTATCTTGCTACTCTGTTCGATACACCATCAATCTCCACAATGTTGTTCTTCCTTGTTCTTCCACTTTTTATTTATAATAAATACTACTCCACTTATATTTCCAATATTTGTGCTTTTATAATAGAGTACATGTCCACTTTTAAAATCAATTGTCTTTTCATTTTTTCTTCTAACTTCACAAAGTCCAAAAATGTCCCTTTAATATAAGACAGTTCTTTTAATTCTTGCAATCTTTCTTCACTTGAAAGTGATCTGCAGTTGTAAGTACTGAAATAAAAAGTTGTCAACAAATGGCAGCCTGGGTCAGCAATCAGAGGATTCTTAGCACCCTCCACCTTCAGCCACCATCCGCTGCCTTGGTTGGTGACTTTATAGCCTCCGGGGAATAAGGGCCATGATTTATTTTGGCCTGTCATAGTTGTATATATGTGTTGGGAAAAATATTTATCATTTATACAAACATTCATTCTGCCTTATCAGGCAACTGAGAAGAAAGACCATAGTGTTTCTTGATTCTTAAACTCAGAGGTAAAAAGCCAATGAACTCACCACGCTGGCTAATGCGTGTTAGTGAGCCAGCTCATCCATGTTCATATATTATATGAATAATCACATAGTAATAACAGCTGCAACGACAAGAAGGTATGGAGTGGATATTAGGAATTTGCCCTGCTCGGTTCCTTTAAGGCCTCCAAAGGAATCAAAGGGTCTCCTTTCAGTTAATAGCAAACTCCTTTCTGCAGCCAATTTACATATACATTTGCATATATTATCATTTAATAATATCACAACAACTATTACTATTTTGGCTATGATTATGAAGGATAACATCTCAAAGCGCTTAGCCGAGATGAATTCATTTTGATTGTTTGCTATTAACAGCTTCTTCAACCAGTGTTTTAAAGCGCTTGTATATACACATACAATTATAGTTATTTTAACTATTGCTATTGCATAATAATTTTTTATAATCTGAGCAACCAAATTAATCTAAGACATTTGTGAATTCAGGTTTGATGGAAGAAACTTAAATATGCTGATGACACTAATTTATATTCTTAAATTATGAAAGATCTCAAAGACTTTCATTAAGAAAATTAAAAAAAAAGAACGTCAAGATGGGATTATAACTAAATATGAAGATAAATATTACATTAATTAAATCAGCAAGTTAATTTCAAAACTGATAATGAAAGCATTAAAGTGGTTTACAATTCCTGACTCCTTGGATTATTCATCATCAACAACAGATTCAATAGTCGAGATTTATCATGGATTAAATTAGGCTAGATTTTTTCATTGCAATTAAAGATTTTTAGAAGTAGAGACTTATATTTAAAAACATTAACTCTCTATGGATATGAAAGTTGGTAAATGCTTTTGAACTGTGGTGTTTGCAAAGTGCTTTGAAAATACCATGGATAATATGCAAAATATTTGATCAGATTTAGAATAAGATCTTAAAGTATAAATTTTATCTTATTATACCAAGAAATTATCTAATTCAATAGAAAAGAGTATGATATCATAAAAAGTTAGTGGTGAAAGAAGAGAACAACCAGCAATGAAATGGATCAACTTTATTATCACAGTAGCTCATTCTGAAAAAAATGCTATTCAAAGCATTATCAGAAATTAATGTCAACTTGACAGAACCTAATAATAATAATACCTTTTCCTGACAATGATCAGCAAAAAAACCTGATAAAAACAAGTAAATTAGCAAACTAATGCAGATAAAGTGATGGATTCAAGAATTAGAGGTTCCTGACAAAATTTTCCTGGCATTTCTGTTGCTTGAATGTCATATGAAATCTAAGTGACTAATCATTCAAATTTTTTTTTAATGCTAAATATTTATTTCTACTATATTTTAATTGAAAAATTAATATACATAAGACATTAATACCTACTTTGAGAAAAGAGATCCAAATATTCACAAATAGCATGTAGAAGTAATCTGTGGAAACTATTTTTAAGATGACATATAAAAACTGCTTGAGGCCAATCAATAAAAAATGATGTTAATTCGTCTTCTAAATGAGATAACAATCCCTGAAATAAATAAATTAGAAGCAATAAATTAATTTCAAGCTCTAAAAATAAAATAAAATTATATAAATCAGTGTATTCTAAATTGTATTCTAGAGGAACACTAATGTTCCGTGCAGGTATTCTAGGAAAAAAATGGGGGGAAAAATCAATTCTACAAAACCTAATATTTTAAAAATGAAATAATATTATTAATAAATAAACCTTATCATAAAATAAATCTCATGAACTAATGAAATGAATGATTCTTTATTCATCTCCTCTTTCATCAAATATTAAAACTTTTATTAGTTGAAAAGAGTGTGTGATCAAATAAATGTCTCGCCTCCTCCTTTTGTTGTTATTATATATATATAAAGTCAAAATCTATATCTGTGGAAGTTATACTAAAATTTAACATTTCTTTGATAATTTTAAAAATACAATTAAACTTTCTTTTACCAATTATTGTCACAATTAGAAAAATAAATACTTTTTTAAACATTTTAAGGAAAGCATTATCATTTTTGGAACAAAAAAAAATTCTAAGTTTTGATTATTTTATAATGAATAGTTAAAAACAAGAATTTATCAAAACAAGACCTCATCAAAATTATGACATATCTTTAAATGTAAGATAAATAGATAAGATGAAACAGCATTGAATAACTCATTAGAGTGTCATTCATTTTCCTTCCACAAAAAAATAGTGGAAAAAAAAACCCTACAAAATTAATAATTACCTTATGAAGAGTTATGAAATTTTTCTTTTTTAATTTACCTATCTATATTCATTTATAGATCAATAACTGAATTGTTCATTTTTGTACAGATACAATAACATCTATTTACCATTCTTTTGTATATTTTAATACCTGTATTAAATAATTTTTTCAACATCATTAATCCAATTAAAATATTATTTTAGCCATTCAATTTCCTTCCATAAATTGAAATCTTCAATAATGTTTAATTTGCTCTTGTCATTTCTCATACAAAATGGATATCCATCCCATTTACCATATATAGCTTCTTCCGCCATCCACCTCCACCCCTCTCAACCAAAGAAATATATTTTTATTTCTTTCTGGATCTTATTCAAAGTCAATAATATAAGTACACTTCATCATTTCCATAAGTAAAATTAGATTTAGTTACTTTTTCCCATAATTTTCTACTTAAGTATCTATTATAAATTAGTCAGTATAAACAGATATTTCAGAAAAATTATTGTGCTGCTATATCCAGAATCAGTCTTATCATTATGATTTGTATTATATACCCTAAAGCTATTCGATAACAATTTATGATCTCAAAGACATTTCAAATCTTTTTGAATTCATAATAGCTATTTTTTATTGTTATTGAATATTGTCAATATCAGTTCAAATTATCAAATGATTTATTGTTCAAGAGTATATAAGAAGTTCAAGTACCAGAAGTGATACATCTAAGCTGCAATCCAAGGATCTGGAGTTCTAGATTATTATTGCATAAATCATGTAAAACATTGGCTTTCCTTAATCTTAAACCATTATTATGATGTGATGCTCTTATTTATAAGAAAATGTATCTCTGAAAAATTTATTGAAGTTAGAATAAGTTTTTAACTTAAACTATGTATAGATTAAAATTGAATTGTTAAATATTTTGCAACTAAGCTTTATCAGATTTATTATATTTTAAATATGCTTTATTTATATCAATGATGAGAGAACCCAAATTTGGAATAATACAACTTAGGGATTATAATTATTTTATTCAAATAATGAATTTTACATGATGTTTCATAATTATAAAATATTTATTATTATGTAATAAAATAAGCATTTTTTGAACATTTTATTCTAAATTCAGTTGAGCTATTGCTTTAAACAAAGGTCAATAAGTTTATTTTTCACATGTATTCACATTATCTTATTCTAATTCATTTGAGATTAACCAATGATAATATTTAAATAAATCAATTTTTAACAAATATATAATTTTAATATAAATTAGATGTCATTTATGTGTATATTTTTTCTTTATCAAAAGTATTTTCATTTTAGAGATTTTATTTTTCACGTAAAAATATTTTGAATAACTAATGCTATGTTCAGGCTATTGAAGGGATAGTGGAATGACTCAGAATAACAAATAAATAGCGCCTGATCAAGAGTTCATGTTGCCTTGTAAGATAAGATTTGGTTTTTCAAAAACTGACACTATCTTTAATACAAGCAATTTTTTATCTCCTTTTTAACTTCTTCAATCATTTAAGTTAGTGGAAGGTCTGGTCATCATGACCCTTTCATGTCAATAATCATCTCCCTATACTAATTGTCACAATAAGATCATGTGTTTGTTCAATTATCTTTAATTAGTCAAGCGTTGATGGCCTAGTGGTTAGCATAGCTGCCTTCCAAGCAGCTGGCCGGGTTTGCTTCCCGGTCAACACGTTTGACATATGAAAAAAAAAAATTACCTTTAATTACACACACAGCATTTCTGACACAAATTCCTTTTTTCATTTTTTTTTTCAAACATATGAAAATTAAGAAAAGCAATAATAGAGAAATCTTAGTAGGCTGACAGTTTTTAGTTGTGATTTTTGCTTACAGCAATACAATCACTAATGAATCAATTTAGAACTGGATTTGAGATAGGAATTCCAGCAATGATTGGATGTTTAAATAATCTTATAATGGGATCTCCCTGCCTATCATGAAAGTAGAAGAGACTTAGAAAATGTAATCTAAAAATGACCTGTCTCACATATCTCTTTAGATTGTTGTGCCTGACAGATTACTTATTATTATTTAATAGAAGTAAAACAGGAAGCAGTGGTAATACTAAAGGTAAGTATTAAAGATCTAATTTTTTTTTAAATATAGGTACATGGAATGCACAAACTTTACTTGATACAAAATCTTCAAACTAGAATGGAGGACACACTGATGACTAAAGAGTTAAGATTGATATAGCTACTCTTAGTGAAACTACTCTTCCAGTGGAAATAAGTTTAGTTAATCAATGAAAGTAAAACACATGGTGTTGGATTTGTTGTAAAGACTAATTTAGTATCTTCAATTCTTGGAATTCCTCTCTCTTATCAATAAATGGTCAATAGCATAGAAACTTGTCTTGCACAATGTTACTAATACTTATTTTAGTAGTACCTATGCCCCAAATTTAAATTCAGCAAACGTTTTTAGTCCTGCTGGATAGTAATATTACGCCAGTACCATTAAAAGATAAAATGTTTCTCCTTGAAGACTTTAATAACATGTTTGTACAAATAGTAGACTCTAGCCAAATTTGTTGGAAATAATGATATTGATACTGTAAATTCAAATCATCTGAAGTAATTACAGTTTTTTACAATTCCTGTAATACTATCACAAATATTTATTTAGGCAGAAAAACCACAATAAAGAAGCATAAATGCATCCATGCTCAAAACAGTGGCTTTTAATAGATTACATTATATTAGGAATCAGAATAGATAAGACAAATTCATATTATGCAACTATTTACAAAAGCAGATTTAGATGAATGATAGATTAATATGTTCTAAGATTAAAATGATAGATGCATTAAAAAAAGTATATCTCATTCCAATCATATTCACAAAAAAAATTGATTCTCATTTCTTAGAAGTATCTACTATATATACTAAATTTCAACAGGTATTAAATACTAAAAGTGCTAATCTGGACCTCCATGAGTATCATATTATTAAAGCATGACAGTATGTTAAGGATATAAGCAAATCTATTTTTTTTAAGTTCAGTAAAAAGTAGAATCATGATTGGTTTTCTGATATTATTACTATTATTAGAAATTTGATTAAAAGGAAATGTGGGGCATTTTCTGTTTGGCAGAATAATAAAATTGAATGGGGAACTTCATAATAACTACAGAGATATGAAGCAGAAGTTCAATGATTGATAAGAACTTTAAAATAATTAGTTTAAAACTGCAAAGAAGGTACAGACATTTATTGATTGTGATCATTTTAGATTTTTTTTTTTTGATGCACTAAAAGCAATATATAGACCTGAAAATCCAAAATCCTATTAAATCTAATAATGACAATATTATGAATAGGTAAAAAAAAATATTTTCATCATTTTCTGAATAATGATACAAGAATTGAGATGACAAATTTTATTAATATATCCATTTCATCCCTTCATTTAGATTTGAATAAAGATATCCAGCTTAACAAAGTCAAAACAGCTTTTTATAATCTTAAAAATGGAAAAGTTGCAATCATACTGAAATACCTGGAGAAGTTTTAAAATATGGTAATGATATTTTAGTTTTAAAAATATTGGAGTTTTTTAGACATATATGAACCCATGAAATGATGCTACCTGATCTTAAGGATGCTTCTATAGTTCCAATTTTTAAATATAAAGGGAATAGATGAGATTGCAGTAATTATCATGGAATATCATTATTATCCACTATAACAAAGGTACTTTCATGCATTTTGTCGAATAGCTTGTTTCCAATTATAAATGAATGGTTATCAAAGACTCAATGTGGTTTTCGAGAAGCAAAAAGCACTAGACATGTTTTATTTTTTTGTTGCCAGGCAAATACAAGAAAAGGGTCAGGAACAAGAGTGATTTATATAATGCTTTTATTGATTTGATCAAAGCATTTAATTTAGTTAATTGAACAGGTTTATGGTATTCTTTGAAATTAGTTGGTTTGCCATTAAAATTTATTCATAATATATAGCTTCTGCATGATAGAATGAGAGGAAGTGTTATTACTACAAGTATAAAATCTGAAATACTTGAAATAAAAACTGGTATTAAACAAGGATTTACTTGCTCCAATATTGTTTTCAATTTTTATGACAATGACTTTTGAACTATTCATATGTGGCTTAATATGCAATGCAGATTTGATGATGGAATTTTTAATTGAATTGATTAAAAACAAAAACTTCTATTTCTTGGATTCTGGATTTATATTATGCTGATGATTGTGCTATTTATGCTAGTTCAGAAGATGATTTACAAAAAGTATTTAATGTTTTGAATAACAACTAAAATTTAAAGATTGGTTTATAATTAATATTAAAAAACTAAAAATTATTCATCAGCCAGTGATGAAAAAACAATTTTCAACAACTTTTAGCTTGGATCATTATCAAGTTGAGAAGGCAAACCAATTTAAATACTAGTAGACTTAGAGATATTGAGGTACAACACATACTCCAATGCTCCTACTGCTTTTATCAAGTTAAAAGATATGGTATTTTAACACAGGGAAATAACTACTACAATGCAGAGCTGTTATTTTACCTAATTTATTGAATAGAAGTGAGGCATTATAAATGTTTGATATGAGGAAACTCCATAAAATTTTAAAAATACAACAAGATCATAAAAACAATCAATATGTTCTTCAACTTGCTGGATATGATTATATAGAGTCCATTATTCCAAAATTACACCTTCATTGGATTGGACATGTAAAATGAATGAACAATGCAAAACTTCTTAAAACAATGTTTATGGCTTTGATGGGGAGGTAAAAAAAACATTCTAAAGAAGTGCAATATTGATTGTTCCATCGAAAAAATATAGCAGAGAATAGCATACATTTGCTGCTATTAGACATGATGTTGAAGTATTTCAAAAAGAAAAGTTTTCTGCTAAAGAAATTAAAAGACAGCTTCACAAAGTATCAAACAGAAAAATGAATCAAGATATTCTATATGTGGACATATTTATACTTCACAGATTAGTTTGTATAGTTATTGCAAAATTCATTCCTAATTTTTTTTAAATTTCTTTTCTTGGAATTAATAATCAGCCATAAAGCTAATGCACATGCGCTTTGTAGATTTTTAACTACAAATGAATACTCTCACTTTCAAACACAAGATAAAGTTTTTGTGAAAAGATAGAATGAATCCATCTATCTTTTCGACCCAAACATTTATGTATGGACAAATCTTAAGCATTTGGAAATCTACAAAGCGCATGTACATTAGCCTTATGGCTGTTATTAATATTACAGTTTATAAACATAGAGCTATATAAAATAAATATTTCTTGGAGTGGCAATATTCATTTACAAGTGGCTGCCATATATATATATGTTTAATAAAAATAAATACATATTATAATTTTCAAATTGATAATGTATATATATAAGATTAGCAAAAAAAAAGGAAAATAAAGATATATATATAGAGAGAGAAAACGAAAAAGAGAAATGAAAACAAAGTTAATATTGCCTGTAAATATTTTTACATTTCTACTAATTAAATAATAATGCTTTTAATTTGTTTTAAAAAACTATTACAGTCATACTATGGACCAGTATCTTATATATGTATATATGCATAAATATACATATATTAAATTCCTTCTTGGAGGCAGTTAAGTAATTAAAAAACAGTGTACTACTACTAAATAATGAGACTTAATCATTATCACTAATTATCACTTTCTTGGTATAATTTATTCTAAAATCTTAGTTTTAGAACTATATCATAAACTTTAATGAGGCCTTTACAAACATATGCACACAATTCTAATTAAAATAAATTTGCAAAATATTATAAATCTTACCCAGGGTAAATGTTTACTGTACAGAACATTTTGTAATTTGGCAGTAATTCTCTGAAAACATTCATCAGGGGTAAAAGCAGGATGGATCAAACGTTCTTGGGAAACATCAGCAGCATTTTCTTTTTCCTTATCATCTTCCTGATAGTCATTGGTCTTAGTTTTTTGTTCCTGAATACTTTCCAAAATTGCTTGCTGATCCTCCTCAGTCTGGCTAATAAAATCATTCCAGACCTGAGATAAAAAACAAAACTTATCAATAGCATAAAAAAAAATTGTACATAAGTATATGTTATATGTATATATATATTATTATAATCAATTAAATTTCCATTGCTTTCATTATTTATTACAATCCAATGAAATGTGTAAAATGGAGAACACATTTTCAAAGTAATTTGTAATAAAATCAAACCTCACTATCTGGAAGGCCTGATAACAATGGTAGTTAGCACATTTGCCTACCATGCCCAAAATTGGTTGTTCAAGTTCAAGCCACATATAACATTAATATTTTTTCCAAATGATAACAGGCTCAGGAAATGATTTTCCTCAGAAACTAGACTAAATAAAAGAAAATGTTTAAAATATAAAAAAAAATATTTAAAAAATCATAAGAATGTAAAATATAATTTTCCAAACCATTTCGAGCACGTTTTAGCAAAACCCTTTATTTGTACATATATACATACATCTACGTTTCGACTGTCCGTGAGTCTTCTTCAGAGCTATGATATACTGAACAAAATAAAATAAAATACATAACTATATAAATAATACCATAAAAAATGTAAACAATAAAAAACTAAAAACAACATAAAATATATAAAAAAAACTAATAAAACTGAAATAAATAATCAAACCCAAATAAAATAATTGTTAATATAAAATAAAATATACAATATAAGTAGAAAATAAATATAAATTATATATATTTATTCAAGAACAACCATTAATCTAAATATGTTATTTATTTCTGTTATTATTAACAATCTCCTAATTATTTCTATTCTTTATAAATTTAAACTTTATGGTTATTAATTAATATTCTTTTAATATTTTATATTAACTAGATTATTTTATTTGGGTTTGATTATTTATTTCAGTTTTATTAGTTTTTTTATATATTTTATGTTGTTTTTAGTTTTTTATTGTTTACATTTTTTATAGTATTATTTATATAATTATGTATTTTATTTTATTTTGTTCATTATATCATAGCTCTGAAAAAGACTGCAGGATAGTCAAAACGTAGGTGTATGTATATATGTACAACTAAAGGGTTTTGCTAAAAAGTGTTCGAAGTGGTTTGTATAAATTGTATTTGTATGAGATATTACAGCAAAATAAAGAAAAGGGTGATTTTGGTAATATTTCTGAAGAATGTAAAATACCTGACGAAAGACAGTCCACGGCAAACACATTAAATTAATTGCACATTTTGATAAATATTCTTATTTTTACAAACATTCATAATAGAAATACTAAATATCAATCATATGGTTAAATTATTCTACTTGTAATAACAAGTAAAATGATTTGCTCTATTATTTCTCCATGATATGATAGAGATCTTTACAATAACATGTAAACCTATATATGTAACAATGTAAAGATTGAATTTAACTGTTACACAAGTTACCCTATAAGATAACTCATAATATTAAGATATATTCTAATTTTTTCAGACCAAGATATATCTAAGCAAGAAAGAACAAATCAAAATAATCTATCCATAAAAAAATGAAAGGCATAAAAAGCTGCTGTAAAAATTTAGAGTGCACCTTGGCCAGAGAATTGTATTAGTGACTCGTGGAAAAATTTAAAAACTAAAATCGTATATCATGCAATGTAACTTTGTGGAGATCAAAAGATATTGATATAATGATTGTAATTCCTTACTTATTGCAGCACATTTCAAAATAAATCTTTCTTTTCTGATTTGTCTTTTTATACAGAAATTCTCAATTAACATTCCTATAACACATCACTTCCTAAATTTTTGTAGTGAGAATAGCAGCTACATTATGAAAACATTGTAAAGTTATAATTATTTATTAAGTGCACAGGAAGTATATGTAAATACTTTTAAGACAGGCTTTAACCTGTATCAAATGCATCTTGAAATTTATAATAGTCAAGCAGTATCCTTATTTTCCAATAGAGGGACTTCTCAAACCACAACACAAGATAGTAACTTTTATAAAAATAAGAGCGGTCTCTTATCTTTAACCTAACTTTCCATTTATATAGGCCAATCTGAAGCATGTTGATTTGGGAGCGTGAAGCTGTTGTTCTCTCTATTGGCAAGATATTGATTGACTATTATAAATTTCAAGGTGCATTTGATACAAGTTATGGCCTGTCTTAAAAGAAAACATTATAAATAAATTCTTTTATTTTGCTTTTTGTTATTTGTTTTTTTTTCTAGGTGATAATAACAGTGAATGTGGAAATAAAATAAAGTTTATAAGTACACCAGTCTGATAATTGATAATATATATTATATAGAAATGAAAGAAGACATTTTATGTCATACCTTTAAAATAAAAGTAGCAGTAATAATTATTTCCCAACATGTAATAGTATGCACATGAGAAGTGCTAGATAATCATTAAAAAGAAGCTCTTATGCAAGTATACAAAAATTAGAACTAAATATTTGATCTTTAATAAATGTCTATATCTGGGTTAAAATAAATGTGATAATTTTTAATCTAATAGAAAAAATAATAATTTATAATTATTTATATATTCAGTGAGATTGTTGTTTAAAATAAGTGCTGGTTGAAAAAGAAAGTATTTGCAAATTATATTATTTATTAAAATTTTTCTAGAGTATATGTATATTGTGATCTACTCTGAAATGAATTACAAAGTCTATTTAATTTTTGGGGAGAATAAATCAATAATTTTTTTTGAAAATGGGGGAAAAGCGTAATTAAACCAAGAAAAATATTTTTTTTTTGTTTACTAAAGAATATTTAAGAAAGATAATAAGATTTAATTAGTGATAAATTCTAATTTATGTATGACGGTATTAGTTTTTTTTTTTAATATAAGCAGAATGAAAAATAAAATTAATTAAAAGATAAGTCAGGAATAGTATAAGTCATCAGCGGATATCGGACAGTGTCTAAATGACAAGGAAATACCTTCCAAAGAATAATGTTAATGCATAAATATTTTTTTATACATATATATAATAATTTTAAAAAAAAGAAGAGAAAGTGTTGTCAACAAAACAAAGTGAACCTGGTATACAACAAGGGATATAGTACTTGTCAGAATAGTCTCCTGTGTCAATAAAACTACTAAAGCTACTGTATAAAAGGTGTTTGTTCATTATGATCTTTCATCATATAGCATCTAAGAAAAAAAGAATATGCCCTAAAATCTATGGCTATAATATGTAGCAAGATCTAAATTAAAACCCACAGTTATTGAAAGATATTTATTGTTGTCATAGACGTTGTCTAAAATATGCTATCAGATCATCTGTCTCCAAGAAAAAAAAATCAGAAACCATTTATCAACTAATTTATCAACACAGTCAAATACATTTATAACTGATCACAGAATGCAACTACTAAAACCTATTGTTCCCAATATATGAATTTGTCTATTTTGAACTAGCTTAAAGCTTTGAATCAGGATTCATCTTATTGTCAGCACTGAATATCATCATGCATCAAGCTTAACTGACAAATTACTCAATAAAAAGAAAATGAAACATTTAATTCTTCACACAGAAGATAATTAAAGTGGCTTACAATTGTAAAGAAACTAATAAGACAATTTTTTTTTGTCTCAAACATTGATCCTTCTTTTTTGTATGTAAATACTTAAGAGTGTCATTTCATTTATCTGTGTTAATTTTAATTTTATTATTATTATTAATATCTATAGTTTATGTATATAAAAAGAATATTTGATTAATCATTATTAGTTTATATCGATATTCTGTAACATAGCCCAGAGTCAAGATATTAACTAGGCACAAGGAAACAATAAATAACCAGACTGAGAATATGATAACATGCCACTTTTCTGTATTTTTTTTTTTATTGCAATATTATAATATTATTTATATAAAAAATTTTTGTTAAATATCGGCTGTTTTTTTTATAAATATGCCAAATAGTACATAAAATGTTTGAATTATTCAACTAAACATATCCTAGCATGTTACACATTTAAAAAAGCAATATTTCTGCTAAATTAATTAACTTATTAGTCCTGAACTTCTTTCTTAGGCTCCCACGAGTTCAGCTGAGATTGAAAGAAATTAATTATCGTAATAGGGTATGTTTTGCCTCTGGATTTATGGGTTTCGCCCTGTCATATATGAAAGAGTTCTGTAAACTCTATTGATGTGATAAATCATAATAAGTGAAAATATATCTATTATAGTAACCATGGAAATGGGCTCTATCCTTAAGTTATGATCTTTCTCATGAGTGGATAGCTGTCAGGAAATATTATCGGTCTTTGCATTAGATTCTATACCTAATGAAGAGCTAGCTCCTTTAACTATCATCATTATCTAGAAATTGTAATAAATAGTAAAACAATTATTTTACACCTTCTCTAGGTGAGTAACCATTAGTCGGTAAGGTAAACTCCGATGGAATAGACTGGTACAATATATATAGTAACGTTGTACAAAACACTTTAGAGCCGCCAAACTACCAAGATTATAGTAGCTGATATAAGGACCACTAGGTGAATATCTAGCACTAGACTGAGAAAATTATTCTATGATCATAGTGTTATTTATTTACGTAACACAACCACATAAACTTTTTTATAGTGTAATCTTTCATGGGCTCAAATAATTCTGGTAAACTCTTATTCCAGAGGATGCAATTGTTTTCAATTATTATTATATAATAAAATAACCAGCGAGACACCTAACTATGACTATACAATAATCTTTATTATACCTTTTTTATTTCCTTCTCTTTCCTATCTAATCTGGTTTTCATATAAAAACGCAATCAGAAATGACTCGATCTTCTTTAAAACAAAAAACTTTCAAATTAGCCTGATGGCTTACTGACTGTTAAATGTAACCCTTATTCCAACATTATTATTATCTTTTCCTGAGGAAAATACACCCTTCACTAACCTATGACATGACTAAGATCCAACTTTCTGATTGTCATCCTGTCCAAATAGGAAAAACTAGACGTATCTTAACCCAAAACCTTTACCCTTGCTACAGACAGTATAAGTGTCTTTGCGTCTTATGGCCGTATTTTAACTTGATTTTAACCTATTTTTATCTCTCAAAGATCGGTCATTTCACATTTATAAAACCAAAATCTACACACACAAACATAACAAAGATAACAAAAAAATTTAAGAAATGTAATAAACATAAAAACCTAACCCTCCCAAAATCATGTCAAAATAATGTAGAACTATTCTATCATGAAGGTCTATTTTACTGAATAGATTATTCCAAGAAACCCCACACTCTATTGTTGAAATATTTACAATCTAAAGTAGTTTATACAAATAAAACAAAACTTATTGAGTCTATACGGTAGTAAAGTTCAATTTGAAAACAGTTTATAATTACCCCACTTGTTACAGCGCTGTTAAATGGATTAAAATGTCATCAACCATCTGTTTCAAAGTACTGGGCAGCTATCAGTCCATCACATTCAATCAGAAGGATAAAGTCCATAGGTTTGGTTTTCCTATAAATTTTCTTGTGCAAGTCATCATTGTCTTCTTTCGGATTGAAACATCTTTGACTAGCTAGCTGGCTTACACTTTTCCAGAGATGGAAATACCTCGGAATACACCAGGTGCGGCTAGGAAGACAGAGTTTCCCCCCAGGAAAAAACTCCTTGATTTCTCTAGTCAGAGAACATTTTCATAACTCTTAAAATAGCAGTTTGCAGTAATAACTTTCAGTAATAATTTCTTAATAATCCTATAACAAAAGAAGTCTCCTTAACTTATACTTTTTTTTCTTCAACTCCCTCCCCCTCTGCACTTTTAATTAATTTTATTTTCCATAAAGCATTCTCACTTTTGGGGTTATTTTTAACAAAAGTTGTCACTTAAATATCTGTCCTTTTTTCTTTTGGAATGTTTAATTTTAAAAGTTCTTGATTAATTAAGTAAAAAAGAACAGATAGACTCATTTATAATACTTTTAGTTTCAACTTGGTATTTAGATTGGTTTTCAACAATAGAGTTTAATTGCAGCCTTTTCTAATTTCCCCCCATTCCACTTTTTTTCCAAGAATTTCTAAGAAAAAAAAATTAATAAAAAAAAACTATAATTTAAGAAAACTTTTTTTTTATCTCGAACTATAATCTACGAATTAATGTGAAAAAAAAATCAAATTTGAAAGTCTGATTTTTTTATTGATTAAATATAAGATAATATGTTTTATATATTTTTATAAAATTTTACTTACAACTAATGAAATTACTAAACTAACTACAAAATTGAATATATATATATATTTACACACGAGATGGCAAAATTGATAATTTGATCAGATTATTCCATGTATTTTTGTAGATAAATTTCAGCAATTATATAATCAGGCAAATAGTTGATTAAAAATTAGGATTACAGCTTGAAATCATGCTATCTAGTAATAGTATTTGGCTAACTCACTTTTAAACCAAAAGTGGAATCCACTTTTAGTTTTGCTACCAAAGATTACTTAAGGTAAAAAAAGACATTTATATTTTATTAATGTGAAAACTGCAAATATCACAACTTCCTTAATAGTTTTAATTTGACTGTTTTCTGGTTATATCACAGCTAAAATTTATCTAGAAAAATACATGAATATTCACATTATCATTATTATCAATATTTAAATTTAAAAGTTCATGAAAATCTTCTAATTATTATATATAAATATATTCTTGCCTTTTTTTTTTTATACATATTTTCAATTCAAAATCTGAAGTCATGTATTAAAATTTCAAATTCACACATACTTAATTTATAATATTAAACTTGGTATATTAAGATCTATATTATAATGGATGTTTAAGACACCATTACAAAAATTATAGTTTTATAGGAATGAAGAAAATAAAATAAATTTTTATATAGCATTTCGTTTGTAAAACTTGATTAAAAGTTTCTTTTTTTAATGCTTGTATAAATATATATGTATGTACGTGGCAATTATATTTTAAGACCACAGCTATCTTTGGTTTTTAATTTTGGAAAAAAAAAGAAAACTAAGATTACTTTTTTTTTTTTTATAAATGTATGTAAAAGTAAATTGTATAAATAAATTGCTTTTCAGATTTAGGAATTTAGCTTGATAAGAATAATTAAAAAGAAAGAAAACAAAAAGAAAAGAATTTTTCATTAGTTAATTCCTAGATCTGTAAAGGGCAATTTATTTCATTAATTAGATAACTATTGTTAGCTAGATAGAGAATTTTTAAATTTTAATTAAAAAGAAAAAGTTTTGTAATTAAGAGATATGATTCAGATAACAAGTTCTAATCAGGCCTTCGGATTATCTTAGAAAAGCTAGAATACTTGCATCAGCTAGAATACTTGCACCAGCGCAAAGAGACATACACCAACTCTGAGAGGAGAATTGCACAAACTCTGGGATACTTCCACCAACTCTGAGAGATACTTGCACAA
Source organism: Epiperipatus broadwayi (assembly GCA_028023455.1). Classification (NCBI taxonomy): domain Eukaryota; kingdom Metazoa; phylum Onychophora; class Udeonychophora; order Euonychophora; family Peripatidae; genus Epiperipatus; species Epiperipatus broadwayi. The sequence continues at coordinate 8,723,093 of JAQFVV010006209.1, read as the reverse complement.
ACTATTCCTGCATATTCTGAAAGCTGATCCGGTAATTATTCTACCTAGAATGAACATTAAACCTACAGCAAGAATATTTTCTTTACCATGATGTGCTAAGCTTCTCGCCAGGACAGGTTCGGATGTCCTGTGTCTCCATTAACTGCCTACAATGCCATAAGAACCGGCTCCAAAAAAACCACTAACCAACTCGCCCAAGCCTATCGTCAGTGAATCCAGAGCAACGGACTAACCTAAGAAATCTAGTGCACTAGCATTTAAATAAATTATTAAGGTACCTTACATTCTTGCAATTTAAATAATGTTGTCTTAGATTTGTTCCCTTTTGTTTTTAAATATAAATGTTTTTCAAGTTGTATCTTATGTAATTCGATTTCTGTGTGCTTGCTATTTTTTTTTTTTACGAGTGCTAGCTCCAAATTTCGGACTAGTGGCACCCTGGCGGTCAGTATATGCGAGTCTAAAGCTTTTGTCCGGTATAATATATATGTTATTAATACTTGTATATAATGTGCTATTATTCAAGTTTATTTTATAAAAAAAAAATAAAAAGATCTGTTATATTCTCTTTATTAAAAAAATTTTTTTTCTCTCTCTAACTGGTCAAATAAGACAAAAATCAGCAGAATATACTTTACAGTTTTATCAAATTTAATAATACATGTTAGTATTAATAACAGATATAACTAGTAAAAAAAATGACATATTATAGATATTTGATCAAGATACAGAATAAAAAAAAAATTAAAGTATTAATCAATAATATTCATTGTACTATTTACTTGTTATAATTTTATAATAAAATCAATATATTCATTAACAAGTTATACAATGCTAATATGTACTTATATAATCAAAATAGCACCTACCCTTATAAGTATTACTACAAATAAATCTAATTTTGTCTTCATATCACATTATCTCTTTCTTATAAATTAACTTTTTTTTTTTCTCTCATGTGTCATAGCATCAGCTGGGAAGCGAACCTGCTAACCCGGGACAACTACTTATAAAGCAGCCGTCGCTGACCTCTCGACTACCAATGAAAAAAAAGTCAACTTCATTTTAAAGTAATAATTATTTATTAAAAAACTTAATGGACATTCTTGTAATCAGTCAAAGAATTCAATTACACATAGCGTAGTAAATAGCTTTTGTTTATTATCTTGCATTTATTGGAAACAAGTTTTAGTGTAAGCTCTTTGCATTTTTTTTTTTCTCATATGTCAAAGCATCGGCCAGGAAGCAAACCTGGAGAACTGCTTGTAAGGCAGCTGTGCTAACCACTCGGCCACCAACACATGTCAGCTCTTTGCATTTAGTCATAACACAAAATACAGTATCATACATTATGGATAAAAACTTCATTTCTGAATTCTCTTTTCTTTAACTTTGGCAACAGATGGATTTATAAACTATTACATCCATCTTTACCATCACGACAGTCCAAAAACAAAATGCTTCATCACAATTTAGGTAATAACAATTCATTTTCACTCTTTTCTTATCTTTCTCTTTTTATACCGCTTTTCTTCTCACTATCTGTAATGCTTTTATTGATATTGAACATATTATTGTTTTTTACATATTTTTGTTTTAAATCAATGCTAATTTTAAAAAAAAAAAACATTTGTAATAAACTTCAATTTGCCAAAATTAAAACTCAAAAGAATATAATCAATTTATTTGTTTTTCTTCAAAATTACATAATAATAATTTAAAATATGAATAACTAAAACACATTTAATTGAAAACATGTTTTTAACTTTAAAAAAAAAAAAAGATTTAAATTCCTTATTTGGTCATTTGTAGTTTTAATATTTTCAATGTAAAATACACATAACTTATCCTAAATTTTTAGATTAATCTTGTTTTACTACTTAAATTTATCTATCACATCTTTTATTTCGTTTAAACACAATAAAACATATATCTTATGTAGAATACTTTTCTTTTTTTCACAATTTGTATTTCTAATAATTAATGCAAAAAAAAATTATTTCATGTAAGGTCAAAACACATAAATGATAAATTTAAATTTTCTTTAATTAACAATTTTTTTTATGCAACATTTTTTAAAAAGAATCTTTCAATATCTGATTAGTTAAAATAGTATAGTAAAGTAATATTTGTATCATTATTATTAAGTGATAATTAGTTATTAAAAAAAACCCACTAAACATCATGATCACCATTTCTTATGCTTACACGAGCTGTTTACCCAGAGGCTAAACCCTCCACACAGCGCTATCAGTGCAAGCCAGAGTAATCAATGAATGCAGGAAGATTTGTGCATAAAATCCCTATCTAGTGCCTGCTCATCCAATATCCCTAGATTAGTTTCTAGCTTGTGGCTTTCATCAGTGAGGAACCTTGGATTTGAGAGCAGTGCATAGAGATCTTACGATCTAATGCAACCCTCCAGTAGTCACCTTTTACCCCATTACTTACAAGCTAATGAGCTTGAATTGAAAAATCTTATTGTGTTTACATTTTGCACTTAAAGCTTTATAGTTAGCTAATAAGGTAAACAGTGGCTGCTGGAGAGTTGCATTAGATTCTAAGAACTAGGTGAAGTGCTCTCAGATCCAAGACTCCTCATTATGAAAGCCACAAACTACATGGAGAATATTAGATGAGTAGGCACCAGAGAGGGATTTTATGCACAAACTTTCCTGCATCCATTGATTACTCTGGCTTGTAATGATGGAGCTACTCTACCACTGTGTATTAAAAAAAAAAATTAATAAACTGAAAAGAATTAAGACTTCCACATTATTGATGGTCAACCTATATGCTCAAAATATGAAGATCTTTTGTGCAGAGAGAGAGAGTAAAAACAAGTATTATACATTTGCAAAAGAGAGATGCAAATTTGTCCTAAAATGATTTACATGCATTTATTTTATAGATGAAATGATTAAAAGATGTTATTTTTTTAAAATGATAGTTTGAACACCTTGTCTTCCATCAATTTTCTATAATGAAACCTATACTGTCAAGATTTTACCCAATACCATATATATAATATTAATAATAGCTCTGTGAAATTATTTGTCAAGGCTAATTCTTGCTTTTTGATATCTCCTGAAGATTATTGCTGAAAAGTGAAAACCAAAAAAATGTAAAGATATCTGTGTGCATGTTATAATCCCCATGAGAGTGATTAATGGGTATCTATCACGTTTAATAAATGGACATTTTTATATATACAATGACAGTTAAATCAATATTGTAGGTTAATTACATTTTAATAATTAAGTTTTTTATACAATTAATCGAACATGGGAAAAAAAAAATTAACATTTATCATATTAATCATTTGCTTCAATATTACGTACAATTAATATATTGTGACACGACAACTTTCTTTCTTCCCCTACTAACTGAATTTTAGTTATTAGAATCGTCGTCGAGGGCGCCACCAAGGATTTCTCTCTTGGAACCTGGTCACGTAACTTTATATAAACCTGGTCTTTATTTATTTTCGAACGACGATTCACTGATTATAAACTTTGATTATAATCTCACAGGGGTTTTCCTTTAAGAACACTAACTAATTATTATAAATAATTCAAGAATTCAAGAATACGTTGGACAAAAAAAAATTTCTTTTACTACTATTTATTATTAATAACCTTATAATTCTATCCGATCCAGAAGGAACTGACTTACAATTTCTGATTTTCCCTCTGTTTACTTTCTAATTATGCTTCCCAAATATTTACCATACATTTACTCGCGCCTACACTAATACTGCGAATTCTAGCAGACGTGTATATAAGACGACTTATAGTATTTTTAATCTTTCCTGAAGTTTATTTTTAAACTCCACTTTCTTTGGTAAATAAATAAATCGCAAGAAATCTTACAATGAACGTATAAGTGTCTTTCGTTTTCTTATACTTTCAATTCTTTCCTTATTTTCTATTAACAAACGAGTAACGCCCCAAGGTTCTCTGTTACTTGGCGACGCACTTTTATACCCCCACCCTGTTGTTACTCTCTAGATCGAATAGATATTAAATAATTTAAAATACAGTTATTCCAATATTTCAAAAAAATATTGAACGAAAATTAACATTAATAGATTGCAATATTGAACAAATTTATTTTCCCCCCTCTATTGTTGAAACATTCGTAATAAACATAATAAATGAAAATTAAATTAAAGATAAAGTTCTATTACGCTTTCCTTAGAGTTCTCATTAATTAAAAGTTTATAATTACCCTGATCGATCAGAGCGGAGTGGCCTGATTTTCATAGGTTTTACATTCCATTGGTCGTGCCTTTGTCCTTGTATATGCGAATTCCATGAGTGTTCCTTTGGTTGTCCAGCTAGCAATATCCGTTTCTTCCATTCCATAACTCTCTCGATAGCTTCATTCAGATGGAGTGGCGGTCAATTCCCCAAAGGGGAAGGTTGTGATAACTTTAGCCGCTATACATTTGACAAGAGTCCGCAAAATTAAATTCCAATAATAATAATTTTTATTGTTCGAAACACAGCTGCTTTCTTTATAGTCCTTGCTGGTCTCTAAAGTCAAGTCAACTGATCTCTCTAAAAGCGATCTTATCTCCACTCTTTCTTATCTTTTTTTTTTTAATTAGCATAATAGCAATTACTAACCAAATATTTTTACTTTGTGAAAGTTTCAACAATAGAGTATAATTACTACCAAGAATCTAATTTTGTTTTCTTTTCCCCACCCTTTTATCTCTCGAATTTTTCTCCCTTTTAATTAAACACTTTTAACATTTTTTTTTTTTTTTTAATAAATTATATTCAATTTTATTTGTTTATTTCAAAATAAAAGTTCAAAATTTTTACCCTTTCCATTAAATCAAAACCATTTGTTAATTAATTTTTTTTATTTTATTTTACAAACTATTTAACTTCAAAAATATTTATGACAAATTATAAATATGTGAGCTTATATATATGAGCTGACTTAAAATATCAGCTCATTGCCCCATTTGTCATAAAAAAACAATAAAAAAAAAAACTTTAATTGCCCCGCGGTGACTTGTCCCAACTTTTCTTGGGGTTATAGTTACTCGTACTCGCGGGTTCGTTACAGTTCTCCCATCTAACTTTACTTTCTCCACCTACCCCCTGGTCCTCCCATTCTATATCTTGTAATATTTCTAATGCTTCCTCAATGGATAACCGATGGTTTTCGGCCAACTTACGTTGCACACTTGACGGAAGGTTAAATCTGATAGTTCGCACTATCTGGAATTGATCCATCGGATATGCCTCCAAGGCTCTCAATTTTGCCGCTTGACGTTGAAAAAACTGACTGTACGTACCGTCTTTGTCCGCTTTATACTTTTCTTGCGATATCTTCATGCGTATGGTTTCTTGTTTCTCAACGCTCCAAAACCCTCGCAAAATCATAGTTCGATATTCTTGGAATGTAGGGGGTTTGTAATTTACCGCCTTCCACCATTCCCTAGCGGCACCACTCAAATGGCTCGTTGCTATTATGATCTTCTCTTTTTCTTTCGACCTATGGACATAGAAAAAATCATCTAGACTGTCCAGGTAGTCAAAGGGGCTTTCCTCCCTTTCCCCTTTAAATGTTTTTATGTGTATAAATTTCGCCAACGTGACCCTATCGAACTCTTCTTCTCCAGATTCGTTGAGCTTTTTTTTTATTACCTCTATCTCTCGGTTTATTTGTATAGCCTTCTTGTTCGGGATTTCTTTAGTTTCCCCTGTAAACTGCTCTGTCTCTTCGTTTTCTACCTTTTCTTTCTCTTTACTGACTTTATGGTCCTCTGGGTCTACGACTTCCCTCTTGTTTTCATTGTTCCTATTCTTTTCCCTCTCTTTTAATTCATTCACATCTTTCCTCAATTCTTGTATCATGCCTTTCATTTCTTTTATTTCTTTACGGTCTTCCATTACAATTTCTTTGAGCTCAGCGATAGCTTTCAATATTTCTTGCAACTGACCCCGCTCGGGGTTTTTAAATGTTACCACCGGGCTTTCCATGCTACTTTCGTCCTCACTCATATTTTATTCTTTTGTTTTATTTAATTTTATATTCGAACTCATAACCTTCCCTACGAGAATACTGACGTACCACCACCATCTGAAATCCACCCCCTTACTAAAAAATTTACTCTCTCTTTTAACTCTAATCTCTGGGCGTTTCTCTTGTTAACGAGCCCGACACGTTGGAAGCGCCATTTTCTAACTTTCCCCCCCTCACTCCTCTGTGACACGACAACTTTCTTTCTTCCCCTACTAACTGAATTTTAGTTATTAGAATCGTCGTCGAGGGCGCCACCAAGGATTTCTCTCTTGGAACCTGGTCACGTAACTTTACATAAACCTGGTCTTTATTTATTTTCGAACGACGATTCACTGATTATAAACTTTGATTATAATCTCACAGGGGTTTTCCTTTAAGAACACTAACTAATTATTATAAATAATTCAAGAATTCAAGAATACGTTGGACAAAAAAAAAAACTTTTAATTTCTTTTACTACTATTTATTATTAATATCCTTATAATTCTATCCGATCCAGAAAGAACTGACTTACAATTTCTGATTTTCCCTCTGTTTACTTTCTAATTATGCTTCCCAAATATTTACCATAGATTTACTCGCGCCTACACTAATACTGCGAATTCTAGCAGACGTGTATATAAGACGACTTATAGTATTTTTAATCTTTCCTGAAGTTTATTTTTAAACTCCACTTTCTTTGGTAAATAAATAAATCGCAAGAAATCTTACAATGAACATATAAGTGTCTTTCGTTTTCTTATACTTTCAATTCTTTCCTTATTTTCTATTAACAAACGAGTAACGCCCCAAGGTTCTCTGTTACTTGGCGACGCACTTTTATACCCCCACCCTGTTGTTACTCTCTAGATCGAATAGATATTAAATAATTTAAAATACAGTTATTCCAATATTTCAAAAAAATATTGAACGAAAATTAACATTAATAGATTGCAATATTGAACAAATTTATTTTTCCCCCTCTATTGTTGAAACATTCGTAATAAACATAATAAATGAAAATTAAATTAAAGATAAAGTTCTATTACGCTTTCCTTAGAGTTCTCATTAATTAAAAGTTTATAATTACCCTGATCGATCAGAGCGGAGTGGCCTGATTTTCATAGGTTTTACATTCCATTGGTCGTGCCTTTATCCTTGTATATGCGAATTCCATGAGTGTTCCTTTGGTTGTCCGGCTAGCAATATCCGTTTCTTCCATTCCATAACTCTCTCGATAGCTTCATTCAGATGGAGTGGCGGTCAATTCCCCAAAGGGGAAGGTTGTGATAACTTTAGCCGCTATACATTTGACAAGAATCCGCAAAATTAAATTCCAATAATAATAATTTTTATTGTTCGAAACACAGCTGCTTTCTTTATAGTCCTTGCTGGTCTCTAAAGTCAAGTCAACTGATCTCTCTAAAAGCGATCTTATCTCCACTCTTTCTTATCTTTTTTTTTTTAATTAGCGTAATAGCAATTACTAACCAAATATTTTTACTTTGTGAAAGTTTCAACAATAGAGTATAATTACTACCAAGAATCTAATTTTGTTTTCTTTTCCCCACCCTTTTATCTCTCGAATTTTTCTCCCTTTTAATTAAACACTTTTAACATTTTTTTTTTTTTTTAATAAATTATATTCAATTTTATTTGTTTATTTCAAAATAAAAGTTCAAAATTTTTACCCTTTCCATTAAATCAAAACCATTTGTTAATTAATTTTTTTTTTTTTATTTTACAAACTATTTAACTTCAAAAATATTTATGACAAATTATAAATATGTGAGCTTATATATATATGAGCTGACTTAAAATATCAGCTCAATATATATATTAAAAATTAATTCTAAAAAAAAAAAACAGAATCAAATGTTACCCGCATACTTTCTTGATCCATCAGCAGTTGAGTAAAAGCTGAAAGATGTTCTGGAATAAAATCATAAATATCAACTTCTCCAAAGTCTTGAGACTCTGCCAAATTCATCAAATATGAGACTGAAATATATATATATATATATTTGTAATAGGCTTAAAAATAAAGTTTAATCAGCAAAAACAAAACAAAAAATGTTATATATACATAAAATTTAAAAAAATAAAATGCTTCATGAATTGTCATATCATCCTAACACAGGGAAAGTATTTTGTGAATTAAAATTGGCCAAGAGAATTATAAATAATGCTTCCAAAACTAAGAAAATATTACAAGAACTATTAGATAAAAATTAAAAAGTTGTGATTTAAAAATTACTGTTAAAAAAATACTAAGATTGTTTTCAGTAGCATTTCAGAAAAGGAAAAAATAAAAATTAATAATAATGAAATATAAGAATATCAAATGTCTATAAACAGATTAATAATATAGATAAAAACATAATGGACCAACTGGATGGATTACTTTTGGTAGAAATAACTTAAAACTACATTATGTACTTGAAAATGAAGGATTACAATAAATGTGTTTACTAATACTTAAAGATTATTTCTTTCTAAAGCACTTTATCCAGATCTACTTCTATGAATAATTTTGACCATTACGTTTATATCTGTATTATTAATTTTATATAGACAGCGATTTAATATAAAAGTAATAAATGATAAACCAGTGAAGTATGCATACATGTGTTGTTGTTATCAAATAGATATGGATTATAAAACAAATAGATATAGGGATTAATAAAAGAAGAGATGTTAATGGAATTGAATTGGTCACATAGTTAGAAATAACAACAGAAAAACTATTGAAAATTTTAAACTAGATCCCAAGAGATCTAGAAACTATATATGAGAAAGAAAGATGACATATGAAAAGTTAAATGACATGAAGACAAAAAGCTAACCATAGATCTTTAGTTCATTAATATGCTACTCAATCACTGCACTAAAACTAAAAAAAAAAAAAAGCTATGGATTAACAAAACCAAATTAAGAACAACTTGCAGTGGAGTGATAATGATATTTCAATTAAACTGTTTTAACAATAAACTGATTGTAAAAAAAAATTGATGATGTTGTAATAAAGAGAAAACAAAATGTTGCTTTGAGTTGGAAAATAGATTACAGAGATGAAATAAAATGATAATCAGTCATTTAATTTGAGCATTAAATATAAATTTAAAAAAAAAACTAACTGCTTGCAAAATAATTTTTATTATTATAATTAGTTATTGAATTTTAGTGTGATTTTTTATTTTGTTTAAAAATTTTATGTTTATATATACTTCTATGTGTCTAACTATTCTATTCATCCAATAATTATTATAAAGTATATCTTATAAAACATATAGCTATAATAATTAGTTTAATACTGTACTTTATCATTATGTACAAATATATTTTAAAATAATGACCAATTCTCACTAGAATATCAATGAGAAAAATAAACACAAATCTCATTTACTAATACAAGAAGATGAATCACTAAATAATTTAAAATAAATCCCTTTAGAAATAAATAGTTTTTTACATATTAATAAATAAATAAGATCAAAAAAGATTATACAACAAATATAATATTATTCAATACAAAAAAGTTGCTTTTAATAATGTTTTATTGCCCTTTTCAGAATAACATACTTATTACTGTGAATTTATTGACCACTATATATAACATGTAGATTTTTTTTTGATTACATCTCCCTCCCATCTTATATATTATACAGTGATAAAAAAACATATACATATTTTTTTTTGAGGGTTTGTGGTGATGGGGTTCTATGTTTTTTTTTTTGTTTTCCACCATCTAATTTGGGGGTTGATTTTAAAAATTTTTTTAAAAACAAATATACATAATTATGCATTTATATCAACAAGTGGAAAAAATTTTTTTCTTGTCTATTTATAATTTACATTATTATTTATTATTAATAAAGATTTATATTTCAATATATCTTTTTTTTTTATAATCACATTTAAATTTGAGCAATATATATATACGCATACTATTTATAAATAAAATTACAATGCACAAAGTGTATAAACAATATAAATATTTAAACCCACCCTTGCATTGTATAATTTTCTATTCATGTTTAAATCCTCAATTATCAGTTAACTGTAAAGATGTTTTGTATGCATTTATTTTTTCCTTTATTATATTTAATATAATTAATTTCATAGACATGTTTTCTATTAGCATATGTAATATTATGTAAAAGTTTAATAAATTTTTTGACAATTTATTTTGTGGCTATATATATAATAATGAACTTATACTGCTGATTTACCATATTTTTAGTTAATTACTCTAATATATTATTTTCTTTTTCTCTAGTCATTTTCCTGTGTATACATAGAAAATCATATCACAATTAATTTTATAAGCTATATCTCTTTTGTACTTTATTTCATTTTTTATTTTATTTAAGGATAATAAAATATCGCTGAAAGAAGTTTTTATTGTATTAAATAATACAATATTTGTAATTGTATAACTTTTTTATTATTTATTTACTTACTTACATACATACATAAAATATAATATTAAACTTTATCAAAAAATCCAGAGACAAGTAAATGGTTAATCTAAATAACCATTAGCTTTTACTTTGAGGTGATTATATAATTCTTGATAGAATCCAAGTTTTTTAGATGGAGAATGGCATCAGTCATTTATCGCTTTTTTCTCCCTCTTTCTCTATATAAATATTGTAACAAAATAATGGGTGACGCTCTATCTACAGATTAAACTGTTAATTTATGACCATTAATTATACGTGAAAAGTCATCAATATTTAAATCAAATATTCAATCATCAAACTTAATTTTGGGCAGCTAAATTTAGATGAGAAAAATATATGACTGGCAAACAATTGATTTGTACCTCTAAATGCCTAGTTATATTTATTATAATCAGCTTTATTTATACAGGGCACCACAACTCTATGGAGTTGACTGATGAATATCTAAAGCAACTAATGTCACATATAAACATTACAAATCCTGTTGTGTAGAACTTCAAAACAAAAAAAATTAGAATCAAAGAGAATAAAAGTTAATAATAAAAACATATTTATTTAATTCTATCAAAGCAAGTAATAATGTATGCATGAATTGATTATATACAATTTAGTTATGAATATGAATAAATAAATTATGCATAAATTACTCTTAAAATAATATTATCAGAATATAATTATTGTGTCTTGATATGGCCAAAATATTAAGATTAATGTTGTTATCTTAACTGTTCGGTTGCTCTCAAAAAATTAAATTAATTCATACCTGTAAGGATATTTGATAATATTGATTATTATTACATAAAATAGTAAATATACAATTCAAAATAAACAATGTACGTAAAAACTAGGAAATAAAGAGCTTGTATCTTATCAGAAATTTCTAAATAAAATAATAAGTTTGTAAATACATTTGTCAAATCATAAAACTTGCATGAATGCATATCTATTTATAAGTCTTTCTATCTTGTTTAAATTCCTCCTAGTGATAATTTCATTCATTTGATTCAGTAGACCAATATACATAGTTAACAAGAATTCTTTCTGTTACTTAATTTTTTGCAGAGATTTTTTATGACTTTTAGCTTAGATAATAATTATTTTAGAAACTTGTATGCAGCTTTCAACTTAAATCTAGATGATAATTTTTTGTCAAAATTTTTGTTCAATTTTCAGTGTACAATGAGATGATGATTTTGATGGATGAAAAACAATATATCACTGAGAAAAGCAATAAAACAAACGATTCAAAAAATTTTAACTAATCATTTCAAAATTCAAATAATACCTATGATGGTGGGGATTAACTGCAGGACCTGCTCATAATAAGTTGAAGGCTTAGGATTGCTAATAAAAGATATCTCTCAACTTAAATTCAACATTCACTAACTAACTTAGTCTCTAATTTATTTTAAAACTGAATTAAACTATTTATATAGTTAATCTTGTTTATAAATGTAATAAGTGCCAGATGTTTTCTTTTTACAAATATGTTTACAAGCATGCTATGTTAAATTTCATGAACAACTAATTTTAAAATTTCATAAACACAGAAATTATCTAATTTTAAGATAAACTGATAATACTCTCATAGTTTAAAACAGACTTGGTATATTAAAAAAAAAAAGTTTACAAAGATAAGCATGTAGCTTAATCTTATAATCATCATAATTACACCAAATTAGTATATTTTATTTAAAAATAAAAGAATACATATAAATTTAAAAGGATTTCAATTTTTTATTATTAACAAAATGTGATTCCATTATTACTTACGGTAGTTTTCTATTCTATTATGTCAGCCGTTTGATGGCGTTGATGCTAATCAAAAACACATACATATTACGATTCCGGGCCGGGCCTGTGATTCTATATAAAGATCAGCTTTAGTTTTTGTAATAGGAAATTAGAGTAACCAATAGTAAATAATATTACTATTTAAAAAACAAAATTTAAAAATTCACATTAAATTTAAAAATGATACCCGAATAATTTACGTTTTTTGGACAGTAATTAATCATAAAATGGGTTGTTTTTCTTTGTGTGTATCTAGAAAAAGTTACGATTTTTTTTTTTGTTAGTGTGTATATATAAAAAGTACCATTATTTAAATACTACATTTAAAAATGATACCCGACTAATTTTTTTTTTTGGACAGTAATTAAACGGAAACTGTATTGATTTTGTTAGTGTGTAGACATCAAAAGTAATATTATTTAATTAGTAAATTTAAAAATGATACCCGACTAATTTTTTTTTTTTGGTATTGACAATAATTAATCAGAAAGTGAGTTGTTTTTCTTTGTGTGTATATATAAAAAGTTACGGACTTTTTTTAATAGAAAATAATATGCAATTTACCACAACATTTAAAAATTCACGCTAAATTTAAAAATGATACCCAAGTAATTTGCTTTTTTTGGACAGTAATTAATCAGAAAGTGAGTTCTTTTTGTTAGTGTGTGTATATATAAAAATGGACCGTCATTGAAATACTCAATTTAAAAATGATACCCGACTAATTTGCCTTGTGTTCTTGTTGTTAGTGTGTACATATAAAAAGTACCGTTATTTAAATACTAAATTTAAAAATGATACCCAACTAATTTGCATTTTTTTAGACAGTAATTAATCAGAAAGTGATTCTTTTTGTTATTGTGTATATATAAAAAGTACCATAATTCAAATAATAAATTTAAAAATCAAACCCAACTAATTTGCCTTTTTTTTGACAGTAATTAATCAGAAACTGGGTTGTTTTTGTTAGTGTGAAGATATAAAAAGTAATATTATTTAAATAGTAAATGTAAAAATAATACCCGACTAATTTTCTTTTTTTGGACAGTAATTAATAATCAGACAGTGGTTTGTTTTTGTTTGTGCGTATATATAAAAAGTAACTTGTCACGGACGAATTCTTGCGAAAACGTTACTTTTCACGTGATCGTCGAAATACGGCTCTGCTGCACCCTTAAAAGCAATTTTTGAGAATTACCCATTAGTAATGGAACCTTCACGACATTGTTAATAAAGTTACAATGTATCAGTAGGTTAGAGCAGTGGTCTTCAACCACCGGGCCGCGGACCGGCACCGGACACAGAAGTTTTCTGTCGGTCCGCAGCTAGACTAGCAAGAAAGTTTGTAATAACAAAATAATAAGATTTTAAACTTTTAATTAATATGAACAATTTTTATTTATTTTTTCATCGCATTTTTTCCTGATTTAAAAAAAAGAAACAGAACAAAAACAAAATCTAATCAATCATACATAAATTAATTTGTTTTTCTATTTATCACAGATGTTTATGGGGGAGGGGGTAGAAAAAGTTTTTTATTATACAAACTCCGGTTGTCTTTTGATAGCCAATCACGGCTGCTTATCAGCGTTGTTAAAACAATAAAATGTAACGTGACTTTTTTTGATCTCTTAAATTTTTTCTATGGCGATTTTTTTGGCTTTAAATCAATTTTTATTACCTTTTTTTAAAAATAAAAACCAAAAAATAAATTCTGTCTCTAACTTTTACAAAGTATTTCTCAATACACCCCCAACACCCCAAAATAAAGTAAGATTAAAACTTTTGACTTTTTCAAGTTTCGTTTTCTTTCTTTTTTTGTTTAAAATACGCCCACTTTTTTTTGGCTTTATTTGTATACTGCTAAAATACTAAAACTTTTATTTTTAAAACCAATTTCTGTTACCTTTTTTTAAAAATAAAAACAAACAAAAAATAACTTTGGTATCTATCTTTTGTCTCAGTATTTCTCACCCCCCCCCCCCCCAAATAAAATAAGATCAAAACTTTTGACTTTTTCAACATTCAGGTGAATAACATTTTATTCTTGCACATTTTAACAATGAAATAATAAACGTAAAATGCAAGCACATTAATGAGAATGATTGTTATTGTATGTTTTCTGTAGCAGTATGACTGCGCAACTCGAGAAAGAGTGTTTAGCATGTGAAGGTAAGTAACACCATTACAATACACAATAACTAGTGTGCTGTTTTGGTCAGTTAAAACAATTATGCTTATCTAAGGCTAAGCAGGTTACATCTTCTGCCAGTCCGCGAAATCTTATCCTTATTTTTACCGGGCCACAGGTATGAAAAGGTTGAAGACCACTGCCACTGGGTTAGAGCACTTGAAAAAAAATACCTTTGTAATGAAATTTTAAATAATTATGACAGGCTAAAATCCACACACTCTCACATGAAAGTATAGAGAAAATAGACATTCTAGCATTACGATAAAGTTAATAACACAAACAACTACGGCAGCCAATAAAGGCATTTGTCTGTGCTTTTAGCATAGAAAAAGTCAGAGCAGCTGAGCCCGCGGGATTCTTTCTGTGTTTTATCGTAGAAAAAAGCCTCATAGATTGGATGAAGCCGCTGAAACAGTATATTTCTAGGAATTGACCTAGAAATAGCACCATCATGCAGCTGACATGAAAGAATAGAAAACATATATTTAATGCTTAATTTAATCATCATCATCGAATGAGTACTATCCTCATCATTATCAATGAGACCAGACCATCTCAACATATATATGAACTATAATGTCCATAAAGAAGAATATAATAATAATAATTAGAGTTCAAAATTATGGTAAAATGTTTAATAAAATATTAAAGCAAAGTCTTTACTCTTTTGGGTTTCAAAAAAATTTGAACTGAAATGCAATGACTTAAATATCAAAATTTCAATTGCTTTATTGATTTAATCAATCATCCAAAGGTATTCAATTAATTACTGTTGGGATATTAAATCATTTTAAAGGCAAAAAAAAAAAAATGACACTTGCATCTTAACTGTATTCTCGAAATCAGTTTTTTTTTTTTTTCATAATTAAATATTTTCAAATAAATATGAATGTTGTTATTATTAGATACATTATTGTAACGAGCACAGACGTTCGTTACATTGTTGTTTTTTTATTTTTATTTATTAAACATGAAAGTAAATTAAAAAGTTCGCATTTAAAAATTTTCTTTAAGAATTAAAAATTGAAATTAAATATCATCTTAAACTCATATATTAAATCGCACAGATAATGAAAAATTATTAAAATAAAAATTTATTAAAGAAAAAGTATTTTAAAACTAAATTTTAAAAAGATTTGGAGATAAAATTATATCTTTAAATTTATCTTTAAACATATTTTTGATTTGGAAAACAGGTTAATTAATCAGAAATGGAAATGATTGTTAATTAGTTAAATGTAAACCAGCCTTGGCATTTAAATGTAAAAACACCGGTCAGATAAGAAAACAATAGAAACTTTCAGCAAATGAAATAAATCCATTTGGAAATCGGACCTCAACGAAAAGGATCATCTCATGGATGACGTAATGTTAAGTCAATCCTTCGAATACATATAAAAGGAAAATTTGGAAATTATTAATTAGTGACTAGTTATTGATGATTATTACGATGTAACAGCTAGGTGTTAGTGCTGAGGGGATTAAAAAAGACGCACAGCTTCAATCCCTTCAGTTCTGCTAAGAAAGGAAGAAAAATGAACCATCGTTTCTACATTGAGGACCAACTACACTAAAAAATCTCCGGATGGATAAATAAATCGGCCAACAGGATATCAATCTTCGGACGACGTGGGAATTCACGTTCAAACGGCAAGGAATATATGAAGATGAACTATTTAAATAACCGTAAGAACTTTAAAATTTATGAACGGTAAATTAAAAACTTTCCAGATTTAAATAATTGCAATATTATTCTATCTGACCGATACTATTTATTAATTAGTTATAATTTTATTTAATGTATTTATTTTGTAAAATCATTTCCATTTATTTATTTTTTTGTTCTTTAAGTTTTATTATGATTTTGTTTTCCGTTAAGTTAAATTATATAAATGTTAAACTTAAGTCGGGCGTGAATGGCTGTATAGATTTGTAAAGTTATATTAGGGGAGGGTAATCTTAGGTTATTTGTTTCGTGGTTAAATTGGGTCAATGGATTGGATATATTAGTGTGATTAGTAGATGTAATATTGATTCGCCACGGGCAGAATCGCTTCATACGCCGCACACTTCCGTTTGCCTATGGAAGGAATTATAAGTCGGATACCGCAGTTCCTTTCTATGGAGTTTTTTGTTTTATTGCTCTTCTTTAGAGATAGATGTAATATTCCTATCTCATAAGAGGCAATTTCTTCTTTTAACCTTTGTGCTGTCGTATTTTATTACATTGAATACATCGATATATCAGATGAATTGATGCCAGTTTGACTACTTAATTTTAGCCTAAGGTTAAATAGGGATAGAATATTTTAATTTCAATGCAAATCTATGTAGTATTCATGCTCGACCCTAAATAAAAATGCATTAAATTTAAGTTGTTTATAGATGCTTGCATGGATTGTTTATCGGTTAACTATGTTTTATGTTTTCATATTTGATCAAAATATATAGACATTCGATAAATAATGATACCTTACGGTGAGTATCTAAAATGTATTTATTCGGATGTCTTTTAAGTTATTGGTGACAATGCAAGTATCTTATGGTGAATACTATTGGGTTACATATAAATTTCCTCCAGAATTGTCAGTAATCAATAATTTTATATTTTGATCGCTATGTTTACTTTGGAATGTTTTTAACCGTGTAATCTATGTAACCGATCTATAGCAACTTATTATAACCAGCTTTTATAATCCCATCTGTGCGAACTTAATTAAAATGTAAACTTATAATATAATAGAAATTAAAATGTAAATTAAAATCTAAGGTAAAGTTAAAAATAATGTTAAAATGTAAAACTAATACTAAAATAATTTTAAATCTTATATATATATGTGCATAAATAAATGTTTGTATGTTAATTACTGGCAGGGGCTTAGTTTATTCCTTTTTTTATATATACTCTTAGATTATCTTATTAAATCTCTGCTATTCCACTGAGCTAGTGACATGGGCTAACAACCGGAATCAAAATTTAAAAAAAAAAGAAAAAAAAATTTTTTTTTTTTTTTGACTTACGTATCTGCCTACTTTATAAATTTTTCTAGGTTCAAATGCCTAGATGGCGCCCCGTAGTGCAGTTTACGTAAGTCACTTTAAATCATTTTAAAGGCAAAAAAAAAAAAATGACACTTGCATCTTAACTGTATTCTCGAAATCAGTTTTTTTTTTTTTCATAATTAAATATTTTCAAATAAATATGAATGTTGTTATTATTAGATACATTATATAATAAGTGAGGAATTGACTCAGTACTTTGCTGGTGAGCAAAAATTTCTATTACTATCTATTTAATGATAATATAAAAAAATCTCCCAATCATTTAGAACAGGAACACTAAAGTATGATAACTATTAAAATTACATCATTAACAAAGTTTTACAAGTTTGACAAAAAAGGGCAAAATTAGCTAACCAAAAGAATAAATATTCTATAAACTACATTATGTAAGGAATAGCAACATAATTAATAAATTGAATTTATAAGAAATAACATTAAGAGATTTACTACCATAAAATAATATCTTAGATAGAATAATCTTTCTATTGTGATCAGAAAACTATTAACATTATGTATCTTCAGAAATAAGTCTTCCAATGATAATTGAACAATCACAAATTAAATTATAATTGACTCAACAAAGCAGTAAACTACAAATAACAAAATATACAAGTACTTAAGTAGAATTTAAGTTGCATAAATGATATATTGCTTTTTAGATCACTTACTATTAAGAAAATATATATTGCTATTGTTCACAATTAATTAAAAATGGAAGTGACTTTAATATTAAACTGCTTTGAATTTTTATCTGTGTATGTATATACATGTGAATGTGCGTACAACTCAACATATACAAATGATTATAAATATATACACACACAGATATATGTATATACACACATACAACAAATATGTTACTGAGATATATATTGAATAAAAAAATTCTCAGTTATTTCAACTTATTGAAAGATCTTATTATAATAAAATTACTAGTGACTTTTCCTGTAAATTCTAAACTAAATATTTCAGAATTTCATATAAAATTAATATGCATATAAAATGTGTGCACAAAAACTTTTATAAACATATATACACATACAAACAATAAACTTGTATCTAATTAGACTTACTATTTTCATATCTACGAAATTTTCGTCCTGTTACTAGATGAGATTCTCCTCTTTCCAAATCAAGAGGTTTAACTCCATGTTTAGGAAGCCGATGCCTTACTTTTCTTGATTTTCTAGGTGTTTCAGGTAAAACATGTTCTAATGAATTGTTTTCACTGATTCTATAATTGAAATATATATCACAGAAATAAATCAAAAGTTAAAACTATAACCTTATATAATTTTATATTAAAATATATACATTGTCATAAAGTCTTACATATGGTAATAATCAATTCTTATTTTTTTAAAAAAGATAATTTATTGAATGCTTTCATTTAACTTCTGTTTATTTGGCTCAAATCTTGTAACCAATTTTTGGCCTTCTTCCATTGAATTGACTTTCTTCATATTTTGCATATGTATTCAGATTCAATCGCAATGCAATATGTCAGAGTTGTCCAGTCTAACAGAGTTCGTGAGCTGCATTTATCTTTTTCACATGTGTGTGATCATGTGTATCAGATGTATAAGATGGAGAGGATAGATATAGAGAGCTTAAAAGCCTGAATTCTACTCTCTTCTAATTACATTTAAGTTCAGTATAGAAAATATACTTCTATTTATATTACATATTCAGCCTGTATTCTGCCCATCTCTCTTCATATATTTAAATGGACATATTATGATCCTATATGTGAGAGGTCAGAATGACTTAAAAAGTCAACATGGGTATGACAATAATATTGGCATCAACACAGGCTTTAAGCATTCCATCATTAGATTTTCAATAAGGATGGCTGAAGAGTTGGAGAGTGCCTGCTCATTAAAGATTTGCTATTTATATGCATGTGTGGGAGATGATGATCTGGACCAACTCATGAGTGCTGGTTCAGCATGAAATAAATATATTGGAGATATGTGGTCATGTGTATCAGTTCTATAAGATGAAGTGGATAGATGTAGGGAGCTGAGTTCAAATCCCTCCTAATTACATTAAGTTCAGTACAAAAAATATACTTCTATTTAAATATTATATATAAATGTTTTATAATCCTCTTGTTAAATATCCTTTTTATTTGTGGATTTGTACACTCTTTTCTTTTTCTAAATTATCATAAATTGACAGCACATCAGTCTCAACCCAGTATGGTCCTTTCCAGAATAACATGATATATCTCTGCCTTTCATTTATATTATATATATATTGCCATTTATATTATCTTGCTTATCTTACTGCAGTAAAATATTTTTCAAACCAAACATTCTTTTAATTTATTATACACTATCATATGCTAGACTTTTTCATATTTTAATTACATTTAAGTATTGATGTTCAAGCTAAAAAACATGTTGGTAATGCCATTTATGAAATTGTAAATAACCTTAGTAGTTCAGGTTTAAACCCAAACCAGTCTTTACCACGAACAGATTAACAAAATAATTTACGATTTATTAACAAAGAAAAAAAAAGACAGAAGTCAGTTGGTTATATATATACTAGTGATTCCAAATGTAGATATAAAATCAAGAATATCACAATAATCGTTTTCAGTTTTTTAAGTCTATACTCACGATTCCAAATGTAGATATAAAATGAAAGTATCGCAACAATTAATATATTTTCAGTTTTAAATCTATACTAACAATTCCAAAGGTAGATATAAAGTATAATATATCACAATGATTAATATATTTTTAGTTTTTAAGTCTTTTAACATTATAATGTGAATATCTTACCGGTAAAAATATCTAAAATGCTAAATCATTGGTATTCAAATATCGTTTTTCTTTTTTCCGTAATTACAGTCATCTTCATAACTTCTTTTGAAGAGTATATTTCTTCTTCTCCCATGCTGGAGACTTAACTTGTAGTTATAGGAGTATACATGTAGAATATCACCAAGACTTCGGCAATTTACAGCATAGTACATTTCTTTCTTTTACTGGCATCTTAGAGGCTATAGATATGATCTAGTTCCACAGACTTCGACATTTACTGGAATGGACTACAAACTTACAGTCTTCTGATTGGCAGTCTACTGTGTTGCTTAGCCTTGCATAGTAATTAGTCCACAACTGGAGTAAAAGATTCTTATAGCTTCTGAATTACAAATATAAATAAATTGTATACATTGTAAAAATTAAGCAAGGAAAGTAATTATTTTTCAAAACTTATTAAATAACTAGATGCAGTGTAACAGAAAGAAAAAATTATGATAAATAATTAAT
Source organism: Epiperipatus broadwayi (assembly GCA_028023455.1). Lineage (NCBI taxonomy): Eukaryota > Metazoa > Onychophora > Udeonychophora > Euonychophora > Peripatidae > Epiperipatus > Epiperipatus broadwayi. The sequence goes on along the minus strand of JAQFVV010006209.1, from coordinate 8,702,268 downwards.
CATAAAAATAATAATATGCATGCTGAGACAAAGCTCTGCATAGTCACTTCAACACTGCTTTAACTTATAACTGGCAGTTTGAAATCAGGAAATCAACACTGGAATGAAATTGAGATCAGAATGAATGATTGCATACTGTGTGAATTTTAAATGACCCCTTTTTATACCTCTCTGTTATCTTTCTGTGCCCTGTCTACGTCATTTTACAACACTCAAATCATAATATAGATAATTTGCCTAATTAGCTATTTGTTTTCTTTTCTTTATCTACTCCATTCCAATGTGGAAGGATATAAAATTCCCTGACTTTTTTGATTACTACTCAAATATCAATGATTTATAATTTTTGATCTTAAATTTGAATTCACCATTCAATTTATAGAAATCAACTAGATTTTATTTATAAATCAATTCATAACAGGTAAAAACAAAAAGATCTCAAAATATCTTGAAATTTATGAACTGTGTATTTTAAACTTGATTCACAAATTGACTTGTAATCAATTGGTATTTTTTTTTCTTTTGCAATCTCATTCATTATTACTTTTTCTACTCTTATATTACAGAGTAAGTGGTTGATTACATTGTGCATAAATTGCCATAACATTTAATATGATTAGAATGTATATTATTTTTTTTCTTTTAGTCTCATGGGCAATTTCTTGGTTGTTTAATGTGGGCTACTCTTGGGTTGATATGGTTATAATATATATAAAATATTTAAAAAATAAATGATTTTATTTGAAAATTAATGCATTAAAAAATAAAAAATGTTTTTTTCTTTAACTACGGTTTTAGTTACTTTAAAAATGTGTGGTGGTAACACAAATTAATTCAATCAAGAATATATTTAGTTTGATCACAAACTACATTGATAAAATTAATCATCCCACACATACCCTTTTATTTACAGTTACATATAACAATCAAAATTAAGTCCAAGAATTTTTTTTTTTTTTTGGTGCAATAATCCTCAAATTGAATAAATGCATTTTTTTAAAAATATATATATATATTTTGAAATGTAACAATTTTTTTTATAATTATAATATAAAAAAGAATATATATATTTTACATTATTGTAACTTTATTAAAATCATTGTATTTTTTAAATATATCTTTTAAAAATTATGATACTAAGCCAAAAATATTATCTAATAAAGCCTCTTTATAAACATTGCCATGTATAAAAATAATTGTTTGTTTTTTTTTAAATTACTATGGGTTAATTAAACAAACGCTTTCTAGAGACCCATTCAAGTTAAATCATTTAATATTAGGATTAGTCAACTAAAAGATGACATATAATAAGATACTGTGAGGAAAAAATCACTTATTATTAGTTATCTCAAAGCTGATGTCCACTATTAGAAAAAAATGCTTGGTAGAAACAATAACAAAGAAACAGAATTTTCCAATAAGGCATGGGTGTATTTATATACTGTATTCAGTTTTAAAACTATGTATAAAAACATATAAGACACAAGTAGTCAATAATAATCAGTTTTTAAAAAATATTTGAAAATGTAAATCACAAAATAAAATAAAAAGTTATGTGGTTACCAAATATAATACAAAGATGAATTAAAAGTGAAATGAGTTTATATTATTACAAATAAGTAATGTATTTTGTCAATATCACTTGACTCTTTTAGCTTAATAGAAAATTTGAAATAGAACTCTTTTCTCTACTATAACACTGAAGAGACCCATAGATCGAAACCGGTCTGGGGATGGGGACAATCCAAGATAAAAATGATTTGAATGCCTTCTCTTGTAGTAGCATTTATCATAAAAAAAAAAAGAAGCTTGTTTAGAGCTATTAGCACGCTCTTAATTTTACATATTTGTAAATGCAAGCTATATATAAGTCATGTGACCTCTGACTTGTTATTATTACTATTAATACTATCTATTGTAAATTTTAATATATATAGCTCAATAAAATGTTAAATATTTCATTGACGGGTACATTATTTTTGTTTGTTAACCAACCTATGTTCTTTTTTTTTTTTTTCAATTTTTTTTTTTAGTACAATGAATGACAAAATTTTCCAAAAATCTGCTATTGTGCAATTCATATTTCTATTTTATCAATTCCATTAATTATCATAGGAGATTCTAATTTTTTTAATCTTTTCATGATAAGAGTCCTTCATGATCAAAGAATTCTTACTTGTTAATAAAGTCACTTTTTTTAATTTTTTGATGAGAATAAATTTTTCATTTTCTCCTTTTTTTTCATACAAAATTCTCATTCTATTATTGTTTTGAATTTTAGAGTGAGTAAAATAAATGACTACTAGTCAAGAGGTTCACCAAGACTAATAATACTGGATAAAGTTGTAATAAAGATTAGAAAAGACAAACATTAATGTGATGGATGAAGTCAGTTCTTCATCCCATTAAAGACCTCCAGGAAACCTAAAAGCCAAACAGATTATATGTCATTCTGAACATAAATCACTTATATGATTATCAAAAGTAAACATCAGCACTTGAGAGTGCTTAATAATAGATGGGTAAATGTTTTTATTATCAAATAAAAATGTACATGATTAGATTATGATAATAACAAATTACCTACTTCTGAAACTGTTGGATGATAAGTTTGTTCTTTTTAAAAATCCTTCATATATATTTTTTTACTTTTCTAAATTGCACTACCTTATTGAAACTAGTTGTTTCAATTCCTAGAATAATTAAATATTATCAATCAATTACCAATGAAAATTTATTTTATAAAGTATTAGGAAAAATAGTTTAAATCTACTATATTTTTACTCATACTTAGTACAGAGGACATTCTATATTGTGGCACACATGTTAATGATATAATTCATTTGATGGAGATTAAAAAAAAAAAATTTCGTAAAATATTTGTCTTAAATTTGTCATTAACATTATAACTACAAATGGTAATAATATTTAACACAGCATACTCAATACAATGCGACATCTTTCTTAAATTTTCCAGTGAGGTTGATAATTTTGACTGTACAATAATCTTCCTCAGATTTTTTTGTTTCACTTACAAATATTAAAAATATTCATGTTTATAAGTGAAATAGAAAAAAGCTCTAAGGATTATTGTCGTAGTCAAAATTATCAGATGAATTGAAGAATTTAATAAAAAATATTATCTTGTGTTGAGTATGCATGTTAAATTTTATTGCCATTTATGTAGAAAAGATCGTAGAAGAAAAGAAGGAAAACAATAATTGCTTTCGTAAATTACTGCTAAAGCTTTATCTAAACGAAGATATGTGAACAATTTCAAGCATTATTTGCTCCTATCAACTCTCTATAAATTCAGTAATCCTTAATTATTACATTCTTAACTCATTTATATATAAGGTAATCAAGTTGTTTTTTTTTCTTTACTATACATGGATAACCATATTATGATTATGTCTGAAAAATATTAAATTATGTGATATATAGTTTTTTTTTTTATTAAAAAAAAGTATAAGGAAGCATTTAATAAAAATGTTTCAAAGTTACAATTGCAGACATATATTAAATATTATAAATTAATACAATTTAAAAAAAAAAGCCCTAATATGTACTTTAGTACAGTAATGGATTCAAATGCTAAAGGTTTCTAGAGCTAGTCTCGGCTAAATAAAATTAACAATGAATGTTATCTGGAGTGATTATGGGAAAGTTAATATAAAAAAAATTATAAATCTATAATTTAAAAAAAAAAAATTCAATTATCCAACCTAGATTCAAATTCAGGTTATAGACATTTCAAGTGTATGTGCTACCAATGCACTATGAAACCATCATATATATTGTAACTGTCTAAATGTTTCACATGCAAATCATATAAGGGCAATTTGCATGGTATCTCCACAGTCCAACATCACAGGATAAACAACTTTTATATAGCCTGCTAAGATCAGCTAGATACATGAGACACATCATGCTTTATATAACCTTAATTAATTCACTGATTGCAAAATAAGAACAAATGCTAAATATAATGAGACACTACAATTTATTCAAGTACATGCATTTTTTACAACACATATGATAGCATAAATTGACTGCAATACATGGGAACTCCCAATATATTTTACCTGTGATTAAGCCTACATTTACTTTATTGCCCTGTCAATTTTTAAAACAAGTTAACACAATTCTATTTATGAATTCTTTTATTAAGTTTATGCATACAAATAATATATGGCATAATACATTCTTAATTGTTTCTGAACAAAAATAAGCTTGCCGCATAAACTAACAAACACAACTATTTATTATTACAGTTTTTAGATTTAATAAGCCTACAGTTTGAGGATACTTTGTATTCATTAACTATTTAAAAAACTGCACTACTATAAATACTTTCAGGCTGTAATGCAGGTAAATAACTAAACATTGTATAAGTAAATGTAAGAGGCAACATCTGCATTATATTATTTATGAATAAATAAATACATGTGAGCTAAGAAAACACTATACGATAGCAATTTTCGTCTATTGCATATAATTGTAAAGGTACTAAGCTTAAGATTGACTGGCAGTTGCAAATGGTATCATCCAAGACATGTATATAAATAAAGCATATAACATAGAATAGGAATTTACATCTACCACATGCTACTGTTCTAAGTAAAATAATGAATGAAAGTGATCTGCAAATACAAACAGTATCACTATTATTTATGAATAATTAAAATAAGTACAAATGAATCTTATCTATAAACAAAACAGTCCGAAATAAAGTTGCAGCAGTTCACTTATATCAATAAATCCACATTATTCTTCCTCAAATTTCGAGGGTGGTTTGCTTAAAACTATAAACTATTAAAAGATAATAAAAAGACTCTTAATTTATTCTGTCTATGCAGCCTGTTTGTATATGATCTAGAGTTCATCAAGCTATGATTAAATTATTAATTTGACAATGTTTTTATATTTACAGATAGTGGATATGATTGGTTTTAAAATACTAGGTCTTTAAAAATATAGCCAGAGATTACAATAAGTTGACTGCTGCTTTTCATAAAAATAAATCTTCTTTAGATTGACACTGACTGAATTGTAGCATGATTAAAGAAAATGAAATACCAATCCCTTGTCATACAAGTTTATAAACAGATTTACAAAATTGATAATAACAATAATTTATAAAATACTTTCAGGATAATGGAGATAAATACTTAATGTCAATAATAGACATTTATAATAAAATATTTTTAAAGTTCATCCTCATTCTCTTTCATTACTAAGAGTTCAAGTTTAGACTTCAGATATTGGTATACTTTTAGCAGACTTCATTTGTTCACCCATAGCTATGGTGACAGTAGGTTTTAATCATATTGTTCTTAATTCCACAGGTAGCACTGGATGGTGGTTTAATTATTGATGGATGACTGGTTTCTCCCCAAAGCAGTAGACACTTGAAGTTTAGGCATACAATGGACACAAAACTCCTTAAGATGTTTTTACATTAGCTGACAACCCCTATCCGTACTTCTTTGTAGACTTTAGGCTTGTAATCTGCCTAGGTGGTCAGAATAAAGCAGATGATGGCTTCTCTATTCCTACATGATATTTCAACCCCAATCACAATAAATATAATGGGATCACAATCAAAGACTAATCAAAGCACTTTGACAATAATAATTTTAGCAATAATAATTATCACAATGATTTATAAATGTTATTTATAGTTCCTGGAGTTGGCTTATCAGCAAAATCAGATCCATCATTTGACATTTCAACCCATTGATCTATTGGTGGGAGATAACTTCTGACCTCCATTTTGGTTTATGGCTTATTTGTCCAATCATGACATGTACAAAATTTTATCTTTATAAGGGATTACCAGACTAAATTACATCAAATGTTTATCTCTTTAATTAATTGATCTATTTATAAAAATTTTAATTACATTTTCTAAGATAATGCCATTTCCACTTTATAATTATAAAATACCTTTACAAATGTTAATAAAAGAAATATCCTGCTTTAAATAAACTTATAATTCCTCAATACAGTATACATTTATCTTTTGCATCAAAGAAGTATGGAGAAATGCATGTTAGGAATAACAAGAAGAGATTGAAAACAATATATAAGTGAGAACAAACAGGTGTTACTGACATCATTGAAAAAATTAAAAGACAAGTGGAGTTGGGCTGGACATATTGCTAGAAGAGATGATAATAGATGGACAATTGAAATCTTAAATGGATTCCAAGAGATTGTAAAAGACCCAGAAAGAGATCACATGTGAGATGGATGGATGAAATAAGAAAGGGTGCAGGGGTGATGTGGAGAAAAGAAGCTAAAGATCAGAGATGGATTGAACTTGGAGAGACCATCCTGCAATGGATTAATAATGGCTGCTGCTGATAAATTATATATATAATTTGCATTTATTAAAATTGCTGAGATTATTGAATTTAAAACTTTCAAATTTTAAATTACAACATGAAGCATATATAAATATCACTTCAATATATATTTAACGTTAAACCATTATCATGAAAAATTATTAAAATTACTAACGTTTTATAATTGTACTATGTAATAAATTATCTAATTGATTATATTAGAGCTCTACTTATTTAAAACAGAGTGATAAAAAGGTCTTTTACTGATCTTGTAAAATAAAATATTTGATATATATATAATGATTTATTTCTGAATTTCAAACTATGATAATACAAGGATCATAAGATAGATTTCAAGTTAATTTATTCAATTATGTTAAGCACTTAAATCAGAATAGGTTACAATATTATTCTATATAAAACAGATTTTATTTGCTTTATTTTAAAGATTCTATGTTCTGATTTATATATTTAGCTCGTTAATTTAATAAATTGGATAATCCATTATAATATAGCAATTTTAATAATTTTCCATGATAATGGCTTGACTTTAAATATGTATACATATATGTGAAGATTCGCATGATGCGGTGATAGCACATCCATCTAAAATGCTTATGATTTGAATCAATCTTAAAATATTTTTTCAAGCAACTTGCCTGTAACCAAACCAGATATTAAATCTAATATTATCAAATGAATGTAATTCTTGCATGGTTATCAATCTGCCCCTTTGTGCCTGAGTGACATGATCATCAGAACAATTAACTATACAATTAACCTTATAAGTAAAGACAAACAATTACAATGCTACTGTTGTTATAAATAATCAATATCCTTCTAGCTGTGCTGGGGTATATAGGCAATAAAAAGATAGCTGTAGTGTTTGGATATATATGCAATAAAAGGATAACTATCTTTTACTGTATCCTAGGCTGTTTTGTAGAGGAATGTCATGAACAACAGCCAGAGGAGTGAATTTAAATAAATTACGATATATATATTACAAGTTACTTTAAATCAATTGATATTTTTAATTCACAAAACAAAGTAATTTCTTCTCATTTACAAACTTTGCAAACTATGTTTCAAAAGATAAATATGCAAAGATAAGCAATTGCAGTACTAAAAATGTATGTAATGTTCAAGATTATTATCTTAAAGCAATTTGTTCATTTAAATAATTGATGCAATTTCTAGACAATACTCAACAATATATGCAATAAAAGTAAGGTCAGCATTTACTGCACCCTACATTTATTATATACAGGACTGTCATGAACAATTTCAGCCAGAGAAGTGAATTTAAATCAAGAAGTGAATTTAAATCAATCTCTTATTGAACTAGAACCATCAATCAGTTTAATTTGCAACAGATATCTTGATTTAAATTCACTATTCTAGCTAAAGTTGTTTATAGTAATCATCTACATAATAATATAGGGTGCAGTAAAAAATTGCTGCTTTTCTATTGTACATATTGTCAAACAATATTGATAGAAAGCATATTAATTTTTTATAACAAGTCACTTTAAAATGATAGTTTCAAATATCATTTATAATAAATGTTTGCTTACATTTATTAATATTTTGTAATTCAAAATAAATACATACAAAATTTATACAAAGAAAAACTTGGTTTTGGTTTAATACTTCAACATATTCATAGCAATCATTATCCAAAAAACTTATGACATTTATAAAAATAAATAAATAAAAATTTAGGGTGTAAATAAGATAATTTAAATGAGCTATTTTTTTTGTTGACAGCTTGTATGTTGTTGGCAATATGCCAGCCCTCTTTAACTTTGCATTTAGCATCATTTCTTTTGGAGTAAACAATAATGACAAATGTAGCTGTGACCATGTTTAGATTTATGTTTGAGGAAAATAGATTTAATCTCTTAGCGATTGTATTGGTATCTGTGTGATAGTAAATTGCGTATATTGTTGCATATAAATTTTATACATAACTTGGGAAGTCTGCTCTGGGGTAGCTTATCTTTCATATTGTTAATCAAGTGGGTCAGTGCAGGCAAGAGGTATGTGCATGCTTAGCATATTATGTTGTTAAAGTATTACAACAAGCTTTTCTTCATATACATTTGTATTTATTTTAAATTACATTTTTCTGAGAAAATTTTTTTAAAGTTTGAAGTTATAATATTTAGTAAAAAGATTCAATCTATTAATAGATGATATCATCATAATAATTCTTCTGTACAATCATATAAAATAAGCTGTCTATAATTATTCAAGCATAAGTTTGTATAAGAATAAAGATAAACTTCCTTTAACAAATGCAATAATAAAAATATTCCAATATTAGTATATAATTTATAGATTGAAAACAAACTATTTTTTGATGATCTATTGTAGCCTAAAATTTTCAATGATCTAACTAAAATGAAAAGAATGAGATTAATTAATAAATGGAGATAATTAAATTTATTTTCTGTAATATTTAATGATTAATTTTTATGCATGAAAGTAAATTTTTTAAGTTGTATCAGAATGATAATTTTCTTGGAAAGCTTACACTTTTTCCTTATTTGTTACGTAAACAATACATTGAGTGCCAACTACAAATCGTCTGGTAAATATAATTTTGCTTAAGATCATTGATGAATATACTGTATCAAATAAATTTGTGTATTTAATAGTAAACCATGATTCCAGTGCTCATAAATTAACTCTCTGAAAAGTGATGACAGCAAAATTATATAACACATATATTTTTCTTTTAAGTACATTCTGTATTATATGACAAACTCATGTTAAATTAAATCTTTACCTTCCAATTAAGAATATTTTGATATCTATTTACCAATTAAGTAAAATTAATATCTGTTTAGTTATGAATTGGTTATCTAAAAAAAAAATCTCAAGCTTGCATAAAATATTATCAACTTGAAAAATTCTCCATACACCACTTAAAATATGAAACCCATGGCATTAGCAAAACATACTGATGCACAAACCACTGAACCATCAGATTCTAAAAAAAATATTTTTATTTAAAAAATATTCTTTTATCAAAAAACTTTAGAAATAAAAACATTTTATAAAATCAGTGTCTGAAGCCCATTTTATAAATGATACCTTGGCATTCCATGTATAAAATTTCTAAATAGTAGTAGGATTATTTTTTCAAAGTAAAATTATCTATTGATCTTATAATTATATAAATTAATGACAATACTAACACTATTATTTCATCAGCATATTTTTTTTTCTTTCATCATAGCTATGCCACCTAATACAAGCCTTAATAAGTAATAAATGCTGAATGCTAATGCTCAATAAATCTCTATCCAATGCTGTCCTATCTAATATCTCCAGGATAGTTTCTAGCTCATGGTTTTCATTAGTGAGGAGCCTTGGATCATAGAATAGGGCACTTGGACTTTTAGGATCTAATGCACCTTCCTTTTTGCAGCCATTATTTACTTTTGTTATTTTACTATCAAACTATCAGCCAAACAGACGAACATATAAATGTTTTCAATCTAAGCCAACTTGCTTATAAGTCATACAGATCTGAAACCAATTCGGTATTTATATATTATGTTTACTATGGACAGGATTACTAAAATATCAATTGGTAAACACTATTTCATATGGAACTGATATTTTATATTTATATTTTTGTTTGTAATATAATGGTTGTTCATAACAATGAAAATGAATTATAGTTAATGTTTTCTTCTTGTTTGAAACAATGTTAATATTACTTTTAATTAGTTATATGTCAGTGACAAAGTTATCACAATTTTTTTATAAACTATATTGGATCTAACTTTTCATGTTCATCAAATAGATTAAGAAATCTAGCAATGGCACTAAGGCAATTTTAAAAAATATCTCTAGTTATTATAATCTGGAAAACTCAAAAGTCTTAAAAAATCCATTAATAAGTTTATCAGAAAAATCACTGCCTGATTCATAAATATTGATAAAATTGATGTAGTAAAAAAAAAGGTCATTATATTCAATGTCATGGAGATCTGAAATCATGTATAATGTGTTTAACATATATACACACTTCAATGATACAAATTTATTTTAAACATGTAGATATTTAGATATTAACAAAAACATAATCAACATCCATAAAAAAAATAAAACAATGTAATTGTCAATAAATCTATAATAAAAAAACCTCCCCACATGATAGAATAAGACGAAAAAATGGCCAACAGAGATGATTCATGACTGTACTTAAACAGATGAGAATATATATGAATTTCTAACTTTAATACTTTTTCAAATTGCAGATAGTGAATCATAGAGTACAACATATAAAATACTTAATTTTTTTAGTTTTATATTTCCAATTCATCTACACTTAACAGTAATTATAAGAACAGGTTTGCAAAAGCCTTTATTATATTTTTATTAGGATGAATGAATCTGATGAGATAGCTAAATTAAAAATTACTAAAACAAGTTAACCAATATTTCATTTATTGCATCTTCTAATGATAAATCAATTTTGCAACAGGATTAAGCAATTTTTCTGAATACTATTTGAAAATTTTTTAAATAGAATTATTAGTTCACGTTCAGTTTTTATGATCCAAAATTATATTGATAATCTTCTATTAAATATTTTAAACTTGATTAAATCTTGAGACGATAAGTTTTTATTATTTTTTTAACTTTTATCAATTTTTGACTTCTTTTGTAAGATGAATTACACATTTTTAATTGATTTTTAAAAATTATTTAGATCCTTTTTATTCTGTTAAACTATTAATGTTGCTGAAGCTATAATGAATATTAATTTTTAACTAATTATTTGCCCTGAATGGTTTAGCAAAGTAGCAGAGAGAAAATTCAAAAGAGGATAGTCTCGAGATTAATTCCTAATGAGAACATTTTAAAAAAAAAAGTTTTCAATTTGATAAATTGAATGGAAATATGTTCAAGCTGTAGTTTTGATTTTCAAATGTTGTATGACTTTTTAAGCAATTAACCATATAATTATTTATTTACTAATTCTTTGACAAATATCAATCAAATTTCAAATAAATTTATAATGTTCATTAAATTATTATTTTGTTTTACATTTTAAAACATCTTTATTTAGGGAAAAAAAAGAAGACATCATACATCAGTATAATAATGTATGAGAGAACAATATACCAAAGCAAGATATTACAACTTCCCTAAGTTATATTCAATCTACACATTTAACAGCATTTAACTATACCTTTCCTTTAAAACTATCTATATAATCAATATCTTTTGGAAATTAATGGATACTAGAGAGATAATACTTTTCAGTGGGAAGCACTCTTCCTATCCAACAACCAATTTATTTATAAAATATTATTCAGCATAATGGCTTGAAATTGTTAAACATCGTAAGTTTTGAATTCAAAGTAACTTGAGTCTGAATATATAAAGCTGACTCTAGACTAGTAATTATATTTTAATGACCAGTTATAACTAGTTTTCTCATTATACCTTTAATTTGCATTCAACACAGTATTCTCTCTTCTTCCAGAAAAATCTCTGAGCCTACATGGAGATGATAATATCTGTAATAAAAATAATTTGCAACAATAATATATAAAATTGCAATTTATAGCTAGCAAATAATCAGATCCAGCACTTAATGCAAATGCAATGTAAATAAGACAGTTGTTCCATAAAATTATTTTTTTACAGTACAACATATATTTTTACAAACTATAATGTATTCAAGCAAAAAAGAGTAGATTTGAACATTTCTATTCAGAGGGAAGCAAAATTAAAGAAAAGCTGCTTAAAAATTTAAAAAACTGCATTCATTCAATAGATAGACTTATTCCAAAGTTTGAGTAAACAAAATTTATATTAAATAAATCACACAGTAAATCTCAAAAAATATCTTCTAATGATTGTATGATGAGTGTTATTTTCGGTCAATGTAACAGATAATTAATCACCAAAATACAAATGCCAAAAGTAGCATCTATTCCTTTCTGTTCATGAAATATATCTACAAAAACTTCTACAAAAACTAAGTGAAAAAGATTCTAACTAAAGATGAAATTTTAAAAAAGGTAAGTGTAGAAAAAATTTTTGAATGTTGAACATATGAATGCAGAATTAGTGAGATTCGTGATATCATCACCCATCACTTGTCAATTATTTAAAATTTACATTGACAACAGGAATCCATTTCATATTCTGATTAGCACTACCATCTATTAATGATGTATTCCTAATGTTCACAGAGATGAGTTTAGGATGATGTAAAGTAAAATAATGTTATCTTTAATCATGTATAAAATAACTGAATAAAATGTCTAAATTTATGTACTAAGAATAATGGTAAACAAATAAATTTTTTAAATCAAAGATTTTGCCTTTTTAGAACTTTTTCCTGTGATAACTGGATTTATAAAATATAAATCTTACTAAAAAAAAGTCTTTAACTATGTTTTGCATTCATGAAATGTTCAACTTTTCTATTGTATATTTAGCTGATCCCTCCACAAAGAGATCTTTGTTTACAAAATCAATATTTAAAAGTTTTAAAAGATTCAAGTTTCATCAACACAGTGAACTTTATAAGGATACTATATCTAAAAGATGATAACTCTAAATCTTGTAATATTTGGAGGGATTATTTAGGCACCAATGAAGTTCCATTTCCTAATGTTCATGAAAAAATTGCTAGTATTTTGAAATTAAAAAGAGAAACTATTCAAAGTAAAAATGAACCATTCAAACTAACAATACTTGAAATGGCTTATGTATTATTAACCAGATTTCCTGCTTTAGGCCAGATGATTCTGCTTCTGAATGCACAACAGACATAAGTACAACAGGTCATCAAGTAAAAAAGTTAGGCCATATGTTTTATCCCCCCAAAAATTTTCATGATCAAGATAATAATAGCATAAGATAAATCAATCAAAGTTATTTCTGAAAAACAAATAATTTATTCATTTCCACTTTCTGCCATAAATTCTAAAACAAATGATACTGGCTTATGAATATTAGGAAGAAAACTATGCAAAATGAAATGATACCAACTTCAGAAAGTAGACATACGAGTTCTTTTGATTCAATCAAATCAATAATAGCAATCACTCAACATTAACCTCAACAACTAAGGGATTCTGAAGACTAAAGATAAACAGCAAATAAAAAATACACTAAAAAAAAAAAAAAAGATATAGAAACCAACTATAAATGTATTAACAAATTACTAGTGATTACAAGGCCTCAACTCATAAAATAAGATTCATATGCTGATACACCTTGCTCCAAAAAGTTGATAACCACCATATTTGATCTTAATAAAACCAACACAACAATTTTAATATTATAGCCATATTTCTGAATAGATAAACTTATCTTTAAACTAATAACAGACCTAAAACAGTAATGTTATAAATCACATTTATCCATGGAATTCTACACCTGTGTTACTATCTACCTTCAATAATATATATACAAATATATGCTAGGAAAATATTGGCAGGGATATTAATGAGTCATTAGATCAATTTTTTTATTATGGAAGCCTTTAATATAACTTAGTAATTTCTCCATTTGCATAAAAAATTATTATAAAAAAGAATTATTATTATTCTAATTTTCAAATAATTCATATTCATTTTCTAGAAAAATAGCCAATCATATACTGTGTGTTTTTCAATAATAATCTTTACCACAAACATATCTCATTTTTACTATCGCCCCACCATCAAAGTATAAATTATAAGATCTAAAACAAAAACCAAATAAGCTTAATAATTCTATTTACTATTCAATCTACATTTATGTACTAAAAAATTATTTTTGCTCAGTTTTTAGAAAATTTTAAATTTTTTTGCTAACAGCATATCCATGATTTTATTATTTATTAATTGAGAAGACCTGAAAATTTTTATCTCAATTACATAAATAAAGATAAAGTTCAAGTTTGTGTTTTAATGTTTTATTACAAAATAATAACATACATGAATGAAAGATATACTTCACATAACAATTATGGATTATCCACAACACATTCATAAGTCTGGAAAGAAATAAAAAGTGTTTTCTTCTAAACTGTGCACTATTCCTTAAATTTCTAAACAGGCATTTCACAGATAAAAGACAAATAATCACCAGTTTCCCTCTAAAAAAAACTAGAAGGCAGACCATCAAGAAAAATGTTAATTCATCTATCATTTCCATTGGTTTATTTTTTTATATATGATTGAATGATAGCAATTTTCTATTTGCTAAATCCTCATGATTAGTTCATTTTTTTTTAATGATGAACATGAATAGCTCACAACACTATTCAATTTACATTTATTTAGTAAAAAAATATTTTTGCTCAATTTTTATTTTTTTTGTTTACAACATATCCATAATTTTGTTAATGTTATTAATTGTGAAGATCTTAAATTTAATTTCAAGTATTTGTTTTCTTCTTTGCTACTTTAAAAAAGTCCTTTCACTGTTACGTAAAACTGTCAAATTTGGTGGAGTATTATTTTGCTTGTGTGTTTTTAAAAAATAGTTTTTTGCATTACATTTTTTTCTTCACTTAGGTTATCTTTTTCGTAAGATTTAATAACAACAATTGTCATTTATAAATTTTATAAAAAAAAGTTACACTATCCACTGCATTATGGATGTCTCAACAATAAATAGTAGCAACTAATATATGTGTAACATATATATATACACACATCTGATACACATTAACTTTAAAAAGGTATACTTTAAATGTAAATACAAATAATTAACAAAAAAAAAAACAAAGTAGAAATGATATAGTTATGAAAAGCAGTACAATAATAAATCAAAAAATAGCAGCACGATTGACTGAGAGCATGCTGAGACTCAAGATGAGAAAATGTTTAAAAGATAATTCATGAAAAAATTCATACAGATGTGATGCACTGTGACTTTTCCTCATAGTCAGGATTCTCTCAGCCACTATGCCCAGAGAAACCTGTTAGCCACTTTACCCCCCCCTTCCATTCCCCACACTACAAACAAAACTCTCCATACAGTAGTGCCACTCAGTGCAAACTAGAGTAATCAATGGATGTCAAAAGGCTTGTGCATAAAATCCATATCTAGTGCCTACTCATCCAATATCCCCAGACTAGTTTCTAGCTTATGGTCTTCGTCAGTTAGGAGCCTTGGATCTGAGAGCATTGCACCTAGATCTTAGGATCTAATGCAATCCTCCAGCAGCCATCTTTTATCTCTACTTAACTACAAAACCATGAGAATAAAATTGAAAACATAATATTTTCAAACTAAGCTCATTAGCTTATATAGTCATATAGGTCTGAACTCAGTTCAGTACCGATATATTTTGGTGTCTTTGGTTCTTTAATAACCATAGTCACCACTATTTATGCACAAGCCTTCTGGCATCCATTGATTACTCTAGTTTGCACTAAGTGGCACTACTGTATGGAGAGTTTTGCCTGTTTTAATAATAGTTATGAGCAAGCATATGAAATGGTTATCATGTGATGCAAATTCATATAGATCGAATATACATAAAATTTATGAATTCAAATTTACAAATTTCAATTTTTTCAAATCATGCAGATGTGAATGAAGAGTTCCTTGATACAGGGAATTACTCTATTTAGAAATAAATTATTTCTACAGAAATTTATAAATATATTTGACCGCCAATTTTTGTTGTTTCTAAAGTAAGCTATATAATTTATCACCAACCTGTAAAAAATCGAGCAACACCTAAAAAAAACACATACGCTCGATCGGAATCCTTAAATTGGAAGAAATAAACTACCAATAGTACAAGCCATAAAGGATAAGTTAATTTTACAGTTTACAATCAAGGCGAATAATATTAGCAAAGAAACAATCACATATTAAAGGAAAATATGAAAAGACTAGATGGTCAAATTTTCTGAAATATCTGGTAGATGTTTTTTGTAAATTTATGAGCGCATTTTAGCAAACAAAAAGAAATTCGATTTTTATAAAGTCCAAAATACTATCCGAGGGTAAACTCAACCTAGTCACTTCTCAACCACCTGCAAATATTTAACAAATTACCATTGCAATTAGCATTAATGTTCATTTACAGACAAAAACAATAAACAGTAAGTAAAATTCAAACACAACAATATTTATTAAAATATCCTTTCAACATTTATTTAGTTATTACAATTGCCGTAAGTAGAATGTAATTATTATCATTACAAGAACATCCATAAGTTATTTTGTATATTGAACTACTAATTACAGCTATAAAAAAAAAAACACAATATAATTAATCACAATTGACAAATAATGTGATAAAATACGAATTCAATAAAATGCTGGTAGTTTTGACCTTTAGCAAAACCAATCGAATACAGTACGTCATTCTTACTTCCAGACTTTGCTAAAATAAACATCAGATTTTTATTTAACGGTTATGTCGTTTCATTTTTTAACTTGCAAAATATTTTCTTATAATATACTTACTACAAGAATAACGAAAAAAAAAAAAAAACAATCTATAAAAACACACAAGCGCAAATAATTATAAAGATATTTTTCAACTAAATTATAATCGCCAGATGTTACAATTTATGAAAAGATAGAAAACAATGGCTAAACAATCATTAGTTTAGGATAAGCGTATAATTTTTCTAAAAGATATTTTTAAAAATCATAATTCAACTATTATGATATTGATGAAACAATTTCTAGAGCATAAATTTTAAGGTAAAAAACATTGATCTCACTTTCTTTTCCGACATTTTAAAGTTATTTATTTTTACTTGGTTTATTTAACTAAAATAATATTTTTACAAAAACTTACTCTTCTAAAAGATCTTCAATTAATCTTGTTCCGTCTAAAATATCACCAGATTCACCAAATACTCCCATTATAGCTTTTAAAAATTTTAAATCAACAACAAAATAGGATTTCGTTAATTCTTTTTATTTATTTTAAGTTTTAGAAAGCAATGAGCTCTAAATAACGTTGAATGATATGTATATAAAAAAAACAAAAACACTACGCATGGCTAATTTTTTTTCAAGATATAACAAATGTTATTAATGATAATGAAAACGAAATAAATAGTTGAAACATTTTAAAATCAAGTGAACATATTTTTCAGCGTTTTTTTTTTTTATTTACTAAAAATTTGATTTAATTATTTTAATTAAGATAAAGAAATAGCCTCGGCTCCGATAATTTTATACCACATATATTTTAGGAAAGATTTAGAAAATCAATGTATTTGGAGGAGGCATTATTGTTAAATACTGCAAAAATTAAGTTAATTTATTCGAGATTGTTGGATTTTTTTTTTGAAATGCATAACTTAAATTAATTAGTGCCGTATTTAGTTAGTCAAAGACTACCATTTACAAGACTGCTTAACAAAGGAATACACAAAGTAAATTCTTGATTGACAAATATAACTCAAACATAAAATTAGTTATTTTAAGAATTTATATTATATGGTATTTATGAATACTTATTTTATATTTTTAACTTTATGCTTATAAAATTAGCAAATGTATTTTTTAAATACTATATATAAAAATATGACAAACATTATGTGTGAGCATGTTTTTGAATATATATTTCCAATAACACTGCTAGTAATAATTCCCAGGGAAAGGTTAAAAAAAAGCCTCTTCAACATCACATTATTTCTGTAGCAACTGACCATTTTCTGGCTTTAAAGTTTATATCTGGGCTAAGAATATGATAATATCTAATATTTCATGCAATTAAATTTATGAAGAAAGGGAAGGCTCCAGGTAATGATGGAATTGTAATTGATATATTAAAAGAAGCAGGTGAAGAAATAGAATTTTTTTTAGCAAAGTTAAATACCAAATGTTTAAATGATAAAGATGTACCAGATGATTAGAAAAATGCAGTATTAATATTAATATTTAAAAAAGGTGATAAAGAAGGCATTAGAAATTACAGACCTATCAGTCTTTTATCAGTTTTATACAAAATTTTTACTAAGATAATTACAATTCGTCTACAGAAAACACTGGATTTCCACCAACCAAGAGAACAAGCTGGATTTAAAAGTGGTTTTAGTGCAGTAGATCATATCCAGGTATTGAGAGAAATTATAGAAAGGACAAATGAATATGAGTTGCCATTCTGCTTAGGATTTGTAGACTATGAAAAAGCATTTGATTCTATAAACATTTCTTCAGTGATTAAAGCATTGGATCATCAAGATGTAGATACAGGATATTGTCATATTTTGAAGAATATTTATAAAAATGCAACAGCAACAATTAGATTACATAATGATAGTAGGAAAATCAACATCGAAAAGGGTGTAAGGCAGGGTGACTCCATATCTCCAAAACTTTTTACAGCAGTGCTGCTGCGAGTATTTTGTGGATTAAAATGGGAAGCTAAAGGAGTGAAAGTAAATGGAGATTATTTAAGTCATTTGGATTTAGCAGATGATGTAGTTGTTTTTGCAAATAATGCTTTAGAGCTACAGGAAATGTTGTAGGAGTTATCAGATGAAAGTAGGACTAAAGATAAATATTAAAAAGACTAAAGTAATGTTTAATAGATTTTCTCAAAATATGAAAATAAAGATTGATTATGATGAGTTAGAAGAACTTAACATTTACAAATACCTTGATTATTAATACAGATGGAAATATAATGGATGAAATTAATCATAGAATTAAACTTGGTTGGAGTGCTTTTGGTAGAAATAACTTGATACTAAAAGGAAATATGCCTATGTGTTTGAAAAGGAAGGTTTTTAATAAATGTGTTTTGCCAGTTCTTACTTATGGATCTGAGACTTGGACACTTAATAGAAGAGCAATACAGAGACTTCAGACCACTCAAAGAAGTATGGAGAGATGCATGTTGGGAATAACAAGAAGGGATCGAAAACACAATATATGGGTAAGAGAACAAACAGGTGTTACTGACCTCATTGAAAAAATTAAAAGACTGAAGTGGAATTGGCTGGACATATTGTTAGAAGAGATGATAACAGATGGACAATTGAAATTTTAAACTGGATTCCAAAAGACCCAGAAAGGGACCACATGCAGATGGGTGGATGAAATAAGAAAGTGTGCAGGGGTGATGTGGAGAAGAGAAGCGAAAGATAGGAAAAAATGGATTGAACTTGGAGAGACCATCCTGCAGTGGATTGATAATGGTTGATGATGATGATGAATATTTCATCTAAAAATAATTAGTAATAATCATTAATGTTTTTATCTAAAATAAATGGTATTAAAGATATGAGTATAAAAAGTTTGATACTTATAGATCAAGTTGCAGTAATTTGACATTGATAAATAATGAACAGAAAATAAAGCCATAAGTAAAAGAATATGATATAGACCAACTGAAAAGTGCTAATTACAGCATGAAATGCATCTTGATCATTCTCTATTTTAGGTGTCTATTCATATGTTTCAAAAATGTGTGATAGAATTTAGTTTATAATTTATTATAAAAATCCTTTTGTTGGTATGTTACATTGGGTACTAGTAATATTTACCCATTTTAATATTATTATTAGAAAAGTGTTTCAATAAAGGGTATTAGTTATATAAAATGTTTTGATAACAACTAAAGAGTTTTATCATTAGACAATCTTATGGCAAATGTAAAAGAAATTTGCTATTGAAAAAAAAACTAATCATATCTAAATTCAGAAACCCCTTGTAAATGAGTAGGATATCTTAATTGTAGAAAAAATATATAAAACAAAAAATTAAAGATGAGCTTTGTAATAGTTATACAAACCAACGTGTAAAAGCATTTTCACAGTTTACTTTAGTCGTTTTATTTGAGGCATTGTGATGCTGACTTATAATAAGTCTCCTTTCTTGTGAATCTTCTATTGTATATTTCTTTTCATAATTGGCATGTTTTGATGATTTTTCATAATACCAGTAATTTAATAATTTTTTTAAATAACAATATTATTTCATAATCATTTTACTTAGTTTACTCTCTAATCGTTTTTGCAAAGATATAAATGAGAATACATTACTTTAAACATATCAATGTATTGTAATCCTGAAAATAATTTTTAGATAGTTGAAACATAGGAAGAAGATAATAAAACAATATTAAATTTATAACATATGGCAAAATAATTCTTGGGCGAAATTTTTTCTCAAAAACTTTAAAGCGTCTTTGTGGGTTTTTGTGTGTTTTTTCCCCTTTTTTGAAAAAATTTAAACCTTTTTGGAAAAAAAAAAAAAAAATTTTTTTTTTTTTTTTTTTTTGGGTGTAGAGGGGGGGGGGGGGGGAATGGAGGGGGTGTGTTTTTTTTATTTATTTTTTGAGTTTAGGAAAAAGGGGAGGGGGGGAGGGTGACCCCGCGGGGGGGAGGGGAAAAAATTGTAAGTTAACTTAGTATTATCTATATTCAAAAAGCTGGACAGCATCCAATTGGTCTTATGATGTGGGTATATTTGAAGAATAAGGAGCATCTTTAAAAAAATGCCCAATGCCTTTTTGTCACATTGGTAGAGTCAACATCTCACTTCAGTACAATAAATTGAGGTGAAGAAGATCCTTATATGTAATTAGCAAATATATCACTATAATGGATTATCCAATCTATTAACTTGGTCAATACAAAAGCAGCATATTTGCTATAATACGTAAATTGATCCACACTGCCAGTCTGATAATCCAGCAAATTCAAAGATGGCTGAAGATTTTTCTTTAATTTTTGGCCAGTAATACAACTGATTTTTTTGTTAATAAACTTTTATAGGTTGCATTCAAACATTCTTGAAATTGCGATAAGTAGTACAGTCATCATTACCATAGTGCATATTGAGGAACCATAAATTTTTATTTTTGATTTTACAGTAATTGATTTAAATTAAAAACTCCACTATCATACCTACATCACATTTTGATACCTGCTTCACAAAACCATCTATTAACATTCGAAGATTTATGTCATAAAAATAGAATATAAAGTTGAAACTAATGTACATCTCTGTTTATTACCAGTTTCCATTTCAGATGCATCAAATTTTTAATCACCAATAATGATGATTTCTGAAGGTTTGTAGTATGGCATTTTAGTAATAATTATATGTTGAACTATTTTCATCATCTAATATTAAATGTTAAATATCTTTAGAAAAATTCAAACTATTTAAACTTTTCAAATACATTCAACTGTTACTAACAGCACACAGGTTAATATATAACATAACATTTTGTGTAGCATTATTCTCTTTTCTTCTAATGCTTCTGGTCTGATCAGCAAAGTATTGGCATTGAAATCAAACCTAGATTTTTACATTCATGAATATTGAATTTATGATGATACTGTAATCACTCAGATTATTTTGCCAATAGTTAGTAGACATTTGAATAGTATTTTGAAAAGTTCTGAATAGTTTAAATTTTTCCTAAAAGCATATTTAACATTTAACTATTACCATTATGAATTATAATACTAAGTTAACTTACAATTTTATTTAAAATGTTATATGAGCAGCTTCCTCAAATTTTTTTCTTTGTATTTTTTTTTCTGCATCTAATATTTTTGTATTTTCCCAATCAAATATATATTCATTGGTAAAATACATGGTCTTACTTTAGATACATCTAATTTTTTTTTTCTAATCACCAGTTTGAGCTCTTTCAATTACTTTTCAGTGACGTCTGGTCTCACCATTACATATCCTTCACATGCACATGGTATTTTATAGATGCAATTTTTGTTTTTCAGCATTTCAAGTTTAGGTTTTATAAATGTTAAGATTCCTTGTAGTGGTGTGATATGGCTTTGAAAAGCTGTTCTGGTGTTATATTGAGTGCAAATTTCTTTATCTTGTCTGCTATGCCTAATATGTTTTTATATACTACTGCAAGAATAATTTTTAATCGTTTTTTTATGTCTATTTAAGATTTTCTTAATGATAACTGATGAATAAACATTCTTCATCAGAATTTGTTCTATATAGATCTTTTCTTTTATCCAAATCATTGCTTTCTGAACAGATTTTTGTACTTACCCATAGTGATAGTTTAACATCATATTTCATGTTTCTAATGTGATTGAGTGTATATTCTAAATATTTTTCTATGTGTGTAGGCTTTCTGTAAACTGTAGTTTTAATTTTTCCATGAGGGAATCTTATTACAAGAACATCTAAGAATGCCAATTTTTGTTTTTGTTCTGATTCTATTAGAAATTCAAGTGAATGTGATTTGTTATTGATGTGTATCTTGAATATTTGTTATAGTGCTTCATCATGTATCCATACATAAGGCCATTGCTTAAGTAAGAGACATTTTTGAATAAGTTAAATTCCAATACCCCTATTCCATGAAATAAAATTTGTAAATTAAAACAAAATAAATTCTATAAAATTTTATTTAACAAAAGACATAGAAATAGTAAAACATTAAAAAATTATAATTATTTACACTTTTACTTTTTATTACATATTAATCTGATTTTGGCAGTCACAAAATAACTTTTACAAATTTTCTATGGGATAAATCATGATTAGCAAAGAGGTCAACTCCAGCCAGCACATTGATAAGTTTATTAAAAATTATTTTTGCTTGTTATTTTTAGTTTAATTCAGTATTTCTTATGTATAACTTGTTTATGTTTTCTATTAACAAAGTTAGCTTCTCAAATATTCATTCAGTAATAAAATATTTACACTATTTCAT
The DNA here is from genome assembly GCA_028023455.1 of Epiperipatus broadwayi. NCBI lineage: Eukaryota > Metazoa > Onychophora > Udeonychophora > Euonychophora > Peripatidae > Epiperipatus > Epiperipatus broadwayi. Next base: position 8,679,252 of record JAQFVV010006209.1, on the reverse strand, counting down.
GATTTAATTTTTTATATACTCATTATTTTAGTATAATAATTTAATCATATTGTAAATATACCCTATACAATCTAATATCTAAAAGTTAAGGATTTACATTACATTTGCATATGGTGAGAAATTTTAAATTGTCATGCTTATATTATTTGTTCAATAAATTTTTAGAACCATGCATGAAAGTTATATTATAATTGAAAAAAAAATCAAACAATTGATTTGTTCTACTAGAAGAGATAATGAATTTTTTTTAGAAATTTTCCCAATAGAGTAACCATTTAGAAGAGATTTCAAATTATGTAGGATGATTGTTACAGTCAACACAGTGGCATTAAGTGATTTAAATATTAAATATCTTGGTGCACAATAATATCTTTTTACAAAATTATATATTTTTTATTAATTCTGTTTTTCTTGGATTTGGACTGATGTTTATTTGGGCAATATTATGGATCAATTATGAATTTTTAGACAGGTAACAACCCCCATGACAGTCCAAATCCAAGGATAAAAAATATTAGTATTTTAAAAAAAAAGAATTAATATTGATATTAAAAAGAAAATATTGGTATTAAAAAAAATCAACACCAGAATTGATTCCAGAATCCTATATGTCAGAGTCAAAGACACCGCTGCACTATATCAAACACACACTGTATTGCTATTTATAAAATATGATTGATAAATATAATCATCTGCTACACAGTTGTTATCTAAAAACACTATAAAATTATTATAATTATTATAAGGTAATATTTTTTAAATAAGTTTATTTTTAAATATTATTAATAGTAATATTGAATTTCAAAAATCTCACACATTTCACTTTTCAGCAAAAAATTTATTATTGATTATAGTTTGGACTGTACCATACAGTCTTCATCAGATCTACAAAATTTGAACACACATAAAAATACAACCATTAAAATACATTATTTTATATAATAGTACTGTGTCATTTTTTTATATAAATTAGGATATTTAATTAAAAATGATTCGTAAATCTAAATATTTTTATTTACATATAAATTTTGTTAATTATCATGGCAATATGGTGCTAATCTCTTCAGTTTAGTGCAATGATAGAATATATAATATGTATTATTATTTTGAGCAATTGTCACAAGACTAAGTAAAAAAAATCTCACATTTAAATAAAAAATATTTACAATCAGAATGTATTTCTAACAATGGAGTGATTTGTACACATTTTTATTTATACATAAATTTTATTAATTATTCTGGTAACATGGTTCCATCATTCTTAGCAAATGTATTATTGACATAGCAAAGCCATATTTTATGGTGGTAGTTTCAAGTTCTTCTCCGCAAATGTTACTAATAGTTTACAAGCTAGAACAACTTTCTATCGATGGATCAAGTATGAGTTTTTAGATAGATAACAATCCTCATGCCAGTACAAATCCGATGACTTTTTAAAAAATATTAGTATTTAAACAAAAAAGATAGTATTGCTATTAAAAAGAAAATATTGGTGCTAAAAAAAAAATTTAAGACAGCACCAGAATTGATTCCAGGATCCCATATTTCAGAATCAAAGATACCGCTGCACTATAATGAACACATTATTTTCCTATTTATAAAATATGACTGATAAATGTAATTATTTGCTATACAATTGTTGTCTAATAAACTATAAAATTAGTATAATTATTATGAGGCAATATTTCTTAAATAAGTTTATTTTTAAATAAATTATTAGTAATAACATTCTGTATAACAACTACCTATTTTAATACAACATGCAGTTTTTCCAACAAAATTAAGGGTTAGGGACTCTTCACTCTGATGAAAGAATTTGATACCAACCTAAAATCTGTTTTCACTTTGTTAATGATATATTTATTGCATGATCATTTGATCAATCACAATTACAACCCTTTTGGATACACAGCAACAATATATTCCTTTCAAATAATTTTACAATAGAATTAAAACAAAAACAAAAATTGACATTTTTAGATGATATTGAGACAAGATTCCCTTATGGCAAAATCAAATCTACATTTTACAAAAAATCCAACATATTGGAAAATTATTGCCATATATATCTAATCACATTAGAAATATAAAACTTGAAGTTATACTATCACCATAGAATGGACAAAGAAGTTTGTTTAGAAACCAGTGATTTGGAATAAGAAAAGATCTATGAAGAACAAACTCTCATTAAGAATGTTTATCAGCTAATTAAGAAAATCTTAAATAGACAACAAAAAGAAATATCAAAAGAAATTAGCACATATCCATTACTAGAAATATCAGATCAACTAAAGAAAATCTAGAATCAAATAACATCAGAACAGTTTTTCAAAACCATATCACGCTACATTAAATCCTAACATCTACAAAATCTAAACTTGAAACACTGAAAAACAAAATCTGTATCTATGAAATACCATGAAATATGAAAGATTCTATACTGGCGAGATCATGCACTCCATTGAAAAGCTATTGGAAAAGAACAAATATGTCTAGAAAGAAAAAGCAGACGTATCCAAAATAACTAACCATGTATGTATCAATAAACTTATGTTTGATTGGGAAAATACAAAAATATTGGATAGGGAGGAAAAAGTATAAAGAAAAAAATTCAAAGCTGCTCACATGATAATGGCAAATATCACTATAAGACAGTCTAGTATGATAATTCATAATGACTAGAAGTCACTAATAATCTTGCTTTTAGGAAAAAATGGAGAAATCAGAACTCAAATAAATAAGTATATGAAATTTCAGTAAACTGTTATCTTTGGCTGAATAGCCTAGTTGATTAGAGTATCACCTTAAATTCAATATTCTTGAATTTAAAGGTACAGATTTGATTCCCATGTTAGTACTGCCACTGATCAAACCAGCTATCAAAAGACAACCATTGAATGTATTTAAGAAGTTTAAATAAAGTTTGAATTTTTTATAATTAATATTAAATGATTGAAATAGTTCAACAGGTAATTAGTACCAATCATGATTATTTTTTTCATGCCTTTGTAGAGTACCTGTATGAACAAACAGTTGTTTTCATATGATATAACACTTACTGACTGAGTTAAATATCAAAAGCTAGTATATAAATTATGCCTATAGTCATAACACTTTTCTTGTGTATTTTTCTGGCAACAAAAATCCATATTATAGTGCTTTTTGATTCTTTAAACTACGTCTCTGGTAATCACTCACTCATCTTTGAAAACAATCTATTTAGTAAAATTCTGTTATAATAAATATCAATGATATTCCAAGATGATAATTATGGTCTTTTATATTCTCTTTTTGTGTTAATTGGAACAATATAGGCATTCTTATGATGAAATAGCATATATTTATGGATCTATATATTCCTAAAAAATTCCAATTATTAAAGCTAACAAATCCAATTTATTTTGAAAATTCTCTAGGAATTTTTTCAAAGATCCAAAGCCTTTCCATTTTTATATCCATGTATTACTTTCAAACCATCACAAAAAGATCTATAATGATCATGATCAGATAGATTTTTTCCCCAGTCATTAAAATTTTTACCTTTAAATTCCTGTACTGATAATGAAACTTTACATTCATTTTATTATGCAACTAAGCAGAAAATTCCCATATATTTTTTTTATTCAAGTAATTGATACTATAATTATTATGAGAAAACTAATCAAGATTTTTTTTATTTTAATAGGTGATTGTCTTATAGCTAGAGATGCCGTTGTATGGCGCCGTTTTCACGCCACAGTAACAGGAGTCATTTGAAAAGTCAAATTGGGAATTTTAGTGTATAGTAGCTGTTACACTAAATATGGGTAGTAATTATTTCTAAAGAATGATTACCAAATTTTCAAGCAACATTTGGGATAAAACCTAATAATATTAAATTACCAATACCATTTTAAATTTTGGAACTTATTAATTTACAATTTGTGACTATAAATGCTATCATAATAGACTTCTTTTGCATTCTCTTTCAGTAATTAAAGAAGAAATTAGTGATGGTATGAGATTTTGATAGCAGGATGTCTATATATTGATCTAAGTGATTTGAAAATAAAAAGAGAAAGAATACAAAAAAAAAAAGTTAAAATCAGAATTAGTGCCTTTGATAAGCTAATATCTATTCCACACTAGACACTTAATCTAAGCTAATATCTATTCCACACTAGACACTTAATGGAAACTTTAATAATAATTAAGTACTAGATGATAGTGTCGTATAATCCCTATCCAATGCTCTCTCATCCGATATCCCCAGACTAATTTTTAGGTTATGGCTTTCATTAGTGAGGAGCTTTGGATTTGGTAACAGGGCACCTGGATTTTTGGATCTAATGCACTCCTTCAGCAGTCACCTTTTGTTTTTGCTTAATAATTATTATCAGCTCAAACTGAAAAACATTCTAATGTTTCAATCAATGCTAATTTGCCTAAATAGTCATACAGATCTGAAATCACTTCAACATCTATATATTTTGATATCCTTGTTTTTTTATTGGTGGAATAAAAATATTGCTATTATTTTAACAGCTTTGGGTAAGCATAAAGAAAAGGTGATTATGTGATGTTTTAATGGTTTAATATCAATCCTAGCCAAATGTTAAAGATGTCTATGGTTATTAAAAAACAAAGACACCAAAATGTACACATACTAAACTGTTTTCTTATGACTATACAGACATTATCTTGGATTAAAAATATTAGTATGTTTTTCAGTTTCAACTGATATAGATTTACAGTTAAGCAAAAAAAAAAGTAAAAGGTGAGTGTTGGAGGAGTTCATCAGATCCATGTGCATTGCTTTCAGATCCAAGACTCCTCAATGATGAAATCTATAAACTAGTCTGAGGATATTGGATAGAAAAGCACTGGATAGGAATTATAAGATATTTTCATCTACCATCTATTATTTAATAAAGCTTAAGCTAGGTGGTACTATTGTGGAGATAAAAATATTTCTATTATTTTTAAAATGCATAATTTATTACACATTTAATTCATCAAAATATCTATGGCAAATAATATTCAGTATTAATTATTAATATTTGATTTATTTTTAAATTTAGCATATATAAAAAATTGTGTAAATAAACATCACATGATCAGCATTTCTTATGCTTGCTTATAACTTATTAAAACAGGAAAAACTCACTATACGTATTGCCACTCACTGCAAGCTAGAGTAATCAGTGGATGCCAGAAGGCTTGTGCATAAAATCCCCATCTAGTTCCTACTCATCCAATATCCCCAGACTAGTTTCTGGCTTGTGGCCTTTGTCAGTGAGGAGTACTGCACCTAGATCTTAGGATCTAATGCAACCCTCCAGCATCCATCTTTTATCTCTACTTAACTACAAAACTATGAGTCTTAAATTGAAAATACCTTAATATTTTCAACCCAAGCTTATTAGCTTATGTAGTCATATAGGTCTGAACTCAGTTCAGTACCTATACATTTTAGTATCTTTAATAACCATAGCCACCACTATTCTATTAATCCTGCCTACCATTATCCTATTAAAGACACCAAAATGTATAGGTACTGAACTGAGTTCAGGCCTATATAACTACATAAGCTAATGAGCTTGGATTGAAAATATTAAGGTGTTTTCAATTAAAGACTTATAGTTTTGTAGTTAAGTAGAGATAAAAGGTGAATGCTGGAGGGTTGCATTAGATTCTATGATCTAGGAGCAGTGCTCTCAGATTCAAGGCTCCTCTCTGTCGAAGGCCACAATCCAGAAACTAGTCTGGGAATATTGGATGAGTAGGCATTAGATGGGGATTTTATGCACAAGCCTTCTGGCATCCATTTATTACTCTAGTTTGCAGTGAGTGGCAATACGGATAGTGAGTTTTTGCCTGTTTTAATTGTGTAAATACATGTAATTACTTATACAATATATTTTATACTGTTTAATTCATTTTGAATAATTATTATAATTAATTATTATAAACATTTATTTGAAAGAACTAAATACTTATATAATTATGAATTTAGGTGGTAAGTTAAAATTTTCTCTTAATAAAATTTCTGTGTAAAGAACAATTTTTCTAAATATTTTGGGTAACTTTTAATTCAGATTTTTTAAATATACCCATCACAATGATAAGCTATGACAAGTATGCATTGGTAAGGTACAATAAAGAATATTAGATTACTATACTTTGCATCTACTAATATAAATATTAATATTATGTAGTAAGCACAATAATATTAAATAATGTATACTTTAATTTTCAGGGTTGAGTTCATAATACTCATAAAATTCTGGGTGCCACCTGATAAATATCATTGGAAAATATTCCTGGAGTATATCCTATTTCTGGATTAATATTATTTTAAAGATTTTTTTCATAATATTTAATAGTTAAAATGACTTGGCCAAACTATGGATCACATGAGTTACTCAGGATGAAATGGACCACAGATTTAATATTCATACCTGACAATTTTCATATAAAATAATTGAAATCATAAATAACCAAAACAATAATTTATTTACAAATTTGTAATCATAATTTCTTTTCTAGAGCAAATATACTGCCATTAGCCATTATTTATAAATCATATATCCATTAAAACCTATTATTAATACCTGTTAAATTATATTTTATTAACTTAAATTTATTCTTATCTACATTATTGCCTTATTTAATGAAATTTAAGCAACAAACAATGTTACATCATAAATCATATTTCCTTTAAAATATCCAAAGTTTAATATTGATCAACCTTAATTAAAATTTTAATTTTATAATCATAGCATGTAATATAAAAATGTAATTATATAGACAAGCACTGCTTTCTATTACATAATACCCCATGTCTTCAAGGATCTATTTCTACATGTTGTTGACCCTTATAAATATAACTCATTTATTCAATTACCTTTAGGTTTATATGCAATGCATATATATATATATAACAAAATTAATCTACCAAGTATATCTCCACTATAAACCTTATAAACATTAATTCTTATTAAGTGCCTGGTCAGCACATAAATACATATAAGGCTTTAATTTTAATACTATTCACCTTGAGTGCTTAATTTTACCATGAGAGGGACCTCTACAAATCTTAACACAAAATTACGACTTTGTAAAGATAAGAACAGCCATCTTATCTTCAATCTACTTTCTACTTATATGGGCAAATCTAAAGCATTTGATTTGAGTGTGAGGCTAATAAGTTCTTCACTAATTAAGTCCACTACCTCATTTAGAAATCAACTTTCACAAAATCTTTCGATTCACAATGAGTTAATATTTAGATCTTATAATTAGAAATATTTTGAATCAGTTTAAAGTTGTAAACATTAATTCTTATTAAGCACATGTCAGCACATAAATACATATAAAGTTCTAACCTTAGTACTATGTGCCTTGAGTGCTTAATTTTACCATGAGAGGGACTTCTACAAATCTTAACATTGGTACACATATACATAACCACACTTATCTACTCCTTAGATTTAATTCAAAAGGGTGACCTTCTTTGGATCCAACCCCCTTTTTAACAGTTACCATAATTCAATGAGGTGGTCAACTACCAGATCTGATCTCACTTCGATAGTATACTTAATATTAGATTCTTCAAAAAGGTGGTCAGCTACAGATCCCACCTCTGATATATAAATTCACTACTTCACTTATTATAATATCATAGATATGTATATATTTAACTATATAAATCAACAATCTAAATAACTGTTATTGTAAATAAGTTCTCACATGTAAAAAATATATTCCAATGTAAATTAATGTAAGGGTCAAATCTACCTATAAGGCAATACTAATTATATTTAAAATTAATAATGTATATATCTGTTTCATTTAACATTAAAGTGATTATAATGCTATTTTTTTTATTTTTTAGTGATCTTTTATTGTAGTTGTTGGAAAATTATTGGAAAATGTTAAAATACAAACATTTTCCCATACTCATGCCCACACAGTGTATTTAATATTATGACTATTGTGTTCTCTGATTAATTTATTTAAATTTTGATAATAGTTATATAACAATCTAAAATATTATTAGAAAAGTTTTTTGTTTAAATAAGGCTTTTAGATTTTTTTTCTATACTTATTTCTACATTTGAAAGGCAACACATTTCAATCAAAACTAATTTTAAAACCAATTTTATAAAAAGAAGCAAATTCTTGTTTTTCCATATTCCTAAAAAAAAAAGTATTTTTTTAAAAATTAAACTGCAATTTAAGTTGCTTTTTTTAAACTCAGTTTAAATGAACCAAACAAAACATTGATTCATTTATCCTAACATCTTTCAATCAATTTACAATATAAATATATATAGTTAACTATAATATATATAAAACCATTAGAAACGATGCAACATTTATTTTAGACAATTCTATTACAGATAACAATCAACAATTTCAAAATGATGTCAAGACAACCTCTTTTTAACAATAAAGATGGGGTCATCAAAAATGATGTTCTTAATATAAGTCTAAATTATAAGGTTTATATATATATATAATTTATATTAAATACATATAAATATAATTAGAAGGGCTTTGAACTTAGACTTTCAAGCTCCCTACAGCTATCTACTTCATCTTATACAACCAATGTACATGACCACATATATGTGAAAAAAATAAATGATCTCTAATATACATATTTTGTGCTGAACCAGCACTCAGCAGTTGATACAGATCATGATCTCCCCCACACATATATAATTAGTACTTGGTTTATATTAAAATAGAAAATCTTCAAACTTTAATGGACAGATTCCAATATTCTCTACCCTCCAATTCTTCAGACACCCATATATCATTGAAAATCTCATGATGGAATGCTCATGATGGAATACTAATATTATTATTGTACACATGTTGACTGTAAGTCATTCTAACCCCTCTTGTATAGGACTTTAATATGTCCATTTAAACACATAGAAGAGGGATACTTTATATCATATTTATTTCTTATCCCCCTCCTCCCCAGGATTTATAGCTGGCATTATCTGTTTTAACATTCCTGACTTTATTGCAGCAAATAATTGTTAAATGTCCTGCTATTTTATATATATATTGCATTTATCACTTTTAAGCCTGCAGTTTCTCTTAAAGTTCCATTTTCTCCACAAAAATAATTGTTCAAACAATTTTTGCACTTTTGCAGGTAGTTTCCTTTACCATAATTGAATATTTATCCATTTGTTTAGAGAATATAAATTCTGAAGTATTATCTAATGTAGTTCTTGTGTGACACATTTTTCTATTGTGCATTTATAATTAAGATCAGATTCATTTAATAACACTTTTCTAAAATTATCGTCTACCATTCAATATAATAGTTTTAATAACCTGTCATTAAAAAAAAAAAAGATAATATGATCATACTTTAAAAACTGAAGGTACAAAAAAAAAAATCAACTGTAAGAAATATTTATATTTTTAGTGGTAGAAGACCTTATTAAGTATATATGTTTTTGATATTTAATAATATACTTTTTAAATAGGGCAGTTATTATTTGATATTATTAAGATAGGCAAATTATTAGATTCACATTTTATTAATTATTAATCTCAATAATGTTTTATTCATATACATATCTGTATTTATTTATGTGTGTGATATTAAACATAAATTATTATAATTTATCTGTACTATGCCTTTTTGATCCCATTTAAGTATAATAATTTGTCCTATCCTCAGAGAAGCAAGCTCACAGGCGGAGTCTTTAGTTTGCATATTGAAAGAAATTATGATGTTGCTTGGATAGTGGCTTATCCAAAATATTCTTCCCATAGGAAAGTGATATCTACATATCTATTAATTAACCTTCACATGTATGGTGAAAGGAATGATTGAATACCAATGAAAATAAAATAAAATTTTGGAATGACAAAGCACTAAATAAATCATTGGAAATAATTATTGAGACATTATCTCAACTTGTGGGCGTGAATTCATTTGAACCTTAGTTTTTGTTACAGTACATTTATAATGCAAAATTCAATTTACTAAATACACACTTTTGAAGTGAAATATACTATTTAGATAAAAACAAAAATGTTATGAGATGATAATTTTGAAAACTTATATTAATATTTGAAATATCTGAAACTGTTTGTGACTCCATTTTCTTAAATGCAATAAAGTTAAAGACAAAGAAAATATTAAATAATAATAATTAATTTTAATAAAAATATATTTTATCACCAGTTTATTATATTAGTTGGATTAATCATAGTTAGTTGCCAGCACAATGATTTAAAGAGTTAAATGCAGATTTGTACGTGTTTGTGTTATGATATAACTGGTTATAATATAACAATGTATCATTTGTTGTCAATAAATATGCTTATTATTGGTTATGTTTATTCATATGAATTAAGAAAACTGACTTGTGATTTATTTCTAATTGCTTTTTGTGGTAAGTTAACATAATCTTGCATCATGAGCCCTATTAGATATTTGAATAATGAATTTATGAATGTTATATCAGTGACACAATGATTTATATTTGATATATGCAGTTAATGTAGCCTTTCCATATATATGTATGAAGATGTTTGAATTGTTATTTTACATGGCTTGTCTGTATTTTGTTATATTTAATGAAAGTTGTTTGATGACATGAGTATATTTATTTCTTGATAATTTTATCAAATAATTCTATATATATATTTCAACTCTGATATCTTCAATATTGTTAAGATGATAGTCTGAAATGATTGATTATGAAGATTAATGAAATTTATATTTAAATCAAGAAATTATACTAATAATGTGAGAATTTCTAAAATGTCAGAGAATTTGCTAACAATATTGTTAGAGTTACATTAAAGTTTACAATATAATTATTAAAATAATGAACTTTGAAATAAATTATTTTAAAAAAGAAATTGTTGAGATAGTATCATGTGAAAAGTTAAACTTATTTAAAATATTTGTTATGACCAAATAATACCTTTATAAAATTGATTCAAAGAAAAGTTTTACTTCTTTGAAAAAGTTTGGAAAATTATCTATTTTTATATGATTTTGAAGTGCAAGATATGGGATCATTAATTGATAGTATCAGTGTACATGCTTTGTATATAAATAAACTAACTAATCCTTTGTATGTGGATTTTTAGAAGTGGTTTCATTCAATATGTAAATTGAAGGGATTTAGGATGCTCTGACTTAAGCTGGAAATTGTACTGTGTGATGGTCATGGAGAAAATGCCTAAAGAGGAATTAAGAGAGCAGCCTGTAAAAGTTAAAGTATTCTTTATTATTTTTTAGTACTGACATAGAATATGGGCTACAGTATTAATCAGCCTATTATAAAAATCTAAGATTTTCTTTTATAAGAAGATTAGCATTTAAACCCAATGCAAATCATCTTCCAGGGTCCAAAAGAATCTGGTGGCATCCCATCAAACTATTAAGATTTGAAAAACTTTAAGTTAAATATATAGTATTTCCAAAACATCTCTCCAGGATTTCAATATGTAATTTTTCAATTGTTACAATATTTTGTAATGAATGGATAATCTATTATTTATAACTAACATTACTTTTTGAATTGAATATGATACTAAGCAATTTATACTCTGCCACATTTAAAATATGTATGCATTTGAATGTGTAGATGCCTACTTCTATATCAATAGTGAACATTTTTTGGCTTCAATCATACTGTCAAAATAAATAATTTAAAAGTCTTGTGCTGGTAACCTGTATTGAGTGACTTTCAAAATAGCTGATACAAACATAAAGAAAATAGATAATGATGGTGATGATTGAACCTAAACTGGATTATATTTCCAAGTGACCTCAAAATCAACTGCAAAGATTCAAAATAAGCTTTTCCATCCAGAAGTAAATTATTTTTGTGTTAACTAATGTTAAAGGCATGTGCACATAGCCTTTATTAGGGCATCATCATTTATGTAAAAAGCTTTCTGAATGGAAATACCTCTATCCCCCTTACCCCAATCTCTGCTAACATTTGATATTTTCTGAGGGTTAAATACTTTCTGTACTTTTAAATCAACACAAATTATAAATGCTAGGGGTGAATATTTACAATGAAATCTGAGTTATATAAAATAACACTGACAACTTGAATTTTATAATATTATTAAAAAACAAGTTACTTCCATTGTACTATTAAAAAATAAATTCATTTCAAAATGAAATATAAAATTACATGCATTCTTAAGGTAAATAAAATTAACACAAATTCAAAAAATAAAATACTACTAATCATGCAAAAAAAAAAGAAAAAGAAATACAATAAATATAAGCTTGTTAAAGCCTTTTCTAGAGTTTTAAAAGAAAATAGTAGCATTATATTAATTGTATACTTAAATTATACCATGACTGATTAGTTTGGATACATTCTGCAATATCTAATATCCTTAGGTTGATCCATTTATTTAGCTGGCAATTTGTTTTTTGTGTATTTATTTTTTAGTATATTCAGTAGGAGATGATTGGGAGAGAGGGGACAAACTTCCATCATAAGTTCTGATGAGTTATAAATTATAGATGACTTTATATTCATAGTTTGAGGTGATGCATGATTAACTTAAATTAGCACTGCATAGTTTGTAGTTTCTTCACATAATTAGTCATGATTAAAAAGTTTAATTTCAAGTTATATGTGAAAGCACATTTGTTTCCAGGACCAGAATGTGTGTGTATATATAACTGAAGAGGAATTATAATTCAAAAAGACAAAATCTTTTTTTAAATTTAGGAGTATAAAATTAAATTTCCAGATTCCTTTTTAATAGTACAGTTCTTTCCACTGTCAGCGTCTAGATTGAATATATCTATATAAAAATTAATCCAACTACAATCCACTGAAAAATAATTGCTCTGTCATTCTTTGCTTTAATCCTTCAAACAATTTTTTTAACATTTTTTCTTTAACTGAATAATAGATTCCTAAATTAATTTTTTTTTACTTTTTTTTGCTGTCTATAAATCTGATCAAATTCTTGTTTGCTTTTTAAATGAAAGCTTAAATTTATTTTAAGCTTTTTTAAAATTAAAATAAATTTACATGGATTAAAATTATTTCATTACGTTTATTTTAAGAGGTTTTATTAGTTTTATTTATTTAATTCAAATAACTCCATTCTATATACATATTATACATGCATATACATACATGGACATTTTAAAAGAATATTATTTGACATATTCATTTTTTTACTTAATTATTCTTGGTTTTATTTATTTTACTAAAGGCCTATCACTTCATCGATGAATGCTGATTCAGCATGAAATGTCATCTTTTAAAGAATATTTATAAAAATGCAACAGCAACAATTAGATTACATAATGATACTGGGAAAGTCAACATTGAGAAGAGTGTAAGACAGGGTGACTCCATATCTCCAAAACTTTTTACAGCAGTGCTGCAAGAAGTATTTTATGGATTAAAATGGGAAGCTAAAGGAGTGAAAGTAAATGGAGATTATTTAAGTCATTCAGATTTTGAGGATGATGTAGTTGTTTTTGTAATAATGCTTCAGAGCTGCAGAAAATGTTGCAGGAGTTATCAGATGAAAATAAGAAAGTAGGACTAAAGATAAGTGTTAAAAAGACTAAAGTAATGTTTAATCGATTTGCTCAAAATATGGAAATAAAGATTGATTATGATGAATTAGAAGAAGTTAACATTTACAAATACCGTGGTCAGATTATTAATACAGATGGAAACATAATCGATGAAATTAATCATAGAATTAAACTTGGTTAGAGTGCTTTTGGTAGAAATAACTTGATACTAAAAGGAAATATGCCTATGTGTTTGAAAAGGAAGATTTTTAACAAATGTGTTTTGCCAGTTCTTACTTATGGATCTGAGACTTGGACACTTAATAGAAGAGTAATACAGAGACTTCAGACCACTCAAAGAAATATTGAGAGATGCATGCTGGGAGTAACAAGAAGAGATCGAAAATGCAATGTATGGGTAAGAGAACAAACATGTTACTGACTTCATTGAAAAAATTAAAAAGATCGAAGTAGAGTTGGGATGAACATATTGTAGAAGAGATGACAACAGATGGAAATTGAAGTCTTAAACTGGATACACAGATATTGTAAAAGACCCAGAAAGAGACCACATGTGAGATGGATGGATGAGATGAGAAAGTATGCAGGGGTGATGTGGAGAAGAGAAGCTAAAGATCGGAGAAGATGGATTGAACTTGGAGTGACCTTCACTTCATCCTGCAGCGGATTGGTAATGGTTAATGATGATGATGATGAAAAACAAATTTTAAAACAATAATGAAACATATTGTATTCTGTCAGTCTGCAATAGATAAACTATTAATTAAACTTCTATTTTGTTATATAGAATTATTTCATATTTGTGGAGTGCTGTGAATGTAGATGCTTACAATCAGCCCTTAAGTTATCAATAATCTCAGCCTGTAGTCAAGGCAACTTACTTTAACAATAAAGGTATGGTCTGATATGTTATACAGATACTAAAGATTGCAAATTTGCCAAGGAGTATGAAATTAATAAAAAAGAAGTTTAAACAAACCTCATTAATCAGGCAAATATAACCTGTTCTGAAAGCAGACTAACAAATAGCCATTTATAACTTCTAAATTCCATATAAAATATATATTTACTAAGACAATAAAGCCAATTACTCAAAGCCTTATTGGGTTTATAAATGTAGATGATAACAATCAACTCTTAAGCTATTAACAATCTCAAACTGTAGTCAAGGCAATCTTTTTTAATAATAAACAACTAAAAGTTTTCCATGGTAGATACCTATTCCTGCAATTCTGTCGATGAATTTAAAGTAGCTCAAATGTTCTTCATTGCACAATCCAGAATTAGAGCAAATTTGCAAAATATAATCTGCAGTAGAGTATTCATATAGCTCCTTGTAAGGATTAAACATCTCTCAAGATAAAAGAAAAACCATTTCCTAAATACATCACCATAATCAGACCAATTTCACCATTAAACTCTATTCACAGTCAAGTCTTTAGACAATTCTTTATTATTAAAGGGGATTTTCATGACTATAAGTCGAGATTGCTTAAGGGTTGATTATTATCTACATTTAAAAACCTTATAAGGTCTTGAGTAATTGACATTACTGTCTTAGTAAATATGTCCATATGGAATTTGAAATGATAAATGACTATTTATTAGTTTGCTTTCAGAATTGGGAAGTTATTTATTAATCTGCTTTTAGAAGAATTATATTTGCCTGATTAATGAGGTTTGTTTAAACTTCTTTGCATTATTAATCTCACAGTCCTTGGTCAACACAATCTTTAGTGCCTATATAAATATATCAGACCGTAGATACAATGGTTTATAAACCTAATAAGGGCTTGAGTAATTAGCTTTATTGACTTAGTACTATAAATTTGTACATCACATTAAACATTATTGCTATACACCCTAACATTCATAAAATATAATTTATTCATTATATTTCTAACTTGTATGATAAATATTAGAAAGGTATAAATATAATGCACTTGTCTTACTATAAACATTAAAACAAATTATATTATTAGTCAACATTTAATTTGTGAATAATAATGGTCATGTTTCTAATTCAAACTATAGCTTTTCAAATAAATAGTACTTCACATGAACTAATGAATACTTTCTTTTTATCTGTAACTATCATGAATAATACATTATTATTTCATAATAAAAGATATCTTGGGTCCTTTCACTAACATTTCTATTCTTCAATATATGAGGATTTGTTTTTTCTTTTAGATAATCATTTAGTATGCACTCTGATTTTTTTACTTACCTGAAGTCACCAAACATTACTGAAAATATTAATTCAAGAGTATGCTTGCCGTTTGACAGTTAATGAAATTATGAAAAACTATTAGGTTTATCACTTAGTATTTTCAGTAGTCTGTTCCCACAGTTATGTAAAAAAAGCCTAGAGCATGTACTAAATGATGGAGTATTTAGTATATGCTCTATGCTTTTTTTTAACAAACCCAGGAAAACCCTGAATCACTACTGACATTACTGCATGATAAATCTAACATTTTCCTGTAATTTTATTAAATGTCACATTTGATATGTATTCTTTGTCTTCCTGAGATCATGAGTAAAACTTTTATTCTGCTTTAAATATAATTTTTATAATCTTAAAAGTCATTGATTGCTCACTATTATTGACATTTCTGTTTTTGAATATTTAAAACTTTTCAACTTCTGGCTATCTTAATTTATTATAATTTGAAGTGTTAAGATCATGTTTTAATACTCTATGAAATGTATTCTATCTTATTATTATTGGGAAAAACTTCTGTGAAGGCATTGTGATTCATACAGTGTTCCTTATGAAAAGTTATGAAGTGTTGGTATGATATTGTTGGCATGCTTCTTAATGCAATTTATTAACATTCTGTACTTACGAGCTAAGTTCACTAAAAAAATTGGCAACAATTATTAAATATAGGAATTCTACTTTCTTTATTTCATCTTTAAATTTATAAAGGTAGGAACTAAGCATTGAACAATTTTAAAAATACTATAAAACTATGAAAACTAGACAGTATGCATCTGATATACCAGGTATTCTGTCTGGAATATACAACTATAATTACACCTCTGATATACTAATAGCACACAATAATAAAAAATTCTGTCTGGAATGTACAACTATATATACATAACTTTTCAATAGGATCAGATACACACTTCTAATAATTTATCTGAATTTGCATAGATTGTCCATTGCAAGAATAAAATTACAAATAATACAAGTGATGATTTTAAATCATTCAGGACATTAATACTTCCTGATCAAGTGCCTCCAAAACATATTCAGGAGATACTTCTTTATTTTCTAACAAGAAATTCCCTAAAGGCATAATAATAAACTTTTCCAAAAGTATTCCAATTATAAAGTTCACATATTTTAGGTTATATTCAATTTTCACCAATTTAAGAATTTTAAAAGCTCTTAATGGTGTAAATTGTTTATCAAGCCCATATATCTCTTATAGTCAGGATTGTAAGTTTACTGAAACCACACATTTTTTCCTTTCAGGGGTAATTGTTAAAGGCACCAAACTGAATGCCATTTTAAAATGTGTATGGGGCATATATGTAACAATCAGCTGTGCATTTTATCTTCCACCAATCATCTATAAATATACATTTGTTATAGTGAATGCCTTATAATCGATGGTGATCATAATTTTAAAAGATTCCATTATAAACAGCCAATAATAATCCTTTTATCATAAATATATCTTGATTTCCACCCAGTTTTGTTCATTATGCATTATCTTTTTGGGTTAAGTCATATTCAGACATAATAGCTGAAATAGGTAATGGTGTATTTTGGAGTATAGGTCTATGTGTTATAATACCTTATGGATAACTATAAATGTCTAATCATCAGTCGTGCTCAAATATTATTCTTTATTTATATTCAGAATGATGTGTGAATGAATTCCACACACAGAAAAGTCTAACATTGTTGCATTAATATAATAAAAAGATATGCAGTCTTTTTATAAAAAAAATATATAACTTCAATCAATAATAGAAAATTTGAACAGAACTTAATACTGGATGTCACAAAATGCATTGGAATGAAAGAATCATAGTTCCAAGTTTCTATAATCAATTTTGATTATATCTAAAAAGAAAGATTAAATATGACTAATGTGCTAATTCCTTTATTTTGGGATATGTTGATGAATGCTTATATAAACATATGGAGAGAAATTATGTAACTCCATCTAATATTGTAAAGAATTGCAGAATTGTGACATTAAAGGTAATACAATAACAAATTATTTTCTTGCAGAAAAACCAAGGTATTGTGCTTAAGCAAAATATGGCTGACCATTGGGTAAATTTAATAGCAATTACATCTCCAGAGCCGATTAACAATGTGTTGAGGCTTGGCTTGAGCTTTATTGGTAGAATATGAAAGTGGCTTCAAATGAAAATTATACCAACATGGAAGCAAAATTTGAAAATTTAACAGACAAAGTTATAGAGAGAACAGCAAGATTGCTTCTTAAGAGTGACTTGGCTAAAGATAACAGAGAATGGTCTCAGAAGATTAATGAAACTAAGCTATTTCTCAAAAACAACAACATAGCATGTCTTAAAAAATATAAGTGCAATAATCTGGTGTTGTTAGACTACAATGATTATATTCAAAAAATGAACCTGCAAATTACAAAGTTGCAATTTCAAAAGATAAACATGTATAATATGTAATATGTTAAGGATAAATTTATGTCAACAATACTGAGAAAACTTTGTAATAAAGCATATACACATTCAGAGTACTTAGCAATGTACCACTCAGCTGCTTTATCACCACACATTTTTACTAATATCAAGCTACACAAACAAGGCTAGCAGCTCCGACTCATAACAGATCTCAATGGAGCATATTACTGCAAAGCAGCAAAGAAAATAGCTGAGTGGTTGATGAAAGACATTAAATCATCTTTTGAGGGTGTGAATAAAATTTTAAAAATATTAATAAGAACCACATATTGCAAATAATTTTAGAAACATTTGCGCTAACACATACAAGGTAATTTTTAAATCACCATCTCTTAATAATTTGTTGAACAATACTAAAGACAAGATACTAGTGGAGTATGCTCTTGACTTTTCCTGCATCTGTATGGTAAATCTCAAGCAAATCCATGAGAATCAGCCAACATATATTTGTATAATACAGCAAAACAAAAGACTGAATACAGATTGATCTTTCTTGATCATGAATGTGCCATGGCCCATACATTTTCTCCATCCAAGGTTAGAATAATATGCTTTGAAAAAAAATACAAAGAGATATGGGCAATTGCAAAGAATCCATATTCTATCAACAAAAAGGATTCATATGAATGGAATATTTAGATACCTTATTTGTGTACCTCATTTATATATTACATCAATTATACAACACCTGTACTGCATAACTTTACTCAGCACTATAATTTTGGCAGTGTTTTGCTGAAAGCTGATTCAATGCATTTAAATTAGTTTACATTTATTATACATTTTTATCAGAACTTGAAGTTAACAAGTGCTTAAGAATTACAGTTTTATGAAAAGAGTTAATAATTTGAGAATTTTATTAAAACAAAATAAGATGCTGTCTTGCAACATATGTAAACAATGTAATAATAAGGAAGTGTGGGGAGACAGAAAAACATCATCCCTATTAAATAAAAAAATATAGTCAATGAATCAATATAAAATGAAAGGAGCATATACACAAATGAGAGTGAGTATGGACTACAATATATAGTTATACTACTAATAAGTTATTAACTATGAGTTAACCAGCATTGCACATAAAGCAATCAAATCCACCTTGTGTCGGAATTTAAAAAAGTACATTATAAAGAGGCTAGTTGCCAAACTTATGGCAAAATATAACATTTGGATGCACATATGTGCTAAAATATTCTAAGAATAACACTAATATATGCTGATAATCATCAATGCTCTGATTATATAGTACCATTAGAATACCAGCCAACTCTAAACTAACTTTTTGTTTTAACAAAAAATGCCATGAATGGATTTTAAAGATGATATCTTTGCACCATACAGAATTATCATCCGGATGTTCAAACACAAACATAAACCCCTTTATCCATACAGCTAATCTTTATTGTTTTAGAGTTAGTTCAAAATCAAGACTCTAGGGACTGTAACTGAATAAGAGAAAGATAAATATAACAGCTTACTCTATTGTAAATAATTTTACTAGAATAATTTAAAAATCAAGTTACACACATGGCCCATTCATAGAAAAAATATCTGGAAGAATAAAGACATTAAAACATTTTTCAAACAATTATTTAATAAACTGATTAATAATTAAAGAAAATAAAAAATGGCATGATAATAATATAATTAAAATTTATACATTTTTACCAAAAAAATATAATTTCATATAAAAATCGATTAAACGGTTGATTTTTATTCATTAAATTAACCCACATTAATTTGTAATAGAATTGTATCTATTTAAATAGCTAAAATTGGAAAAGAACTTTTCAAAAACATAAGGAAATTTTAGATTGGTTAGAAACCTTTTTTTATAATTTTGAAGGGAAAATAATATAATGAAAAAAAAGTTTCCATAAAATAAAATATTTAATAACATTATTAATTATTACCAATTATTAATTAATTTAAAACTCCTCTATAAAATTAAATACAATGTGCACATTAATATATCCTTTTTATCATGGATTTATTTTTCTTTGGAGTCTTTGGGCAGTTGTAAATTTTATTTTTTTTCACGTTGGTATTGTAGATTTCGCCATTATCACCTACTTGCATGCTAATGTATAGACAATTTTTTCCATTTTAAAATAGAATATTTTCAGGCTAACATACAGAAAAAAATTATCTCCTTTTTCCTAATAATTTTCTAGATCAGAAAACAGAGTCTTGTGCTGTTAGATGGAGACAGTGCTTGCTGCAGATTACTTCAGGGGTATTA
This sequence comes from Epiperipatus broadwayi, assembly GCA_028023455.1. NCBI lineage: Eukaryota > Metazoa > Onychophora > Udeonychophora > Euonychophora > Peripatidae > Epiperipatus > Epiperipatus broadwayi. Next base: position 8,658,754 of record JAQFVV010006209.1, on the reverse strand, counting down.
TCATTCTCTACATTTTTTCCAGTGAAGGCTGTATAATGAGATTCATGATGTTCAGTTGTTTGCTAAAAGTTTGCACATGGTTTTCTTTAACTTCATTTTTAAAACCACTTTCTTTTAACTGGTAGTATATTTAAAATCAGCCATTCAAGCTATTGTGTGCTTTTATGAGTGTTTAAATAATAACTGAATACTTTCACTCCCAACACAAGATATAGTATTTAGTAAAGAATAAAATGAATCCACTTATTCTTTCCAACCCAAATGCTTATATATGGGCAAATCTTAAGTACTGTAAGTGAAAGCGTGAGGATAGACCACTCACTTTAAACCACATTAGCTTAAATGGCTGATTTTAAATGTATTACAATTAGAAACCGCTAAAATAAATGTTTATTTAACTGGTAGTATGTTCTTCACAGCTGAGCTTTTGGTTCTATCTTCAGCAGATGAATCAGAAAAGATTATTGATATTGCCTTAAATGGATTACCTGCTGCTACTGTTTCATTCAATAGATGAGTCATGAATAACTTCTATCTTCTTCAACAGCTTGATAAAGACAATTAATCCTTCTGTCTTCTTTAACAGCTTGATCCAGAAATAGTGCTGCTACTGACTTCTACATTTGAGTCAAGAATGGCTGCTTACAAAACAGATCCACTGATTTACCCACTCCCCTATAGTACTTTTTGTAACAATCCTGTATACATCCAATCACAATCTTGTCTCCTACCTGACAAAAATTAATTCTAACCAATTGCATTTATTTTATAAAAAGTTATTTTTCTCTTTCAAATTAAAATTTCAAAACAAGTCAAAGATAAAAAAAATTAAATACCAATCATAAGAAAATCCTCAGTAGTTATTTTTTTTCTATGGCAAAAATAAAATAATCCTTTAATTATCCTTGATTTTGCAAACATTAGTTTTGTTTTGAAGAGAGATAAAGAGAAAATAAAAAAACTTTAATAAACATTCAACAAAAATTTTAAACCTTTTTTTTCTTTTAAAACTGTTGCTAAACAAAACATTACCTAGTTTATCTCTGTCAAAAGTCAAAATAAAAATTGTTTAATAATTTATTGAATATATTTTTTTTATTCATAAAAATTAAGCAGATAATTATAATTACTGAAGGGAGAACAAAAGAAATTATTTGAATTTATATTTTTCTCTCTTTTACAATTCTTAACACATTATTTATAAAACAATGTTTAGAAACTCATCTTTTAAAAAATGTAAACTTTTAAATAAATTAATGTTTGATATTACAAAAAAAAAAAACATATGAGAAAATTAAATGTATAATTTCCCCTTAATTAATAAATTTTAAATTTAAAAAGCTTGTAATACTTGGCATGGCCATAGTTGGTCAATATCCACAATATTACATTTTATTAATATACTAAAAAGAAAATATATGCAGAATCTTTTTATAAAAAAATTATAATATAAACTATCAACAACAACAAAAAGTTTGAACAAAACTAAATACCTAAAAGTCACAAAATGCATTGGAATGAAAGAATCACATCTCCATGTTTCTTTCATTAATTTTGATTATATATATACAAGACAAATTAAATATTACTAAGGTGCTAATTTTTATGTGTACATTTGGGTTTTGTTGATAAATGATTATATATTATGGGAATAAATTTTAAGCAAAATAAAATTCTTGTAACATATGTAAAGTATGTAATCTCATGCTTATAAGCTACTTAAAAATAGATATATATTAGTGAAATGAATATCACTATTATTTGGATTTGAACTTAGAATTTTTCAATCTATATTCATCCACTCAAGCTCAAGCAACCAGTACACATGACCATATACATGCAAATAATATAGATGATCCCCAATATACATATTTTATGAGAAGATATATGTGTGGGAAATTACGATTTGGTCCAATTGATGACTGCTGGCTCTGCACAAAATACATATGTTTGGGATCATGTATCTTATTCATGTATGTGGTCATGTGTATCAGTTGCTTGAAATGGAGTGGAGGATGAAAATGGATTGAAAAATCCTAAGTTTAAATCTCTACTTCCATATATAAGAAATATTCACTATAAGAAAATTATATATATATGAATTCACATTTTTATGATTTGAGTAGGAAGAAACTGAGGAAAGTATTTGTTATTGTACTAAATATCAGCTATTTAGCTATTATATTTTTACTACATGGAAGCTCCTGGAAATAATACTATGAATTCATTATTTATCTGTGAGAATATTAGAATATATATATATATTATAACAATCTGGAGAATGGACTTAACGTGATCTGCACTACAGGGCGCCATCTAGGCATTTGAACCTAGAAAAATTTATAAAGTAGGCAGATACGTAAGTCAAAAAAAAATTTTTTTTTTTTTTTTAAATTTTGATTCCGGTCGTTAGCCCAAGTCACTAGCTCAGGGAGTAGCAGAGATTTAGTAATATAATATCTTATCTAATTATATTTCAATATTAAAAAATAAATAAAATAAGCCACTGCCAGTAATTAACATACAAAAATTTATTTACGCACATATATATATATAAAATTTAACATTATTATTTTAGTATGTTTATTTTAGATTTTAATTTGATTTTATAATTTAAATTTACATTTTAATTTTTATAATATTATAAGTTTACATTTTAATTAAGTTCGCACAGATGGATTTATGAAAGTTTGTTTTATAATGTTGAGTATAGATCGGTTACATAGATTACACGGTTAAAAACATTTCAAAGTAAACATAAACGATCAAAATACAAAATCATTGATACCGTCAATTGCATAGGGAATACAAGAAACCCAATGGTGTTCATCATAAGACACCGCATTAACACCAATAACTTAAAAGACATCCGAATAAATACATCTTAGATACTCACCGTAAGGTATCAGTATTTACCGAATGTCTATATATTTTGATCACCTATGAAAACCAAAAACATAATTAACCGGTAACGAACCCATGCAAGCGTCTATACCCAACTTAAATTTAATGCAATTTTATTTATGGGTGTCAAGTATGAATGGACTACATAGATTTGCATTTGAAAAGAAAATATTCAATCCTTGTTTAACCTTAGGCCAAAGGTTCGCAGTCAAACCAAACTTCAATCCATCTGATATATCGATGTGTTCAATGTAATACGAATACGGCAGCACAATTAGGTTAAGAGAAGAAACTGCTTCTCGTCAGATAGGAATATTACATCTATCAGACAAGAAGAGCAATAAAAAAAAACTCCATCGAAAGGAACAGCGTTCTACGTCTTATAATCCCTTCCATAGGCAAAACGGAAGTGTGTGGTGTATAATAGCGATTCTGCCCATAGCGAATCTCGTACTACATCTACTAATTACACCAATATATCCAATCCATTGACCTAATTCAACTACGAAACGAATAACCTAAGATTACCCTCCCCTAATATAACTTTACAAATCTATATAGCCATTCACGCCCGACTTAAGTTTAATATTTATATAACTAGTTTAATGAAAAACAGAAATCATAATAAAACTTAAAGAACAAATAAATAAATAAATGGAAATGATTTTACAAAAGAAATACATTAAATAAAATTATAACTAATTAATAACTAATGTTGGTCAGATAGGATTCTATTTGTATTATTTAAATACGGAAAGTTTTTAATTTAATGTTCATTAATTATAAAGTTCTTACGGTTTAAAACAGTTCATCTTTATCTGTTGCTTGCCATTTGAACGTGAATTCCCACGCCGTCCAAAAAAGATTGGTATTCTGTTGGCCGTTTTATTTATTCATCCGGAGGTTTTTTACTCCAGCTGGTCCTCAATGTAGAAAACGATAGTTTATTTCTCTTTCTTCCTAGCAGAACTGAAGGGATTGAAGAGTGCATCTTTTCAATCCCTTCTCCTTCAACTCCACGCTAACACATATCTGTCCACTCGTAATAACCAACTAATTCTTTTATTTTCAAACCTTTCCTTTTATAATAATTTTGTGGATTAACTCAACATTACGTCATGATGGTGAAAACCTTTTCGTTGAGGTCCGATTTCCCGATGGATTTCTTTCATTTGCTAAAAGTTTCTATTGTTTTCCTATCTGACCGATGCTTATACATTTAAATGCCCAAAGGCTAGTTTACTAATTAAAATAATCATTTCCATTTTACAAAAGATTAATTAATTTGTTTTCAAACTTAAACATATATTTTTATCTCTAAATCTTTTCTGAAAATTTAGTTTTAAACTACTCTTTTTTTAATAAAGTTTTATTTTAATAATTATTTATCTGTGCGATTTTATATATATGCGAGTTTAAGATGATTTTTTAATTTTCAGTTTTTAATTCTTAAAAAAGAAATTTTTATTGGCGAACTTTTTTTTTTTATGTTTACTAATAAAAAATAATGTAACGTATGTATGTGCCCGTTACATATCAGTAAACTTGCTTAAAAAAAATGAACAAAAAAAAATATTTTACTTAGGGTTAGTAATTACGGTACACGATTAACAAAATTTACAAAACATTCGGTTAGTATAAAGACTATATACAAAAAAAAAATGTTGACTATCGTTTTCCTAAGGACCATCCATGTCTACACCTCCTCCCCACAAGAGTTCTATTATTTTTTTTTTATACATTTTATTTTTACACACGGCATGACAAGCAAGTTATTTAAATTATTTATTTAAGAAGGTTGCATTGAACTAAATACGTTTTGAAAGATAATGGATTTATACGTGTATATTTGCAGCACAATTATAAATACCACCAACTTATTTATGACTGATTAAAATGCTTAAATAGGATTACACTGAAGTAAATTCCCAACGGTACTCATCGTAAGGTACCACATTTCGATCATAAACTTACGTGGCTGTGCGCGCCTATACACGTTAAAGCATAATATATATCAACAAACAAAAAAAAAAACATATTTATTGCAACCTTTTGACTTTTTTTTTTAACAAAAATTAGTTTTAAAATTATTTATACTTTCTCGTGTTTAATATATATGCGCAATTTCTTTCTGGCAGTGCTTTTATAAGATTTAAAGTATACGACTTATGTAAACAGATAAAAATATTTCATTTTGAAAAAAGAAATTTACTCAGGGTATACGTGGTTTTTATTAATAGATCGGCCCCATGTTGGGTGCCAGTTGTAACGATCCGGAGAATAGGACTTAATGTGATCTGCACTACAGGGCGCCATCTAGGCATTTGAACCTAGAAAAATTTATAAAGTAGGCAGATACGTAAGTCAAAAAAAAAAATTTTTTTTTTTTTAAATTTTGATTCCGGTCGTTAGCCCAAGTCACTAGCTCAGGGAGTAGCAGAGATTTAGTAATATAATATCTTATCTAATTATATTTCAATATTAAAAAATAAATAAAATAAGCCACTGCCAGTAATTAACATACAAAAATTTATTTACGCATATATATATATATAAAATTTAACATTATTATTTTAGTATGTTTATTTTAGATTTTAATTTGATTTTATAATTTAAATTTACATTTTAATTTTTATAATATTATAAGTTTACATTTTAATTAAGTTCGCACAGATGGATTTATGAAAGTTTGTTTTATAATGTTGAGTATAGATCGGTTACATAGATTACACGGTTAAAAACATTTCAAAGTAAACATAAACGATCAAAATACAAAATCATTGATACCGTCAATTGCATAGGGAATACAAGAAACCCAATGGTGTTCATCATAAGACACCGCATTAACACCAATAACTTAAAAGACATCCGAATAAATACATCTTAGATACTCACCGTAAGGTATCAGTATTTACCGAATGTCTATATATTTTGATCACCTATGAAAACCAAAAACATAATTAACCGGTAATGAACCCATGCAAGCGTCTATACCCAACTTAAATTTAATGCAATTTTATTTATGGGTGTCGAGTATGAATGGACTACATAGATTTGCATTTGAAAAGAAAATATTCAATCCTTGTTTAACCTTAGGCCAAAGGTTCGCAGTCAAACCAAACTTCAATCCATCTGATATATCGATGTGTTCAATGTAATACGAATACGGCAGCACAATTAGGTTAAGAGAAGAAACTGCTTCTCGTCAGATAGGAATATTACATCTATCAGACAAGAAGAGCAATAAAAAAAAACTCCATCGAAAGGAACAGCGTTCTACGTCTTATAATCCCTTCCATAGGCAAAACGGAAGTGTGCGGCGTATAATAGCGATTCTGCCCATAGCGAATCTCGTACTACATCTACTAATTACACCAATATATCCAATCCATTGACCTAATTCAACTACGAAATGAATAACCTAAGATTACCCTCCCCTAATATAACTTTACAAATCTATATAGCCATTCACGCCCGACTTAAGTTTAATATTTATATAACTAGTTTAATGAAAAACAGAAATCATAATAAAACTTAAAGAACAAATAAATAAATAAATGGAAATGATTTTACAAAAGAAATACATTAAATAAAATTATAACTAATTAATAACTAACGTTGGTCAGATAGGATTCTATTTGTATTATTTAAATACGGAAAGTTTTTAATTTAATGTTCATTAATTATAAAGTTCTTACGGTTTTAAACAGTTCATCTTTATCTGTTGCTTGCCATTTGAATGTGAATTCCCATGCCATCCAAAAAAGATTGGTATTCTGTTGGCCGTTTTATTCATCCGGAGGTTTTTTACTCCAGCTGGTCCTCAATGTAGAAAACGATAGTTTATTTCTCTTTCTTCCTAGCAGAACTGAAGGGATTGAAGAGTGCATCTTTTCAATCCCTTCTCCTTCAACTCCACGCTAACACATATCTGTCCACTCATAATAACCAACTAACTCTTTTATTTTCAAACCTTTCCTTTTATAATAATTTTGTGGATTAACTCAACATTACGTCATGATGGTGAAAACCTTTTCATTGAGGTCCGATTTCCCGATGGATTTCTTTCATTTGCTAAAAGTTTCTATTGTTTTCCTATCTGACCGATGCTTATACATTTAAATGCCCAAAGGCTAGTTTACTAATTAAAATAATCATTTCCATTTTACAAAAGATTAATTAATTTGTTTTCAAACTTAAACATATATTTTTATCTCTAAATCTTTTCTGAAAATTTAGTTTTAAACTACTCTTTTTTTAATAAAGTTTTATTTTAATAATTATTTATCTGTGCGATTTTATATATATGCGAGTTTAAGATGATTTTTTAATTCTCAGTTTTTAATTCTTAAAAAAAGAAATTTTTATTGGCGAACTTTTTTTTTTATGTTTACTAATAAAAAATAATGTAACGTATGTATGTGCTCGTTACAATATATTTCTATGTCCTGGGAACAAAGATGTTTGTGTAAAATTACCTTTAAAGTTTTTTATTACTTAAGATTATCCAACAATCAGCAAAATTGCTTTATGAATAGTATTGAAATATATACTGTATCCAAAATGACAGTGCTGTTCAATTCTAACCTCAACTGCATAATCATTTAATATGTCTCATTCCCATGAGAATATACATCATCAGTTAGGACCAAAGACAAATGGTGTTAAAATCTCCAGATTGTGGCTACAGGCTGTCACTCAATGATGACCTTTTATTTAAATATCTACAATTTGCACACAAATTGAAAATAACTAAATGGAACCATTGACTTTGTGGGATTAGAATATAAAAAGATTATTGATTTAAAAAATGGATTTATACTTTTATAAAGGTACAAATATTGAATGCAAAAGTTGAGTGAGATTCATTATAAATAAAAAGTGGAATAACAATATTTTGGAAATTGATGGTCTATCAGATAGATGAGTAAGAATAGTTATTTTAATTAATGCAGGATATAAAATGCAAATAATTTATGTTTATGCCCTAATAAGTTCTCATTGCAATGAAAAAGTAGAGAATTTTTATAAGAATATACAAATGCTTTTAATCAGATCAAATAATATTTTAAAACTATCATAATTGAAAGACGAAAGGGTTGTGTGCAAATTTGTCTTAATTCAGCCACACTTTGGGAAGCTATTTTGTTATACCGGTAACCTTGAGGGACCATCTGTTAATACGACTAAACAAGTGCAAATTTCACAATCACATCTGAAGTAGATAATAAGGGGAATGATTGAACCTAAAACAGACTATATTTCCCAATCACCTCCCCAAAATCAACACTAGTATTTTGAAATAGTTTTTTTTTTCCACTCAGCAATAATTTAATATAAATTTTTTAAAAAATAATGCATTTTATTGGTTTATCAAGGCGCCATATTAAAATCAATTTCGAAAAACCAGGATCTCTCAGTTTACAAAATATCCCGGCAATTTCGCTCAATGGATAAACAGTCTCTTTACTTAAAACAGTCTCTTTAATTAAAATATATTTTTCTCTTAATTGATAAGTGCTAAAATGATCATTTGGAAATGAAAATTGCTAAATAAAAACACTGACAACTTGAATTAATACTAACAACAATTTATTTTACAATTAAAATTAATTCGCATATATACACGCACACACACAAAATTAAAACTAATTACTTCAAAATTCATTCATACAGCAGAGCATATAAAGAATAAATGTATAACAATGATTAAGCAACTTGTACAAATAAATTGCATGTTAAGAAAGAAATCAAATTATACTGACTTAAGGCTTTTTTAATATTTTTTTTTAATTTTATTTAAAGTTTTAAAAAGAATAGTCTTATCATTTTATTTTTTTAACACTTCCATTACTGATCATAATGGCATAAAATCGTGATGTTTTTTCTATCAACTGGTGGGTTAGGCATTGATGTTCAAGTTCAGGAAGCTTCAAAAGAAATCTACATAGTGTATGATAATTAGTACATTTTAATGTCTAACAACGCATATTCTCTGGCCGTATCAACAAATGATTCTTTGGTCCCATATTTCTGTCAAGGACGATTTTTTTTTTTTCTAGACACTACAATTTAACCGAGAAATATTGTTTTAGCCATGTTAAAAGTTCACGAAAGCTAAAAAGTTTATACTGCCCAATTCTCCAGTCCAGATCAAATTAAACCAATGAAAGAACGAATCGTACCCCCCCCCCCCCAATGTGTTCTCGTTATATTTTCTCTCTTATCAAAATTCTTTACATTTTTTTTAATTATAAGAATGCAATCGATCAGTAATTAAAATACAATAATAAATTGAAGACTTTTTATCTCTTAATTAGTGTTTGTAGATTTTTTTAATCAGTAAATCTGATCAAATTAAATTTTCTTCAAACCACACAAAAATATATATACTGTAATTATTTCATTTTTTTTTTACTTTAAGCCATCTTACATGGATTTAAGTTTTTTATTAAAATTCATTTTAATAAATGATATATTTATCCAACTAAAATGCTTTCATACATTTCACCTCTGCACACACATACATGCATAAAGTTCTTAATAATAATTATATTTCAAATCTAACAGAACTTTAAATCATTTTTAACATTGAGCTATCTTGGATGACCATTGTACACCCTCACCCCAGCCCCACTTAAAAAATGAGATAATAAAAACCTATTTTATTTTTCATTTCATCCTTTCTACATTTTATACTAGATATAAGAGGGTTTTTTTTTCCCATTCTCAATTTCTTCTAGATTTAACAAGTAAATTAAATATAGAAATTTTAATCACAAATGCTATACCATTCAATTTCTGCCATTGCCTGACTTTGTAACCCTATGCATAGTCACAAAACAATAAATACAACATCATATTTACTGTGGAAGTAGAAAATAACCAATTTCCATTCTTGGATGTCTTGATTGAAAGAAAGAAGAATAATTCTTTATCCCGTGGAATATATAGAAAGCAAATACACACTGAGAGATATCTATATTTTTCTTCTCATCACCATCCAGCACAATTATTTTCGGTGGCAAAGACATTGTTAGATGAACTAAGAGACTTTCTGATGACAGCCATTTTCACCAAGATATCTTAAGTTACTAAAAAAAGGCTTCTTCATAATAGTTTTGATCACATGATTATTAATAGGGTTTTTTTTAATATAATAAAAAAGATTTTGATATTTCAAAAATTAAAACTGCTCTGCCATGTAGAAAGGGAATAACTAATAAAATTGATAATGTTTTAAAAAAAAAAAAATATACATACAATTTATACTACATTTAAAAAAATTAATGAATTATTTCCACACCCTAAAGATAAAATTCCTTTGGAGTATCATGGTGCATATGAAATTCCACGTGGAATTTGTTTACATTCATACATTGGACAGACTAATCATAGAATAAACATAAGAAAGGACGAATACATTTTGGCAGTAAGGGAAAAATCTAATTCATCAGCATTTATTCACACAATAAATTAACAAACCATGGCATCAATTTAAATCAAAACACATATTCTGGCAAAAATTGAAACAATATGGCCAGAGATTAGCTATGGAGATTTTTAAAAGGCCTAAGAGCAATTGTGAATTAAAGAAAATTAAGAATATCTCACCACACACAGTTTTACGATTTGACAAAGAAAAAAAGCTCTAAGGCAGGGGTCCCCAACCTTTTTGCACTTAAGAGCACATTCTATAATACCAGCCAGGTGGCGGGCACCATTTATTTTTTCAACCAAGTGGCGGGCACCATTTATTTATTCAATGTAAATTTATAGTGGAATATTGTTAATAATACACACAATGTACAAAAAAATATTTATTTCAAAAATAAAATTTTAACATATAATTAACATTTATATTTTTACACTGTAAAAGTATAGTATGCCCTACAATTTGATTACAATATAATACAATAATTTATAAGAAATTTTAAAAATTAAATTTATTTGTATCAGATAAATAATTTTTTATCGTGTTCAGATAGCGGCGGGCACACGTAAAATGGTCTGCGGGCGCCATGGTGCCCACGGGCATAGGGTTAGGGACCCCTGCTCTAAGGAAAGTACTTGTTATTGTACTGAAACATCAACTATTTAGCTATTATATTTTTATTAGACAGGAACTTGAAAATAATACTATGAATTCACCAATTATCCATGAGAATATTAGAATTAATATATATTATAATGGTCACAGATCAATTTCAGTCTTACCATATCTGCACTACAGGGCGCCACCAGGTTATTTGAACCTAGAAAATTTATACAGTAGGCAGATACATGCTGTTAAACTAACTTTTACATATATATTTTTCTCTGACCATCAGCCCTTGCACTAGCTCATGGAGTAGCAGAGGTTTTTAGAACAATTATTAAAATATATTATTAATAAAGAATAAAAAAAATAAACTAGATCACTGCCAGTACTAATAACACAACAGATTTTATTAATGCACATTTAAAATTGAGGAATAAAATTTATATTTTAACATTAATTTTTAAATTTAAATTACTATTTTAAGTAGACTGCACAGATGGACATTTTAATAATATTTTACTTTAGCATGTTGAGTATAGATAGGCTACATAGATTTCTCATTTAAAAAAAAAACTTATCAAAACACTCATTCAATGTCAGACTAAAAGTTCGTAGCCAAACCAACACCTGCTTCCAGATATATAGTCACAACCAATGCAATATGAAGATGCTAGCATAAAACCACACTGACAGGAATGTGCATCTGACAGCATGATATTATTTGAAGGACATGATCCTCGTCCAGTACATGAATGTCCATCTGTCTGGTGAAGGAATCATGTATATAAATTAATTAAAGAAGAGTGTTACGTATGGGGGAGAGCGGTCTCTCTGCCGACTTATAATCAGCTCATAGAGCTAGAAGGGATCAATGGTGCAGGAAATACATCTGTGACCATTGTAACGATATGACTGCCTCTTTGGGGTCATGCATTCAGTTGGGCACGCTGCCCTGTATGCTAAACATGCTTCACATTACATTGATATAAACACCCATATATCCTCCCACAAACATCATCCTAACTATGAAACAAATAGCCTGAAATTAACCCCTTAAAATAAACATAAACAAATTTAAACAGTTATTAATTTTTATCCATGCAGCTATCTACACCCAACTTTAATTTGATACATTTTAATTAACACATAACACACAAAAAAGAGAGAAATGGAAATGATTGCTTAAACAGATACATAAAAAATTACTAATAATTGATTCTGAATTCTTTAGGTCAGTTAATAGTTCTTATTTTTAGTTATTAATTGTAAACTCAGGAAAAGTTCATATTAGATAAACACAAGAGTTCCTACTTTATGGATTGAGCAGATTTAGAGGTCCATCTTTGTGATGACTTTCGTAGATTGATTGTCCTTCTTTGAAATGAAACCACTACTTGCCATGTATTTGGTCAAGAACTGTCATCCGGAGGCCTCAGCTGGTTGTCCTGAAATTAAATTTATTGCAGTCTTCTACATCGTGAAATCTGCAATATAGCTAGTTATAATGGTATATTAATAGTCAGCTCTAAGATAACAACAATTATAATAATCCTCCTCAATTCAAAAATTTGGGGGTTTTATACTTTTATTAGCCTCTTATCATCAAATCTTCGGATTCAATGAGCAAGACGTCACTAATCCTCTCGTGTTTCATTTATGGTCCATGCTGTCATTTTGTGCTTGCATTGGTCATTTAATTTCTTTTTATTCTCTTATCTGACCATTTAATTATTTGAGTGCCCCAAGGGCTAGTGTGCTTTAGAACAATCATTTAATTAATAAAACAATCATTTCCATTTTCTAAGATTATAGAAATCAACACTATTTTCAAAAATATAAAATCTTTACTTTTTTACAAAAACAAATACTTTCAAATACTTTTATTTTTAAAATAGTTTTTAAAGTTTCCCAATTGTGCAATATATATATACAGTATACGTTAAACAACTTTTAATTTTCAGTTTTTAAGTTAAGTTTTTTTTTTCTTAATAAATCAATTTTTATTTATGATCTTTTTATTTTAATTTTAAAATAATGTAACGGCATATTATATGCCATTACAATATATATATATTAAATTTTTTCTTTACGAAAATGGACATGGAAGCATCCAAGTGAAGATCCAGCAGAATCAGATTATATATTTTAAGACTGTAATGCTCTTAACAGATTCAACATAAGAATGATCAGAGATGTAAGATATGTGTTAGTACAAAATTAGAGATGAAAATTATTAATACAGATAGTATTAACACTTGATCTTTCAAATTTCACAAACTGTTCAATGAATTTGAATTAAAACTTACAAATTGTTAAAACATTAATAGTCTTTGAAGAGGAATTTAAATTTTGATTGAAATCAGTAAGATAATTAATATCCTATTAAGAACTACAAGAAAGATAGCTGATACAAAAAACACCACCAATATATCAGTAAATTTTGCTCTTAGACAAGACCATATATGAAGAAATGAAGGTATATAATTTTTTTTTAAATGATTCATTAAAAAGAACTGAACATCTAGAGTTTTGTAAAGTGATATGAAAAAGAGTTAATAATGATATAAGAAAATATAATTGTGAATTGATATGTCAAACTACAGAACAAAATAAAAGTATCAAAAGTTTAAAATAACATCCTAATATTGGAAGTTATCTCTGTAATAAGAAAAAAATATGTAAAAAGACAGATGACATTATGAAATGTGTGGAAAAGTTCTATAACAAGTATATAACAATAAAGAACAAGAAAACAAAGTATCCTCTACAGTTATTACATCTGAATTCATTAGCATTTTAAATGAAAAAGTGTGGCTTGCAATTAAATTGGTAAAGAAAAGAAAAGTTCCAGGAAATGATGGAATTATTATTGATATTTTAAAAGAAACAGGTGAAGAAATAGAAAAAATTGTGGCAAAACCAAAAGTTTGAATGACAAAAATGTACTAGATGGTTGGAAGAATGCATTAGTAATATTGATATTTAAGAAAAGTGATAAATAAAAAATTATAGATTTATCAATACAAAATATTTACCAAGATAATTACAACTCATCTACAGCAAACTTTGGATTTAACCAACCAAAAGAACAATCTGAATTTAAAAGTAGTTTTAGTATAATGTATCACATCCAATTATTGAGAGAAGGTTTAAATTAGATTATAAAAAAGACATTTATTATATAAAAAAAAGATATTTATTTATTATAAAAAGACATTTATTTATTATATAAAAAAAGACATTTATTTGTATAAACATTTTTACTACAATTAAAGTATTAAATCATCAAGATATAAACCCAAGATATTGCCATATTCTGAAGAATATTTATCAAAATAGTACAGCAATAATTACATTACATAGTGATACAATGAAAAGGTAGGTGGCAGGATGATTCCATATTTCCAAAACTTTTTACAGCAGCTTTGCAAAAAGTACTTTATGAATTATAATGGTAAGCTAAGAGGATAAAAATAAATGGAGATTATTTAAATTATCTAAACTTTGCAGATGAAGTGATTCTTTTTGAAAATAATGCTTAAGAACTTCATGTTGCAAAAGTTATCAAATGAAAAAAATAATTGCTAAAAAATTGAAGATAATGTTTAATGAATTTTTTCAGACCAAGAAAATAATGATTGATAATCATGAATTTGAAAGAAGTTAATAATTACAAATATCTTGATAATATTGACAATGGAGATAAAAATATAGTGGATTAAATTAACCATAGAATTAACTTAAATGAAGTACTTTTTAGAAATAAGTTAACAGTAAAAGGAAATATGGCTGTCTTTGAAAAGAAAGATTTTTATTAGTTGTATGGAAAGATGCATATTAGAACTAATAAGAACAGATTACAAAAGAAATACGTGAGAGAACAAATAAGTATCACGGGCATCATTTAAAAAATTAAGAAACAAGTGGAGCTGGGCTGGAAGATTATAAAAGACCTAGAAAAGGATCAGATATGAGATGGTTGAATGGAAGTTTATTATTGTGTTACAGAGAAGAAAAGCTAGAGATTAGAAGAACTAGATTAAACTTGGTGAGACCTTCATCCTGTACTGGACTGAAAAAATTTGAAAATGATAATAATAAACAAAAGCCTTTCTAACAATTCTTCATAGCAAAAGTAAAAGCATTATTTATCAGTCTTATCTTCATCTGATTTAAGCCATTTGAATGTAATCAAATAATAATAAAAAAAAGTATGAGGAAAAAAACAAAACATTCTGATAGCTTTATAAAACCCTAAGTAGAAATTAATGTAAATGAGTAAAGAGATACTAATTGTAGAAGAATTATCAAAGTCTTAGTAACTGATTAAAAACTTAAAAATTGTTATAGTCACTCAATAATAACATATTGAATTGACTAAAATAGTTTTCAAGACTATACAAAAGGGAGTTGACCCAAATCTTGATATTCAAAACCATGTTGGTATTTTGATATCACAGTCATAGCTTTAACAGTATGTTATGCTATAAATGAATATTGAAATCTTATTCAAATTCAATAAAGTGTTTTAACTTCCCAAAGGAAAGAATAATTATTTCTCTAATCATTTCAAAAATTATTTACTAAACATTAACTAATATTAAGTGGGGAAGCAATGATGTGATGTGTAATATAATTTGTGATGCATACAAATATATATATAATTAAGATAAAAATTAATTAAACTATGTGTTAAACAGATTAATTATTCTATAGAATATTAATAGACAAGCATGTTTTTGGTAAAGAACACCATATTCATGACAATTAAATAGGAAATCTTGTATGTTGCATTAAAAGTACATTAGCTATTAATATTTTATAGTATAATTATTATTGTTTAACATATTGTGTTTTGTTATTTTCAAATATCTATATGCAAATATTTTAAAAAATATCTGTTTTACTTAATTATATATTTTTATTCATAAGTTGTAAAAGAATTATAATTGTGTATACCTGGAATTTAAAGAATGCTAATAATTAACATTCCAAAAAAAATTCTTCACCACCCATATTAAAGCTACTGCATAACTGCTTTAATAATCTCCCACTTCTTTATGCACTGAAGAGAAACTAAACTAATTATTAGAATAAAAAATTGTTAATTTAAATGCATATACGTCTTAAATAAAACAAATTCACATAGAGTTCACACTTTACTTACCATAAACAATGTGTAAGACTTCTTCGGTATATATTTAATCTTCAACAATCTTTTCTCTTATCACTACTTGTAAGCATGAGTAATCAGAATAATAGATAAAAATGTAAACAATAACTATTAATTGGCTATAGTATAAACAGAGCTGCCTACTGAAATCATTCCATAGTCAAAACTAGTTTAGGGATGAATTAAGATTAAATTACTTCTGTCAAAAGATTCAGAGTAAGAAATTCTAAAATCTCAATAGTTTCATTTTTAGAAAATAATATCATAAAGTTTCTCCTTGTCAAGCATTGGTGGTCGAGAGGTCAACGACAGCTGCTTTACAAGCAGTTGTCCTGCTGATGCTATGGCACATGAGAAAGTTTCTTTTTTCTTTTAAACTAGTAGCTAAAAAAGATCTGTATTAACAGAATTCAGTATGTTGTTTAAAGATAAACAAAACCTTTTGCTGCTCATGAACTATTAATATAAATGGTATGATAAATTATTAAATAAAAAGTAAATAACAAAATATATAAAATAGGTAGACAGTCATTAATCCAAAATTCTAGTTTTTTTTTTTTATTTGTGAATTTTTAAGATTTCAACAATAACTTAAATTATGCTAAAAATTAAAATAAATAATAATTTTATTAATATATACATCAAAGTACTTTTTGTAAAGTGAATAAATTTATTTTATTAATAACAATGTAACACAGTAGTTAAGTTGTTTAATGATAATATAACAATAAAATACAAAATATTCTTATATTTATATCAGCATAATATCTTTATATAACAGTAATTTACACAATAAAATAAAACAATACTTCGTAATTATAGATATATTAAACAACCTCCATACTTCCCCATTCTTTTCAAATTTCATATAAATAAAGATACAATAAAAGACAAATGATCCCCAAGATGCATTTCGTGCTGAACCAGCACTCATCACTTGGCCCCAGACCACTATCTCTCATATATAACTCTATTATATGAAGAGTATTTATCTATAGTAAATTGTTACATTACATTTTTATTTACCATTGTCAAACTCATAACTTTGACACCATCCACCTCAGATAAATACATTTTCTAAACTAGAGATTATCTCTAGCATAGATATAAACTTTAAACTTCAGTTAAAGATTAATATATCTGATTTTTAAAATTTTAAACATACACACACATGGAACTATTCACCTTTCTCTTTCGTAATTCAGTCTGGGAAATAGAAGTTTTTGAAATGGTAGTGTTTAGATTAATGATCATTTAGCTCTATTGGATTCTAAATTAAAAGATATCTGAAGTGCTAATTATTAAAACTATGGTCTTACAAATACAACTTCAATGACATCCATCATTAAACAAATTTCATAAATACAATGTAAAATCTAATTACTAAAGAATGTTATTAATAATTTTCTGTTAATTAATGACTGTTAGAATAATTTTGTGTAACAATTATAAAATCTAAGAAATAGGCTGATTTAGCTTGTCATTGTCAAAATTCAAAATAAAGATTTACATCACCTGAGTATATTTAGTGCAGTCTCAAAGCATGTGCTATATACCTATAACTTGGGATTCTAATCTAGGCTGTTGAACCCTGGATTTTTTTTTTCAAATACAAGCAGTCTTTTTTTTTGCTTCAACTAGCTAGATTGTGGACTACTCATCTAAACATTTAACATTAGAAAATAATTTTTTTCCAGCTGTTATTATTTGGAAAATAAAAATTTGAAGATTAATCTGTTATCAAATAAGTGAGTGTTAATATACAGCCTATAAAAATAAAAATGTTTTTACTAAAATGAAATGTTCCCTTTTTATGAAGAAAGTAACAATTCCTCTTGATTTGCATTTACTTTGGTGCAACAAAGAGTAATTTGTTTCATAAAATATATAACAGTTTTGATTTTATCTGAACTTTTGATAAATATATTAATGAAGTGAAATGTCTTTTCCTTTGTTCATTTCTCCCAAAAGAGTGTAATTGATAATTTTGTATACCTCTTTGTAATAGTGTTACTGAGAAAGTTTAAAAGATGCTGATGCATGGCATTTTAAAATAAATAGTATTGTAAGTTTCTTCTAGTTCACATTTCATTTCTATTATCTTTTTATCAAAAAGGTCAGCAATAACTCATAATTGAATATATAAAACATGTAGTTGTTTGACTAATGGTAAGCTTATGCATTACAAAGGTAAATTGGCATGGATTAAAAACATAAGCTGTTTGAAATGTTGAAATCATTGTTTTAAATTATAATACAAATAAAAAGTAGTCATTTGATGAGAACAATACAAATTCACTTTTAATTATAGAAGATTAATTAACTGAAAAGTGATGTATTGAACTGTTATCTAGAATACAGAGATTACTCATTTGTCTACATCATTTCATTTAGAATAAGCATTCAGAAATTGTTCTGTGTATTTTACAAAATAATAATTCAATGCAACTATTGACTATTTATATGTATAAAAAAATGAGTAATTTTTTGCATAAATCTATGTTTTTTTACAACACTACTAGTTTGACATATTTTTAGTTCATTTCATGAATTGTTCAACTTCATTAATTCCTGATAAGCTGACCAATTATTCTAAAGCATAATGAAGCATTAGCTAAGCAACCTAAAAATCCCAATTTTATTTGATACATCAGTATCTTCTTTGAATGCAAACCCAGAGTTTCTGCTCATAAATAAATTCATTATGCGCATGGTTGAACTATAAACTTTTGCCATGTTGTATAGAACATTTCTTAAATTGCTTTGATATTATTTTAATGATACAAATTCTAAAAAATAATCCAATTTTTTTTTAATGTTTATTGTAGAACATGTAGTCAGTTCCACCAATAATTCTTTTAAAACCAAATGTATTGGATGGAAGTAAAGTGTAGACTCTTATAATATAATCATTACATAAAGATACTGGAAATTTTTCAATTAAGAATGTTCCATAATATATTAGAAATCTAATAGTAAAATCAAAAGACCAATAAATATGATTTTTCAGTTTGCTAAAACTTGTAGAATATATTATTTTCAATGGATTGGACATATAAAATGGCTGAATAGTAATACATTTTCTAAATAATTATTTTGTGATTAATTTGAGCATGTTTGCCATATTTCAAGACATTCTGAAGAGATGTGATATTTATTGCATTCATTGATAGAATATTGCTAAGGATAGAAAACAACAAAGAGATGCAGAAGGTGCTAAAATCTTTCAAAAGGTTTGGAGCACATGTTTGTGTTTCACTGTTAGTTTACATGACTATAGCAAAATTTATCTTTAACTTTTTTTGGGTGTGTGTGTGTGCTTTTTTAAAAATGTAATTAGAATGAGCAGTGGTTACTAATAATGATTAGAATGTTTAGAAATATTTTTAAAGTAACAATTAAGAACATGTTTAAAGATTAATATCAATTTCTGTTTACACATGATTTCCAAGTATTGGTATTAGCAAATATTTTAAATTATTTAGATTACTGTTTTGATTTAATATCCTAAATACTGAGGATGTATTATAATAAAAGTATAATTTAATGGTAATTTTGGCTTATTCTATTGTTATCATCGTTTACAATCTAATTCTATTTTTTATAGAGTATGAAGACATTAATTAAGAAAATACTATTTTAAAAGAAAAAGGTGTATCTTTATTATAGTAAGCACTTCTTTATTTAAACTTTATCTACCTTATCAAATATAATTGAAACTCTAAAAAGAATGGCATAATACAAAAAATTCAAACATTACTAATTCAAATCTATTATCCAGACAAAATTGAAAAGTATTATTTTGATTTATTTTAATTATTGGTATATAAAAGTTTTATACTGATATAAATATAAGCATGTTCAGTAATTTAAAGTGGTATATTCTTAGTAATAAAATAAATTATTTCAATATATTAGTTTGAGTTTGTAGAGGAGATAGATTTAATCACTAAAAGATGAAAAATTCCAAATCAAATAAAATTCCGGAACCAGGGATTTTGGATTAATTAAAAATCTACCTGTGCATGAATAAAACATAGATTTAATTTCTATGTCTTCATCTGTTTAATTAATCCATTATTTCCTGGAGGTTTTTCATTCATCGTATATTTAACTGTCTCATGTCTTCATTTAGAGTGCTTCATAGCTCAAAATATGTTATAAAGATTACTTAGTTACTTATTTATTATTGTATAATTTTTTGCAAAACTCTTCACATTTTGTTATGCCAGCTTTCTTATTAGTAATAGTTCTTCCATTTCTTCTTATTGTAAACAACTTGTTTTTCACTATAAAAGAAATTTATACTTTTGAGACTTATTCTTTCCTTGGCAATTCATAATCATATTTTCTTCATTAGTATTAACTCTTTTTCACCATTTTAAAGAATTTTAAATATTCAATTCTTCTTAATGAGCCACTCCTAAATGTTTTCATATTCCTTCTTTATACATGTTTTGTCTCACTTGAAAATTTATCAGAAAATGTGTTTTTTTTTTTACCTTTTATCAGCTAATTGCATAATATCTGTCTTCTTGTTGATTTAAGTCAAATCTGAACCATCTTCAAAGCCTAAAAATGTTATAAAGTGATTTGCAAGTTTTAAGATAAATTCATTGGAGCTTTCTGAAAATTGGGAATATTAAATATTAATACATATTGTGCATTAACATGAACCTTACATATCACTAATTGTTTATTGCTTTCAGTATTGGAACTATTAATAACATTACATTCTTGAAATATATATTTTCTGTCAGTTAAAACATAACCCAATTTTACTGTATTTTCACTTTGATAGTTACATGTCCATTTCCATTTAACATTTTTCTCAAAGAAATTAATCATTAAATATAGTTATTCTTTTTCTGAAAATTCTAATAAGTTTATGTTCTTTCTAATTTCTTTCTTAATAATCAAATTTAACATCATTTTATAATTGTAGTATTAAAATCTCCCATGACAATTTTAAAATGTTCAATCTAAGCAAACACATTTTGTACAACTATGTAAAAACAATTGTTTTTTCATAACAATGAAACCTCATTGACTATAAACTTGATATGTGTATTTGCTATCTTCCATTAAGTTAAATAACTAATCTTGTGTCAGTGTCTGATATATCATCAATCTTCACAATATTGTTGCTCTATTTTTTATTAATAATGAATCCTATACCACTTGTGCTTCCAATATTTATATTTTATAATTATATATGTCCAATTTTCAAATCAATTGTGTCTTCATTTTTTCTTTTAATGTCACAAAATCTGACAAAATTGTATTTAATATTAGACAATTTTTTTTTATTTCATGCAATGTTCCTTCACTTGAAAATGATCTAAAGTTGTAACTAGCTAAATAAAAAAATCATCATCAAATAGCATCCGCAATCAGTTTTGGTTGATAATTTTATAGTGCTTGGAAATAAAGATTATAATTTATTTTTGCCATATATATATATGAAAATAATCTTTTACATATATTCATTATGCCAAACTTAAGTGATATTTCAGTTAAGAATTATCAGACATCTGAGAAAAAAAGACCATGGTATTTCTTAATTTTAAATCCAGAGATTAAAAACTCAATAAACTGACTGTTCTGGCTAATGCATGTTGGTGAGCAACCAATCTACTTTCATTTACTATATGAATAATCGCATGGTAATAACAGATGGAACAATAAAAATAGACATTAGGAATTTGCCCTGATTGATTCTTTTAGGACCTAAAAAGGAATCAAATGATGCTTTTCTGCTAAAGCAAATTCCTTTTCATAACCGATTGCTTAATATTGTATTAACTTTTCGTTTTAAATGAACATCTCAAAGAAGAATGAGGTTGGATCCAAAAATTTATAGATACTTCCTAGAGATACTAGAGTAATACTGAAACATTAGTATATACTCCTCTATAACAACCAGTTTTCCACACTAAGTTAATATATATATATATGTTGATACGAAGATTTTCACGGATTGTATTTATAAAAGACATATTTTGCAAGTTCATCCGTGTTAAAATATTTTAAATATTGATATACCGACATTTTGACTTGATCACACAAGTCATCTACTGAGTTCTATCTTTTATCATCCAGTAGATGATTTGTGTGATCAAGTCAAAACATCAGTATATCAATATTTAAAATATTTTAATATGGATGAATCCGCATATTACAATGACAATAATAACAAGCATATTAAGTTTACAGTAAGATTTTGCCGCAATTCCACTTTTAAGCAAATAAAACAATCTTACATCAGAAGAGATACAAAAACCCTTAAAGAATATCAAAAAGCAAAAAAAAAAAAATTATGATTAGATACTTTGTTATTTCCCAGTCACTTGATTGAACTCTGAATAGTTTCCAAAAAATTGGGGGAATTCAATATAACTGTATTTCATTGCAGAAAATATTTCTAAGACAAGTTGATCTAACTATAATTTTAGTAATAAACATATCATTATAGATATTACTGAATAACAAAATATCCGAGATATATAAATCATTTTAGGACAAATGAAGAATATTGAGCTAGAAATATAAAACCCTGTGTACATACAGTCAACATCAAACTTACAGCATATATTGCTGATGGCTGGCTGCCCAATATTTTCCATTCTTGGAGATAAACTATTTATGATGTAATTTTTCATAATTTTAAATTGTTTTAACATGCACTGATATTATCAGTTTTATATATATATAACTTTATTACATAAATATAAATGAATGTAAAGTACTTATAAAAAACAATTTTGGCAAAGAACATTAAATCAACATATAACAAAAATTGAATCAAAATACATAAAAAATCAATCACAAAAATGTATAAATATAAATAACTCCTAGTATGAATGATAATATACCAATGATAATATCATATAAAAAATAGCATAAGAAAAATGTATAAACATATAGAAAAAGTGAGTGCAGTTCAAATTCTCAGCTAGATGCATTTAAAAATAATTTTGATTACTTAAAATCAGTTTATCGTAAATTCTTTCATTATGCCTAAAAATTCTGATCATACAATATTTAAAGATAATCTTAGTTATCACAAATTTCTGGATCAACATGATAAAATAATTTCAGCATTGCATTGGCATATATTATCTTTAAGTTTTGTTTAAAATTAGTCTGATGGTTTCACAAAGGCATTAGTTTACATTATTTTATTAATAGTTTAAGTAATTTTTTTCAATATTTCTTTTATTTTAATATTTTCAACAGTACTTCTAGTCTTTTTCAGAAACTAAGAATTAGCAAACATTATTTATATATCTTTTATTATATCATATATATATGCAAACATATCCTACATTAATGATATTATTTATATTTAATATTTTTACACACACAATATATATATATATGTAATATAAAAATAAAAAGTCCGTTAATTAAAAACAAAATTGTAATTACAATAAAAATAATAATAATAATGGTAACAAACTATTATAAACAATCCTTAAATTCGCAGAAGTACTTTCGGTTAATTTCTTGAACCTGCCTCAACTGCCATTAAAATTCAAAAAGAAAACAAAGCGGAAGCAAACGTCATCAATTCAAATTCCAGGAATCTCGTATTTTAATGTTAGCAGATTGCCTATTTATTAAATGCATTTTATTCCTATTTATACTGTATATATATAAACCTTTACATGTAACGAATAATTACACCCAAATATATTTACACATTTTATCCAGAAAACATTTTATATATATTTCAAATTTTATATATATTACAGTCAATATTCAAAACTTCTCTATTAAGAAAGTATAATTTATATATTTGCAAATTCTCAGCTTCTGATGAAAGCTTCAAACACTAAGAATTATACCAGCAAAGCATCATAATTTGTTCTACTTACACGTTTTTTTTATAAATAAAATAAACTTTATTAATAGCAAATTATATACAAATGTTAACATATATATAGAAAAAAAAATTACATGACATGTAATACATAATTTATGAAAATATAATCATTAAGACTGGTGTTTGAGAGCAGATAAAAAATTAATCAGATTTATCTAAGAGAATGTGTAATTTATATGCTTCATGACATTCTAAAGTAATGTACAACTCAGAAAAATATTATTATGCCAAATTTTGCTCAAAGTACTTCTAAGTAAGTATTTGAGAGCATATAAGTATGTATTATACCACACTTCATTATTTTTTTAAGGAGTTTGAAAAATGTGTATCATATCTTCTAGATGATTATTACACAAAACCCATGTGGGATCATACAAAGAAATTTTAATCAGAATTAAGGAAAATGCATATTTTGGAATCTGGTTATAGTTTTGGCAATTGGCAAGGTTGACTGTAGATATCTATTAGGATGTATAATTTTTTTTCAAATCTTTAAGTGAGACACCAACTAAAATTTGATATTATAATTGTTCAGCAGTAGTACATGCTCCATGGCATGATCAATAAAAAAGGAAAACACTGTATATGGAAGCGGAGCAAGCAATGTTATATATAGGTGGAGTGATTTTATTCTAAACTATCCTAGACAAATAGTGAGAATGCTGTAGTAGATTTGAATAGAAAATCATAAGTTTTTTAAATTTCAAACTGTTATTATGATAGTATAGAGTAGTTAAAGACAGTTACTAAGTGCATTAGAACAAACACTAGATCTAAATACCTTACTAATGAAAAGCAAAAGTTAAAATGATATATATATATAATAGTTCTGCAGAAGAGTAAAGAAAGCAATTACACACAATTAAAAAAATATAAAATTTATTTTTATATATTTATGGTGTGTACCAGTGAAAATATGACTGATTCTCTTTCTAAGCTGTCTGATACCCTTTCTAAATCACAAGTTATATAGCATCATAGATTAGCTACCATTAAAATGTGGATTTTATATCTGTCTTCATAGATCATTTTTAATGTCATCAAGAAATCTTGTAAATTACTTGAAAATATTCATACGACTCATGGTTTCGTTACCATACACAGTTTGAATCATTTTCAATATTTCAATAGCAGTTTGTTCCAATTTAAAATAAAATTTAATATTAATACATTGATCCATCATGGTTTAAAATATGTAACACACCATCACACTTCCTATCATAACACATGGCCCAGAATTGCACCTTGAAACTTTTGGAATAGTTAAACTATGTCACTATGTAACTCATGCGTGCATTAATTAAAAAAAAGCTACTAACCATCTTTTTACTGATACATATTGTGTATTTTCATATGAAATAGAATAAATGAAAATATATTATAGGTGCATAATAATTATAAGAATGGAAGAATATGGATAAGTTGTTAAAAAAAGAAGAAGTTATAGAAAATGAAAGTAAAAAAAATAGATTAGTTACATTAAGAATAAAAAATATATGAAATGTCAAAAAATATGTAATAATACAAAGGAAGCTTTTTACTATTTGTTAAAAGGATAGATTTAGTTTACCATAAAAAGAAAATAGAATAAGGATATAGATGTGGTTTGTTTTAAGATGAAAGTACTGAACATTTATTTTTGGAATGAAGAAAGTTGAAAAAGGATGAGGATAAACTGTATGAAGAATGGAAAAAAATAGCAATAAAGGATACAAAAGAAATAAAAGTTTTTAATATTTTTTTGTTTAGATTTTGATAACAAAAATGGATATGAGGAATGAAATTAATCCAACAGCTTTTATTAAAATTGAATAGGAAAGAAAAAGAGATGAGTCAAACTGGAAGAATGACTTGGTAATAAATAGTAAGGAGTAGATGAGTTTATTATAGTATATAATAGTTTCAAAGGGAGGAAGTATTTAACTTAGTCAACAGGGTTTTGGGAACATAGTTTATGTACAGAAATTTTTGACAAAGCTATTTAACACCACACTATTTTGTTCTTAAAAATTAAGAATTAGTCAAGCATTGGTGGTCTAGTGGTTAGATAGCTGCCTTCCAAGTAGCTGGCCCGGGTTCGCTTACCGGTCAATGCATTTGACATATGAAAAAAATTAAGAATTGGCAAGTATTACACTAATTACATAATTTTATTTTACTGCAGATTAATACATATTTATATTAATATTATTATTTACATCTTAATATATAATAATCAATGAATTTTACTAGCACAGTGTCAGATTGTAATATATTTAGAAAATAAGAAACCTTCCTCAATAGCTCCTTATGTTAAATATGATACTCTCATTCCAACCACAAAATAAAGACTTAGAGAAAATAGTAATATATATAAATCCTCACATATTATAAGCACTCACATATATATTTATACACACTTCATACACAAAACATTTTATATATTTCTAATTACATATTTTTTTAATATGGTATATTGTATACAATGTTGCAAGCATCATCAGATGAAAATAAGAAAATGGGAGTAAAAATCAATGCTAAAAAAAATACCTAATGGATTTTTTCAAAAAAAGAAAATAAAGATTGATAATCATAAAGTAGAAGTTATTAAAAAAGGCAAAACTCTCTCTATATATTGCCACTCAGTGCAAGCCAGAGTAATCAATGGATGCCAGAAGGATTGAGCATAAAATCCCAATCTAGTGCGTACTCATCCAATATTCCCAGACTAGTTTCTGGCTTGTGGTCTTTGTCAGTAAGAAGCCTTGGATCTGACAGCACTGCACCTAGATCTAAATGGTGATCATATGATGTTTATTGGCTTAAAGTAGAAGTTAACAACAACTAATACTTGATTAGATTATTGATACAAATGGAGGCACAATTGATGAAATTAATTACAAAATTAAACTCGGATGGAATGCTTTTGGTAGAAAAAAACTTAATATTAAAAGGAAATATGCCTATGTGTTTGAAAAAGTAGTTTTAATATTCATATATTAAACGTCTTTCTTTCATCTGTTTTTATTTATAGAACTCGGACTTGAACACTTAATAAAAGAGCAATACAGACTATTCAACAAAATAAGGAGAGGTGAATGTTAGGATAGAGAAGACTCAACATATTGCTCTAAGAGATAATAATAGATGGACAGTTGAAATTCTAAGAGAATGTAAAGGATCTAGAAAGAGACCACATGAGTTAGATGGATAAAACAAATTTGCCAATGAGATATTAAAAGGAAAGGCTAGGAATTGAAGGAAACTGGATTGAACTTGGAGAGTCCTTCATATTGCAATGAATCAATGTAATAGAAAATGATAATGTTATTGTATATAAAATTAGTAACTTTTTAAATTTAGTTAAAGATTAATGTTTTTTTTTAAAAATAAGACATAACTACAATTTTCTTTTCCTTTATTTTTTTCAGATATCTTTATCTATATGTTCCAAGTGTGTGTGTGGTGGAATGGAAGTTTTAAATATATTATAAAGAATTTACATCAAAAATTTCTCAGTTAAAAAATGTAATTAATAAGTTCGTTAATTCTTAACTTCAGATGAAAGCTGCAAGTGCAATAGAAAACATTAAAAGAAAAATGAGGAAGTAAAGAAATATTGAATATATATTAGGAAATTCATTGATTTATTTAAAAATCATATTTATAATCGATGCCAAAAAAGAAATTGTATTAGTAATATTATTTCATCCAGAAATATGTTTTCTCTTTCACATTAGCGACTATTTGTAAATGGTTATGTCCATCCTACTCCAGAAAAAAAAAAAGATGAGTTTTGTAACAATTCCATATATATATCCCATGTAAATCTTTTATTATATTTATTAAACATATTCTGACATTATTTTTTAATCTCTTCTATATAAAATTTTTCTTTTTGAAAAACTTCAAAACCTTTCTGTTTGTAGTTTTCCATTATTCTACCCCAAACTACATTCTAATAATAGTTATTGCATTTTTTAGAACAACTTTAAGATAACTTTTATAATGTAAATTAGATCTGCTTCTATGCTTTTTTTTAGAAGGGTCACAGTCTTTATCTATTATATATGCTCAATCCAGTGAAATGTGTCTTACTACTGTAGATTCAATATCTCCCAAGCCAGAAAACTGAAAAACATTCAGTTGGTCTAATGATCTTGCTATAGAATTATTGTGGAGAACTTTTAAATGAGATTTTTTTAATGCTTTTATATATTTGCAACAATATATGATTCATGTCTCACTTTTATATAACAAATTTTGGTAGATTAAGCCTTACATATAATTAATTTAATTGAAATAGTTATCTCACTATGATGATATATCCTTTTTTTAATTTGTTAAATGCTACAGAAGCATAAATGAATCTTTATTGTACCTCTATATTAAACTTCTATCTTTCTATCTAAAGAAGGCCTCAAAATATTTTAGTTAGTTTATATTCTTAAACTCATAATTCCAAGATAAATGTTATTGATGATATTTATTTTATTATTGGCTCATAAAGCACATAGAGTTTTGTAATAATTAATTAATAAAACAATCTTTATAATTGACTGCATACAGAACTTCAAAAACATTCATTAGATCATCCTTGATAATCAAAACAATGCAAATATAAGAGACAAATTGTTGAATTTCTTGTTTTTTCTTTTTTCCAATTGAAACTCAAACAACAACTCCATTTCACATTTTGATGTCTGCTTCAATAAGTTACCTATAAAATATCACTAAACCCATTGTCATATAAACAGCAAACAATGTTATACTTTTCACTTCAAATGAATTGAAGTTTTCACTTCTTGTTATAAAACTTTCTCTCATATCATCATGCAATAAGAGATATGAATAAACTAATGTGGAAAAATAGCTACTTTCAAACAATCTCATAAAATTAATAATTACATGAAAATAAATGTCTTAACCAAATCAATAAAAACAATATATAAATCACATCTTTCTTCATTATAGTCTTCTAATAAAAATTATATCTATACTGCTTCTTAATTCTTTTAAAATACAAACTGTGTCTATAATAAGCATATCCTTGAAAGTTTTTTTTTTTTTCTGGAGAGAACAGTAATATTCCGTTTTCTTTACTTTATACATTGTGATAACTAAAACATCCTTGAAATCAATATCATTTCTTCATACTTCAATACAACCTTAAAAATACTAAAAGAACCTGCTTAAGAGAGACAGAAGGCTCAATTTATCATTAAATGTGGTCACAAAAAATAGCAAACTCTCCCTACAATAGTGCCAACCAATGCAAGCTTTAATAATCAATGGATGCAAGAACATTTGTGCATAAAATCCCTATCTATTTATCTACTCATTCAATATCCCCAGATAAATTTCTAATTTGTAGCATTCATCAGTGAGGAGCCTTGAATCTGAGAGTTCTACACCTAGATCTTAAGATTAAATCTTAAAACATCACATGATCACTATCTCCCATGCTTGCTCATACTGTTGTTAAAATAGGCAAAACTCTCTCCATACAGTAGTGTCATTCAAAGCAAGACAGAGTAATCAATGGATGCCAGAAACTAGTTTGATGAAGGCTATAAGCCAGAAACTAGTTTGGGAATATTGGATGGGTAGGCACTAGATAGGGATTTTATGCACAAGCCTTCTGGCATCCATTGATTACTCTGTCTTGTTTTGAGTGGCACTACTGTATGGAGAGTTTTGCCTATTTTTAGATCTTAAGATCTAATGTAACCCTCAAGCAACCACCTTTTACTATTTATTTAACTATAAAGCTATGTGACCAAGATGAAAACACAGTAATGTTTCAATCCAAGCTCATTCCCTTGTATAGTCATATAGATCTGAACCCAGTTCAGTATCTATACATTTTGATCTCTTTGGTAGTTTAAAACCATATTCACCATCATCCTGTATGAAGGATTGGTATAATTAAACTACTAAAACATCACATGATTACCTTTCCTATAGTGGTCATGTGACATTTTAGTGGTTTTAAATGCAGTCACCTGAATTTTTGCATTCAAAAGACCATTAAATACTGTGCCCATTTTTATAGCATCATAAAAATGAGATTATATTTTTCAGGATTATGTGCTGCTTCCATTACATCAAAAACCATGATCAATAAATGAGTCCTTACAAGTCATTGAACTTCTGTCTTCAAATTTTTATCTTGATTATGAAATTCCACATTCATATTCCTCCAAACAGAGAAAGACAATTGCTTTTTAGTCAAATTAATAATAATGTAATCATTGTCAAAAATCAACTGGAATTGTTTTTTTTTTAAAAGTAAATCCAAAACAAATCTATTGTAAGTGTTACTTACAATCTTCTAAACATAACTTATCCAAATACAACATCAAAACATAAAATATAAAAAAATATAAGTTTATAATAAGTAAACTTATTATATTTTTAATACCTACGTATATATATATATAAGTATTTAACTCAAGCATTAAAATCTTAAGTTAAATAAATAGCTACTTAAATGGTTGCCAATTAAATTAAAATAATTCTTTTTCATATATGTTATATATAGAGCTCGCAAAATAAGCTCTTAACAATCTGCAAAGCTTGTTAAGAGCTTATTTTGCGAGCTCTATATATAACATTTGTAAATACAAGCCTATTAAATTAGGTCATGTGACATCTGACTTGATTTTTTTGTGTAATTTTCATATATATATATATTAATTATTTGACCAATATTATTAATCAAGACATAGACAAAACCCCAGGTCAATATCGCATCTTAGCAACTAAAACAAAGAAAATAGAATTTAAAATTCAATTATAAATTATTTCAATAATAGAATATTAAATTACGAAAAGCAAATATTATACATGCTACCAGAAGTCAATTCCAGTATAAAAACTAAATCAAAGAATTTCAAATTTAATCCTATCTTTTGCTAAAGAACTGCTGCACTCGTTTGTTCTGCTGTGTTTGAATTCTAAACATCTCAAAAGAAGATGGATCAATAACTTTAAAGAACTTCTTCATGATAGAAATTTCATTATAAAAGAATTATAATTTCATCCAATAAAAAGAGTAAATAAATTACTCTTTAATATTTTTACATTACATTTTCAAAACAAAATTATCTATATATTTTAGTTTATTAATTATATGAATTTAAAATATCATTGGAAACTGAAATTCTAACAAAGAGAAATTTATTCAAAACTTTCATAAAAATTGAAATTTAAATATTTTAAGAAGACAAGAATTATTGAAAATGCATAGTGGCTAAATACCATTTGTCATAGGACAAAATGCTAGTATTATAATCAAAGTTAATATAATTATTTAATCCTACAAAATGCCTAAAATATATATATGTATTTCATAGACATAATTTTCAACAAGAATTCAATTGGTAGCAAAGTAACCTGGAGATGCTAACTCCACATGATAGGAGGAATTATAAGCAACAGAATATTGATTGCCTCTTCGATGGATGATGATTGAAGAACATATAACTTTATCATTAATGAACATTTTTAGGCTCATCATGGAAGGGAATAGGATATTCAATTCAACAGCTCAGATTATACTCATGTGTTATATACTTTTGATATTTAAATTTTATTTGCTTTGCTTCCAAAAATTTATGCTGCGAATATTCCATTCAAGAAAATTATTTAGATGAAGAGGAATAGAAGATCATTACAATAAAATTTTTTATTTTTTTTATGAAATTTAGGTCTTCCATTTAAGAAAAGCAACATTGACGAGGGTAAACTTAATGCAAACTAGATATGAAGATAAGATTTTACTTTCTTCATATTGGACCTATTTATGACAAATGTAGTTTTGTTTATTACTAATTTGAATAATATAATAACATTTGTTTATTATTCTTCGTGTGTTTTACTAACTTCCTTGAATGAAAGGCTTTTATTTCCTAATATGACCACAATTAGAGGAGGCTATTTATAAAATTGGAATTGCTTCACAAGGATCTTATAATTTAAACCATCATCAATACATATATTAAATTAAGATTTAGTTAGTTAGTAATATTATAATTTTGAAATCTTTAAGTTTTTGATTATCATTTATAAATTATTGAAATGTGTTTGTGTTATGATGTATATTACTATTATGGGAATATTTAACTTAATGTTATAAATAATAGAAATATATGCAAATGCGTGTTATAATAATTTTTTTATTTATTTTGTTACACGAAATTCAGTTATATTGTTATCTTTTAATAAATATGTTAAAGTTTGTTTTAAATGTAAGGAGGTCTCTTATTTGTTTGGCTTATTTAGTTATTTTATGAAACAAAATATAGGTGAATACACATTCTCACATGTATATATCATATCAATTTTATATCTTAATATTGTAAATAAATTATTTGTAAACTAATTACTACTATGGGATATTGATGGAACATCTGCCCTGAATTTGAATTCTGAGCATAACGGAAACACCAATGTAGATGTAGATTGGATGAACCGGTCTAGAATATATCGGAATTGAATAATTTGATTTTAAATTATCTTGTTTAATATAGATTCAATTTTAGATTATAAGTATAACATTTCATCCAAGGATCCTATACAAAGACCTTAAGTCTGACTATAGTTAGATGCTACCACCTTGATTACATGAAAAGGACCATAGCGTTATGCTATTTATATCTTCAG
The DNA here is from genome assembly GCA_028023455.1 of Epiperipatus broadwayi. Classification (NCBI taxonomy): domain Eukaryota; kingdom Metazoa; phylum Onychophora; class Udeonychophora; order Euonychophora; family Peripatidae; genus Epiperipatus; species Epiperipatus broadwayi. The sequence continues at coordinate 8,626,102 of JAQFVV010006209.1, read as the reverse complement.
CCAACTCCTTAAGAGAATTCCATCTCTCAATAAGATGACTGATTTAAAAATCTAAACTAACAATTTAGTGTTTAACAATTCTTTGAATTAAGTAAAAATTGCTTCTAAAGAATGAACATTGAATTTCCTACCAGTAGGTTTGGGATATATCCTATTTTTAATGATAGTGTAATTTTAATCTTGAAGAGAATTAATCTGTGTCTAATGATTTACCTCTATAAATGCTTGAACAGTATAGAATTATTTTACATTCTACATAATTTATAAAATCCAGTGATTTCAGCATTGTAAAAACAAAATTTTCATTATGATTAATTCACATGATGTCCAAAAAATTCAAAAACAAACCATTCAAATTCTTTATATCACATTTGCTTTTCTATAAACATATACTTTACAGTATTCTTTTTCTGAATCTAATACTGAATATAAGAATTGATACAATGGGTACCACTGTGCAAGCAATTTATTTAAACAGCTAGGAAATTCAATAATAAAATTTATTAAAGTTAGACTTTATAATGAATCCAATACCAAGCAGTAGCAGTTATATCAATCTTAAAACATTGGTAACTTCTTAGCTACAGGATTATTGTGTATTCAGTATCAATATTAAAATTAATAAATGAGTACTTTATTACAACCAGTATCTCCTATTTTACTTTCACAACCATCATTTATAATTACTTCTATTCCTAAAATAAGAAATTTTATGATGACCTTGACATATTTAAAAATATGCAATTTTTAGATCTCTAATATCACATTCATAAAGAGTTAGAATATCTAAATAATTTACTAAACATAATCATTTCTTCAATAAAACTCATGTTCCAAATTGCTTTATGTAAGATGATAAACATCTCAACTACAAAGGATTTTCTTAATAGCAAGAATTTGTTACTTTATATATACTTACTAGCATGTAAGGAAAAGACTGGGAGTCAGAAATGACAAGCATGTAATTAAATTAGATCTAATTTCATTTTCACAATTATTGCAGAGAAATAATAAATTGCACAAGAGACTTATAATATTTCGACCTTATATCAACCTAAATAATAATTAATGAAAGAATAATCCCAAATGTTTTTATCAGCATCCAGAAAATAACACCAGTATGGCATATATTTATCAAATGACTTTCAATGATTTAGTGACTATCTCTCATTCAGTCACATTTGTATATATATTTGGCAACATGAAATTAATTAAATTACATATAAAAACTCCTGATCATATGCAAAGCATGGATATATTTGTATCTTTTATGTTTCAAAGTATACTACCTGATTTCATGTTTAGTGATCGCCTTACTTAGACAGAAATATCTAAAACACATTATTGTTATTGGGGTTTTGATTTGGAAGGAGGCAGTCTTTTCAAAGTTAGTCATTGACTAATACATATATTCGTTAAGTTCCCTTAACAGTTTAAGACTATAAATACTTTTGGCATTTGCAGATTATTACACTAAACTTACTTGTTCCAACTACGATATTATTTTGCTTATTTTCAGTCTTTAGATATTTCATCATCATTACAAAATCCACACTCGCACTATGAAAATCATCACAATAAAACCGAAAAGAATGTGATAGTTAAGATAAAACTTGAGAAAAGGTCAGAAACTTACTGAACCATTCATTGGCATATAGATACTAGCTTTGTCGTATATATTAATATCTATCATCAATAAAGGGAGAGAGTATATTTTTACGTATTTCATAATGGATATTTCTATTATAGAAATCAAGGCAGTTATATTAAAACACGTAATGATACAAATCTCTATAATGGCCAATATATGAATTACTCACCAATAATTAAACTTTCTAATTATCCGATTTATTTAATTCTCAGTCATTCTGCATTATATGCTTGTCAATATTTTCCCCATATCTTGAACTTCTTTGTAACATTTGCTACGCAATTATTGTTTAAAATTCCCTGTTTTTATTTACTGTATCTAATATTACGAGATTAAATTTTGTTTGCAGTTTTTCGTTTAAAATCTAATATAAATTATACTTCCATATTATTTGCCTTTATTCGGCATTAAATGTCTGTGTAACTTAAGGGGCAAAAAATCAGATGTTAGAAGTTTATAATGGATAAATTATTCCAAACACCTAGAAGTTGATCCCGTTCATCCAATTTATTAAGAACTAGACTTTTAGTGACACCATGTGGATTAAATCATTACTAAACTTGCCAACTCGTAAATTCTTCTTACTACGCCGAATTGTTAAGTTATACTTTGATAAATTTACAAGTTTTTATTTAAAAATCATGTACAATTATAAAAAACGATGATATTTGTGATGATATTTATCTGACAGTTATTTAATGGGCATAAGTATAACATAATTAAGAAGAATATTTTATTCATTCTTTTGTTTGATTCCATCTTTCACGATTTGCTATCATTGAAATGAAGTGTTTTCTTTTCGGAGTAAGAGAACCTACTTTGAGATGAAAAAGATTCATCTGAATGATTAACTGAAGCGGCTTAGGCAGTAATTTTTATTTTCTTAATTACATTGGGCGAAATACAAAAAAAAAAAAAAACGATATGAAGGCTAAAGAAGGTGAGTTTGATAAATAAAATACCTTTGCTGTTTATTTCTTGATTTATTTAAATTAAAATTCGGAATTTTATTTTTGGACCTAGAATACAGATGATCTTTATATTTATTTAAATGAATATCTTTGTCAACCAGTGAATAACTTGTGTATATATATATGTGTGTGTGTGTGTGTGTGTAAGCACATGATTCATACATATGGAGATTTTTTTATCAAGAGCATACATATATATTATTTGCAAAATTACTGAAATTTTTATGATGGGTAAGAAGGATAAAAAGGAAGTATTTAATTTATCCAGATGAGGATAAATTCGTGAAAATTTATCGGCCATAATTACAATTTTTAATTAGTTTTTAATTAGTTCCACTTTTTCGAATAGGAGTTATTTATTTATTATGAAAAATAAGTAAACATTTTTTTAGATGAAATTCCGATGTCAGATCTTGAATTTTAATCTGGTTGCAATCTGTGATTAATTAAAATGCAATCTAGTTGTTAGATCGTTGTTGGGTAGTCGGCTGTTGGCGACGTCAGGTAAATATAATGCCAGCCATATTGACCTCTTATTATTATTTTATTATTAAAGCGAATATTTAATTTTCTTTTTAAGATTTTAAAAATGAAAATAAAAAAAGTTATTGTAATTGTAGAGTCTTTTTTTTTTTAAAAAAAAAAAATTAATGTATAATTTTCTATTTGGGTTACAAGAATTATATGGCAAAAGAAAAAATGGAATTACCTATTTCTAGGGATTATTTAGAATAAATGATTTGCTTCTGAGCGAGTCCATTTTTATTTTTATTTAAAATTTTGATTTTGCATATATATATTTTTCATTTTGCAATATAAAAAAATTCTATCTGGTTAGATTGCCTAATCATTTTTTATTTTTACTTTTCATTCGTCAGCATTCATCTTTCATTAAAATTTATTTAAATTGTAAATCCATCAGGCAGAATCTTTTATTATGGAGTAAAAAAATAATAATTTTTAAATACATTTTTTATTTATTGGTATTCATTTTTTATTTCGCTAGTAATTATTCCTTTATTTTCGATGAATGAGAACATGCAAATGTATATGAATATGCATATGTGGTATATATAAACAAAGAAACTGTTATAACTTTAGAAGACAAAGAGTTATCCAAGATGGAGGAGTAGAAATCACTTAAAAACTTGTTGATGGCAATTTATGCACATTTAGTAAAATTGTGCGTAATATATAATTATGATAAAGTAATAGAAGCTATAGAAATAATTAATGCATATACAAATGAACATTGAAAGTGGAACATATTTAACAAAATAGTCTAATGGCATTTAATGTAAAAATCCTTTGAGGCATGTAAATAATTAACATATTTAGTAATAATTATTTAGGAAAAATTGTTATTTAGAAGATAAATAATAAACATTCTTCTTATTGGAAATATGCTTATAAAAATGCCCAATGGCACCTTGGATATCTTATTTTAAGCTTCTTCAGTTAGCTAAAGAAATCAGACAGAGTTTGTTCTCCCTATTTACTCTTATTATTATGTTTCCCAAAGCATATTCCATCATAAAAATAAAAATAAAAATTTATTAATTAGATAAAAAAAAAAAAAGGATTACTATTTATTGAAGACAAAATATTTCCAGTATAAGATTAGTTTTATCATGTTTGAAAAATGTAAAGATTTCATTGATATAAATTAAAGATTAAAAACAATCTTTAAATAACTTATTGCAAAGTCATCAATATCTTTTACAGAGAAACATTAAAGGAGAAGAAATAGTTATCAGACTAAATTAAATATCGATTGTGAGAACTAATATCTTTTATCTTTAGGTAGGAATATCTAGATACCCATTTACTAACTAATAATTAGATAGCTAGCTAGATTGGCTATGAATCAGCTATCTGAAAAAAAAATCTTTAACTACCATAAAAAATTTGCACATTTCAGTGAGATTAGAACTTTGACCTGTGACTGCATTAACCACTACACAAAAATTGACCATTACATGTGTTTTTAATCTTAACCAATTAATTTTTAAACTATAACTTTAAAACATTGCTATATGTTGCTTCATAATATTATCACTAGCATCCAAATGGAATATATACTCATCAAAAAAGATCACACTTCTTCATTTCTGATTTAATGTTATTTTTTACACTACTGCAAGGTTGTAGTTTGTGTTTGATTTCATTTAATCATCTGATTAAATATTAAGATTCTAATGGATGACAATTTTTTTTCTTGATGCTATAATTCTAATCAGAATAAAAAAGATTATAAACATCAAGAAACAAAACTACCACAATTTTTTTTTTCTATGCAAATAAATATATTTTAAAATTCTTTGTTGCCAATATCAAGTGACAGAGGGAAGAAGCACATAAATTAATCTTTTGTAGTGACCGTTTGTCTTTTTGAAAACCCATTAATGCATACTTAAGCTCAAATGAATATTGATAATTTTAAATTTAACATTTTTTAGGAATTTTTCTTAATAGCCCTTCTTAATCTTAAAAAACATTGGGCTAAGGTGAAGATAGTATTGAAAAAATAATTCTGGTTTGATTTCTAACCAGAGAAAAGGGGGGAAAAACTGCTCTTGTCTGGTCTGACAACTTTTAGTTTTTGAATTTCATATGAATATTTAATATTAAAAATTCGAGAATCATAGAAATATAAATTATTTTGACTAAAACTTCAAAATGTAAATATTATAATTTATATAATTAATATACCAGGTTTTATTTATGTTTAAGATGTATGTTATTTAAATTTTTACTATTCATTATATATATATGTAAGCATGATATAAAGGTAAAACAGCATTAAATCCATCATGGAAGGAGTAAAAATCTTCTCCAGTATTTCTCCTTAGAAAAATTGAAGGAGAAGACAAGCTCTTTAAGCTAATCAGTAGCCAGTTGTTGATTTTTGTTCATTGCTTTATTCTCTAGCTAAGAATGATTAAAATAAAAATGATTATTTGGATAGCTGGTAAAAAAAGTTATTGGTTGTTTGAAAAAATTCACAAATTTTCATCTGGATTGGAATATCATGTTAATGTTCTCATCAATATAACATAAGGATTTTAATTATTGTGTATGTAGAATAATAAGGCATAAGTAGAAATTAGATGTAAGTCAATGGTAACTTATAATTTAAACAAAGCTTATGATATATAAAATATATATTTTACAAGGTTATATCTTATAATATTATTAAGTGCTTTTAAACAATATGTGTGTATGTGTGTTTGAAAAGGGACTTGCATAATTTGCTAAATGTAAAAGAACATGGTTATAATGCAATAGTTTCAGTCTTGATCATGGATTATCATTTGTATTCATATGCCTAAAGTTTGCTAAATAATTATCTGTTTTTTAATTATATATATCTTTTATATTGATGAATGTTGAAAATGGAATATGTTTAAATAATACATCCACAGTACTTAAACTATCTTATGAGTCACATAATATATTCATGTCTTATATTTGCTTCCTTTCAACTGCTATTTATAAGTCACTGATGTTATTTAAAATATACTTATTTCCTACTTTTTATCCGATATTTGGATAATTTTTGGTGTAATGCAAGTATTCATTATATATCACATGATCACTATTTCTTATGCTTGCTTATAACTGTTATTAGAACAGACAAATCTCTCCATACATATTGCCACTCAGTGCAAGCCAGAGTAATCAATGGATGCTATTGGATGAGTAGGCACTAGATGGGGATTTTATGCATAAGCCTTCTGGCATCCATTGATTACTCTGGCTTGCACTGAATGGCAATACATATGGAGAGTTTTGCTTGTTTTATTCATTATATATATAATTGAATCTTTAGAAATATAAGATGATCTAAAAATTACTTTAATATACTTCAATTAATGGCATTTGTTAATTTTTTCAAAAATTAAAGCTAATTCTATTTGTAATACAGTTCAGTTTAAAATCTATTTGAGTTTTCTTTATGGTTTCTCTAATTGCAACAAAATAACATTTACATATATTACCATTTTCATAAATCTATTGTTGTCATTATGGAGTAAAGATGGAGACATATATATATATACACTACAACAATGATCATTTGTTTTTGTTTTTTTGGAAAAAATCCACATGCATATATAGGAGAAAGTATTTGTAGCCTTTTCTAAATTATGTAAGTATAATAATTCTGAATTTATAGTATCTTCATATTATTTTCTTTGCATTAACATTTCCTTTTTAAAAATTACCAACAATTACAGAAATATATTACTTTAACTAAATTTTTACTTTGAAAAATATGCAAACAAGACTAATTTGCATACTAAAGTGGTAATCATTTTTAATGATTTGCATGCTATGGAGGTTAGATTCATTTTATAAGGTTTTGTTATTATAAAATAAAGATTTTTGGAATTCCATTTTCATAATATTTACAAAATTATAGCAACAGGTAAAGATAATCATCCTAAATCTAAAATTGTGGCCATTTTTCTTATATAATTATAAAATAATTTTTTAGATTTAAAAGTTCATAGTTTTCGTTTTTCAAATTTTAATTATTACTGTTTTGACTGCTTTAATACTTTATGCATTTTCTAAAGGCAGAAAATTCCCAGATCTATTCTCAACCAAGAAAAATATTCCAGTTTGGTTGATTCTTTAGAACTAATTTTTATTGAAATCGATTATATTAATATTTTAAGTTTTAATATATTAAAAACATGTTATAGATGCTCTTAATAACCTCTACACCATCATCCATGAATAAAAACCTTGTGAAAAAACTATCATTTGTCTTTTAAGATATCTTTATTTATGTGTTTCAAGAATGTATAATATTGTGGAGGATATTAAAAGCATATACAAAATATATTACTAATGGAAAAAAGCGAAATGAAGTTGAATTACTCCATTTGTGTTTTTAATTTAAAAAATCACAGATATATTAATCTTTAATTGATATATAAAGTTTATATCTGGACTAGAGATAATCTCTACTTTAATAAATAATTATTACTGTATTTATTTAGAATGGACCGTATCAAAGTTGTGGGTGAAGTAAGTTTGATAGTTGTAAATCAAAATGTGACAATATATTAAAATATTATTTTAGATTTGTAACGTAATTCTTCGAACTGTATCCTTATATCATTACATTATTCATCATTATCTGCAGCCACTCCTACATAAGCATAAAAAATATTAAAGTGATATTGTACTTACATTCTTATTACCTGCTTATGTACAAGTAAAAAAGAAGAAAAGATTAAAGCCAGAATTACAGTAGAATATAATTGAAGGAAGGAAACTTGATTGCATTTACAATTCAATTGTCACAGTTTATGTAAGGAAATAACTAGCAACATGAGTTGGACCTACACGGACCATTTCATTTCTATTATTTTACATATCTGTAACTTCCATGTTAATTGGAAGTAATAATTTCTTAAATCTTTCCTGTAATTTTTGTGTAATAATATTTACAATATCACTTTTTCTTAGAATATTTTGCAAACATAAAATTTGCAATTTTTTATATTTCAACTATTTGTCTTATTATTTTTTACCTCGGTAATTTTTTATTGAAATTGCATATTGCATCTCTGCAGCAACATATACAATATTGTAACATAATAACTGGTTTCTTATTGGAGTTGGAGTCTCGTCAACAAATTTAGAGTAACCCCATGGTCATTGCTCTTACCTGCTTCATATAGAAAATTTAACAACTACTAGTCTATACAGATGTGGATGGGCAAACACATACCCTGAACCACATAATTAAAGTCTGTCAAATCTTTGGTTATAGTGGCCAGAATTGAAGTAATAAAACCAGCAGTGATTTTGTTTTCTGGTTGACGTCATTGTAGGTTTCTATATGATAATTTGTTAATAGTTAAATTGTCAAAAAAAAAAAAAATCCATTTACCAAATAAGTAATAGTGATTTCAGATTATTTATTTTATACATAAATTAAAATAATAGGTAAAATTCACTCTTGTTTAAACTACATCAATAAACTAAGGTTATATATCAACAAAGCAGTATCACAATCTTTTTATAGTTTGTAGATGTTTACATATCTCATTGGGAGATACAATTACTTCTGTTTCAATTACATATAGTTAAGTTATGATTATTTATTTACTAGTAAATAAGTAAATAAATAAAGATGTTTCTTTTTACAGACTTATTTTTTAGCAGTGATGATTTTAGTAGCTAATTGAAGATAAATTGTTGCAACATTAATTCATTTTAACTTTCTTACTATTTGAGAAGTGGTTAACTTTTCTGATTGTAAGCCATATGGGCTTCTGTAAGATCTCTAGTAATTCGCATGTAAAAAAATGTTTTTATTTCATGATGCATGAGGTACTTATAGTAGAAGAAAATGTGGTCACACCTGAAACTTGTCACATTCTACCAAGTATATATTTCTTGTTTAAATAATTTAACATTTAAATGTTAAAATTATATATATATATATATGCTCATGAGCTATACAAATTTTTGGCATGAGCCATAGTTTGTCTATCCTTGTATTAATATATATATATATATAAATATTTTGGTTGTTTTCAAAATAACTCTTTTTCATTTTAACTTTTATTTATGTAATAAATTAAAAATTGACAGTTTCATTGTCAAGATTTAGTGCTATAAAAAATGAATATGGCTAATCAGTTATGTAATTAATATATTAAAAAGCTATATTTTATAATATTCTGAATTATGGTTTGTGATATTGGGGCTTGGTATAGCTAATGAAGGAGATTCCCTTGAACTTGATTCTGTGAACTTGTATTGTTATAGTTCACAATTAAGAATATATTATATCTTAGTTAAATAATGATTTGGTAGTGGGTGTTTAAATATTCTTATTCACAATACTATAAATATTCAAGAAGGCATTTTTTGATAACTGAATATGAGGGGATAAAAACAATTATAAATTCATTATTCAGAAGTTTGAGGTCTGAAGATTTTATATAAGATACCTTAAAATTAAACATTTTTTTTAATTTTTATTTTTCATTTCAGTGTATGTATTATTAAGATTATTGTGAATTTAAATATTACCTAATAATTACATAATTGATTATATAACATCTATATTAAAGAATACTATCTTATCAGTACTATTAAATGTTTTGTGAGTTTAACATAGGAAGAATGATGGATGCAAGAGCTAAAAGTTTTTTGATTGAAGCTCAATTGGTCACTTCTAGTATTTCAACACTATGTCTCTTCTTATTAATTATTACTGTTATCAGAAACAAAATTCTTGTGTCTCGCGGAATGATCTTCTTACTTGACACATAAATTATTTTCTGTAAAGATTTTTCTTAAAGACTTGACGATGTCAAATTATTTTTTGGAAGTTTATTTATCACTCTTGGTCATTTTCTATTCCATAAATTTAGTAGTCTACTCTATTCTGCCACAATCCAATTTTAACATTTAGAGTATTTAAGCATGATCTTATTGTATCTTTTATTGCTTTTAATTTCAACATCTTATTCAGAGTTACATAAGTTAATTTTTAATTAATTTAGTCATGAATCTGTTTATTACTTCTCTTACAAATAAAAAAACCAGTTCCTCAATATTCAAGATTAGATGTTATTTCTAATAAAATAGCATTAATATTAAAGAATAAAATTAGTTTATTGAAATTTTAATTAAAATCTTAATTATGTTATTATTATAGGCAGTAGTAATTAGTATAAGTAGTAAGAGTAATAGAAATAGTCTAATAGAAATAGTATATATGTCTAAATTATTATGTAAAAAATGATATTTTTATTTGTTAGCATGCATTTGGGGCTTTATGGAAACATAGTGGTCAGCATATTTAAATATGAATATAGATTTAGGCCATCTTTGAAATTTTTTAGATCATAAACTCCAAACATTTTTAATCATTTTTTGGTTGACATCAGTGCTAATGTTCAATAAATCTTACTAATCTTTCCATAGGTTGTTATATTGTACTTTTTTATTTTCTTTATCCTGTTTTTCTTCCGATTTTTAAATTTCATTGCTAATTATCTCCTTTTTTCTTTCCACATCAATCTAATAAATTGGATCACTATTTATATGGCTGAAGACAATTTCATTCTGTTATTTATGTTTCAAATGAATATTTAAATCTAGTTTTATTAATAATTATTGTACTTTAAAAAGTCTTTTCTATCAGCACAGTTCAAAAGTATCAATAATTTTTCTATACTCTTTCATCTAAAACCAACTTTTCCATCCATAGAAACTCACCGGAAATAACAGTATCAAATATTTATTATTTTCATTAAAATTTTTTTTTTTTTTTTAGGTTTTTCATTGCAAATTGGTTGAATGTCAGTTTGTATTGACTCTAGCATAGTTTGGTATAGTGATAGAATGTTTAGACTCTGGATTATAAGAGTCAGATCGATTCCAATTCTGGCATTCTTGTATTTAAATTTCATATGAACTCCTGAGCATTATGCCATTCAGTTATTTGCCCTGCATGGTTTAATGCAATGGCAGAGTATTACACTCTAGAGTGTAATAAATCGATTCTAGTTTTGGTATTCTGGCACTCAAAGTTTTTATGAACTGACTAATAAATCAATTGATTACTTCTTTTTTTATTACTGAGATTGCAATTCTTTTGAGTCAGTTTGTGTTGGTCTTGTATTTTGATGGATTCTTTGCCAATGATGAATGATCCAAAAAGACTATTAATAACTTCTATATGGGTTTTCGTTGCAATTCTCCTGAGTCCGTTTATGATGATCTTGTATCTTGATGAATTCTTTGTCAATGAATGATTCAAAAAGATGGTTAATAACTTCTATATGAGTTTTTGTTGCAATTCTCCGAGTCAGTATGAGTTGGTTTTATGTCTTGATGGATTCTTTGTCGATGATGAATATCCAAAAAGGCTGTTTATAACTATTATATGGATTTTTGATGCAATTCTTTTGAATCAGTTTGTGTTGATCTTGTATCTTGATGGATTCTTTGTCAATGAACAATTCAAAAAGATTGTTAATAACTTCTATATAGGTTTTCATTGCAATTCTCCTGAGTCAGTTAATGGTGATCTTATATTTTGATGGATTCTTTATCAATAATGAATGATCCAAAATGACTGTTAATAACTTCTGTATGAGTTTTTTTTGCAATTCTTCTGAGTCAGTTTGTATTGGTCCTGTATCTTTATGGATTCTTTGTTGATGATGAATGATTCAAAAAGACTGACTGTTAATAACTTGGTCTTTGGTGCAATCCTTTTGAGTCAGCTTGTAATGATGAATGATTCAAAAAGATTGTTAATAACTTTTACATGGGTTTTTGTTGCAATTTTTCTGAGTCAGTTTGTATTGATCTTTTATCTTGGTGGATTCTTCGTCAATGATGAATGATCCAAAAAGACTGGTAATAACCTCTATATCTTTATCTTTTGTTAAAATAATGCTGTTCTGGTATCATAATCTTTGTCTTCATTATTATTATTTTTACTGTTTTTTTTATGAAATACCTGTTTATTATTAATTATTAAATCTCATTAAGTTTGTTTTGTAGGGCTAATAATTTTATCACTATAATATACTATTAACATTTCACAGAAAATTATTTTTATAGTTCTTGAACTTCACAATTCTAATTATACTTAAATTCTGTAATGGTTTGAAGTTAATTTTGTGAGCATAAATTATATTGTCTTTACTTATATAAACAGCCAATACTAACACAGTTTTCTATGCACTTTTCACTATGTAAATGCAACATTTTATTATTCCTAACTTCCAAAAATGACAGTTTTCACTGTCCAACAATTTGCTTCAGAGCTGTAATACAAACAATATATATATATATATATATATATAAGGATTCTGCCAGTGTTTGGTGGCTTGACTTTATATATTGTAATGTGTTCTGCATTATGAGATCAGCAATTCATTCTATTTATTAAAATCAAAAGCCATCTATTGTAAATTTGCGTTACTAGATGTCATTGCTATACATCTAAAATATAGCCTAAGGTTTTAAAATCAAACCAGTTTGATAATATAAAAGAATTAAAGATAGCTATTAACGTATGAATGTAAATTGTGCTCCTCACTGAAGGTCGTTAATATGGAGTTGTGGATTTAATAGTACCATTTAGTGTCTGCTGATTATTTAAGAATTTATGAAATAGAATGAATTACTTTTTTAATTCTTATGTTAAAAATAAGCATAGAAAGTCATAAAACCGTAGCAAATTTTGCATACAGAAGTATCCACCAGTGCAAGCCATAATAATCAATGGATCCTAAAGGTTTGAGCATAAAATCCCTAGCTAGTACTTACTCATCATATATCCCTGACTAGTTTCTAGCTTGTGGTTTCAGTGAGGAGCCTTGGATTAGAGAATACTGAATCAAGATCTTTGGATCTAATGCAATCCTCCAGCAGCCACCTTTTAATTATAAACTACTATAAAGCTATGATCCAAAATGAAAACACAATGCTTTCAATCCAAGCTAATTTGTTTGTATAGTTATACAGATCTGAACCCATTTTAGTATCTATACATTTTGGTGTCCTTAGTCATAGTCACTATCCTATGGAAAGGATTGGCATTAAGCCACTAAAACATCACATGATCATCATTTTTATGCAAATGTGATGTGATGTATTGTGGCTTCTCCTTAAACGAAGTCAAGAATATTTCAACAATTATGCCCAGATAAACCTGTTAGCCACTTTATTTTCCATTCCCCACTCTAAATTTTCCCATATTCTGCTCCATCCCATTTCCACAATATAATATTTGCAAGCCATAGTAAACTTCTAATATCCATTAATTACTAGGGATCACACTGGGTGGCACTAATGTGTGGGGTTTACTACTGTTTTAACAACTTGTGTAAACATAGAAAAAGATGTGTGATGTTTCAGAGTGAGTCATATTATAGTTTGATTGATGTAATGTATGTATTAATAAATTGGGTCAGGTCTTGATTTTTTAAAGCTTATAACAATTATACCTATAAGTATATAATTTCTCTTAAATTAGGTTTTTGTATTACATTGAATATTAGCATTTTAAGCAAATCATTTGGATAATATATTTATTTTTGTGGATATTTTTAAGGCAGTTGCTGGACATATTATATGTCCTTGGGTTTGAATAATGAATGTTTTGCATATTAAGAGTTTTGTTTGCATTTAAATCATTATAATTTAGATAATCTTAATTTATAATAACTATAAAATTCACTGCCAATAATTGTCTCAGCACAAAATATTAATTAGAAAAATCATTTGCTACTTGATTTAATAATATTACAAATATAACTTGAGTTCACATAGATATACTGGCTTTGATTAAGAGAATTGTGTTTATATATGTATAGTGATATTAAATTTGATTATGTATTTTTTAAGGTGAAATGGTAGAATTGCATCTAACATGTTTAGATGTGCATGTTTTGAATTTGCATATATTTATTTGTCGCTACTCTTTTTTATTCATGAATTTATTGTGATAATTTTATTTTTATATGCATTTATTAATTTATATATATATTACATGGCGATTAATATTTCAACACTAGTCTGTTAAGTAAATGAAATACTCTTAATTCAAAACACAAGTTACAACTTTTTCAGAGAAAAGAAAAGAGATGATCCGAATTCTCTAAAAAGCTTTTAACTTGTGCTTTGAATTGAAAGTATTTAATTTACATAATAGACCAATGTTGGAGTATTAATCTCAATGTATTATATAATAATAACTGCTGGGGAGTTTATATATAATTTATTTATGATTTAAGATAAGATTTTAGCAAATTCTGATTTTCTTGATGCAGTTGAGAATAAAATTTTCTTAAAAACTAGTTTTGTGAAGCTTGTATTATTTTAGTTTATAATTCAAAACATTAGCTATGATCTAACATCTAAGATCTTACTTCACATTGAGCTTCCCAATCGATACTTTGGTATTCTTTTTATATTTTTTACAATCATATATTTTAATTTGTAGAATCTTATTAAATATTTATAATGCACTTTATATTTACAAATCAGTATGTTAAAACGAACTCCAAGAGGAAAAAATTATAATCATCATCGTCATCATCATTTTTGTCTAAATAGGTATAAAACTAAAATTGTTGTATTTGCATTGAAAATGCCAAATGATTATTCTTTTTCAATGTATTTATATTGTGAAAGATGTACACATAGAGTTAATTTTTTTGTTGGGACAAAATAAAAAATGTTAATAGTATTTATATTGAGGGAGAGGGGAAGTCTGGTTAGAAAATTTATCATGGTCTGCATAGATTTTATCATTAGAAAAGTATTTGGTTTTTTCCTACATATATTCATTTTTACCAAGGAATATTGTTTTACATATTTATAAATTATCTTTTATTGGTTGCATAATTTTTTGCATTTTTATTTGAGGAATTGCACCTAATTATGTAATTTGAAATCTAAAAATATTGCAAAATTATGCTTTGCACCTCATTTTTGGATGTAAAATGATCAATCTATTATGAATATTTTTAGTAGTTATTGTTGCTCACTGTATGTCATTATTTTTGATATCAAATAATTGATATAGATAAATGTAATCAGATTAAAATAGTTATGGTACTAGAAGTTTTTTTTTTATTGTTACAAAGTTGAATGCAAAAGACAAAAGGAACATAATGGTTTAGATCTATTTAATAAATTTGTTTGTGATATTAAAATATTTTTGACAAAATTGGAAAGTCTTCTTTTAAAAAAACCCTTATATGATTAGATATGTAAAAATTTCATTAAATAATATTGTGTGGAGATGGTAATCTGGACCAACTGATGAGTGCTCGTTTAGCACAAAATACATATATTGGTGATTATTTATCCTTTCAATATGTGTGTGATCAGGTGGGTCAGCACTATGAGATGGCCTGGAGAGTTGAGGATTGTGAGAAGTTCAAATCCTGCATACATTACATATATATATGTATATGCAGGTTTAAGCCTGTATAGTGTATTAATTAAATAATATTGTATTTTTAAAAAAACAATAATATAATTAAAAGGGACTTGAACTCAGATTTTCAAGTATCCTATAGCTATCTACTCCATCTTAGGGTGCTTAAAAGTCTGAGTTCAAATTCTTTCCAATTATATTAAATTTAGTTTAGACAATATGCATGCAAATTAAATATAAAAAACAATAATAATAATAATGAAACTCGTTTTTAAATATATATTTTTTATCTATATGTATATCTGTTTATTTTGTATGTTATCATTTGCAAATTTCCATTTCTCAAATTATATTTGTATGCATTTATTATATGTAAAGTTTTTTTTCTTTTTTAATTAATATTTTACATAAATATAATTTAAGATAATGTATACAGTTTATTCTGATTCATTCATCAACACTGTTGGTAAGAAACATGATATAATTTGTCATATATTTCAATATATGTATTAAATAAACAAATAAATAGTAGTTATTATTATTATTCAATTTATTTCATAAAGTAATCCCAATAATAATTTATAATAAACAAGCATACAAATATTTCCAAACAAGAACAATTTTTGACAGAAACTTGTAGGCTGACAATTAAGAATTTAAAATAAATAAATAAATAAATAGTAATAACATTATTAATAGCAAAATAAAAGAATAAAATATATAGTTTGAAATAATTAAGCAAACATATGTGAATTTATATAACATTATTAACATTCTCTATGCAACTAATAAGAATAAGCTCCTTTTGAAAGTCATATATGAAATATTTTGTAAATTTAATGAACACATATATAATTTTAGACCAGAATAAGCATACCTTGATAAAAACAATTAAAATATATTTAAAAGATGGGTATTAAGATTAGAATTCTTAAGGTACATAAAGAGCTTAATTATGTTTAAATATTACAGTTTATAAACATCGCGCTATATGAAATAATTGACTTATTTACATATAATGAATATCAAGAATGATCTTATATTGATATAAATGAACCAATGTCAAATATACCATGCTCTTTGAATATATCTCAAACAGAAGATTGAGATTTGATAAAGATAATGGACAGAGTATATTTTTGTAAAACCAATAAAGAAGACAATGTAAGAAAAATAGTTATCTCCAACAGAGATATTGTTTCATAAAATACTCTGATAACAGACAATATAAATAAAAGTAAAAGCTGAAATCTAGAAAGAAATTTTGTTCAATAAAAGAACATATAATTTAACTTATATAAATGAAAACAAAGATATGATTTAACCAAAACAATCTATTCCCAAATAATAATAATTATGTACAAAAGAAATATTATTAAACAAGGAGACATATTATTAAAATGCAAAATATATTTACTACAAATAATAATATCAAGAAAAAGGAATTATACTTGTAAGAAAAAGAATGTATTTTGTTTTACTCAAGCTTACTGATAGACAATTCTATGTCAGTAAATTACTATCTAAATCTTTATTTCCTATTTTTACAAGATAATTATAAGAAGCAAAATTGCAATATTAATGAAACCATAAATCTTTGATTCTAATTTCAGTGAAAATGTACCATTAATACAAATTCAAAACAAAAGAGGATCAAAAAGCGAATCCTATAAAACTCTTTTGATCAACTATTATTACACTACTGGCAATGCTACAAATGTTTGTTGTCTGCTTTCTATCTTTTAAATAACTCTAATAATAATAAAAAAATACACAGAAATTTTATCAATAAGAACAATTAAATAAAATTTTATGAAAAACAGAATCAAATGCTTTAGATATATATACAGACAATATCTTGAGATCATTATCTAATAATGATATTAGATTATGTATATAAGTATTTACAGCATCAAGACTACTTCTATCAGCAATAAAGCCATACTGATGATAGATAATATTTTAATTTTGGTTCAAAAATGATATTTTATCTTTCACAACCATTTCCAACAGTTTTAAAATTGCAGAATAATAAAGATAAATGTCTAATTATTCTAAGTGTGGACTCACCCTTTTTAAATATTGATGATGCAATAATGTTTAATTTATATATATAAGAAACAATCCAAAATGTAAGGATAAATTGAATAAATAAACAGGAATAAAAAGTGATTTATTATCTTTTATAATCTTTGGTGTTAAACCATCTAATCTAAACAGAACAAATATTTTTAACAATCAATTAAATAAGATAATTGAGATTCTGAGACATCTGGATGTAAAAATGAATTTAAACAAGAATACAATGATATCTGGCACATTATTATTAGCACATTTGAAAAACTCATTAAGCATATCAGATATATATATCTTTCATTATTTTGTAATTCTAATAAATTTCTTTATATTTAATGATTAGGGGAAGATTTTTTTATTAAAAAAATTGATTGTTCTTCATGTCAAAAATACATTTTTATTACTAAGAAACTGATAATATTGAAAATTTAATTTTCTAATGTAATTTTAACATCAATATTGTTTTAAATTTATTGATGCTTCGCCAAGGGTTTAAAAATTTTATTTTTATTTTATCCACCAAAGCATAAATTATCCAAGCTAAAAATATCTTTTATTCTTACTTGTTAATTTCAAACAAAATTTCACTTTTACAATTAAAGAGGTGCAAATACTTAGAAAATTTAAAAGTGTAGTATTAACATCATTCAACATAAACATATAATTCCACTTCTGATTGGCTAGTAGCAATTTTAATTTTGTAAATGATAATTTATCAATATATGAACAACTATTAATATGTTCATTACAAATAAAAAGCTTTAATTCTGTTGTAAAATGATTTGAAGTAGACACTTTAGACAAAGTGAATTCATAATTCAGACTTGATTTAATCTAATAAAAATATAATAATAATAATAATAATAATGACAACAACAATTTATTAAGCATATAATAACAGATTACTAACAATCCAATTATAGAACAGCTTTTATAAATCAAGTATTCATTTATTTTGACTAAAACAATTTTTTGAAATTCAAATTGAAAATATCCAAATCTAAAAATAACTTATTGTACAGCATAAGAATTCTAATTAAGGCTACATTTTTATACAAATTATGATTGTATTTTTTAATATAAGTTATTGTTTTTTGCTATATTAAGAATTCTATAAATTATACTACACATACATCTATTTTATCTAAAACAACTTTTCTTAGAAATATTTTATCATTTAACAACCTTACAGTCACAAGATAAGTTTCACTACCTTTTCATTACATTATGCAATCTACTTTTATAATATTTTGTATCAGAATTCCAGACAATAGAAATAATACTAATTATTGAAATACGTATCATGTAGATAAATAAATCTTTTTTTAAATCTTTTTTTAAATCCAGCTATGATTCCAATAAATCTCTTGCATTTAAGAATTATTTCATTGATATAGGTTAAAAACAGACCCTTACTACTAAAATTAGACCTCTAAGTCTTTTATTTTGTTTTATAAAATAATAGTATCATTAGCAGAGTAATGAAAGAATCTGGGAAAGGAGACAATGAAGGTTTTCTCAATATTAATAATCATCTGATTCATTTTACACTAAATTAGAAACTTATTTATTAAGTTTTGCAATCTTAGATAGTAAATTATCAATTCTAAGAAATAACTTTACATCCTCAGCAACTATAATATAATTATTATCATAAATATAAAGAAAAGAAAATAGATTTAAGAATGCTTCCTTGAGGGATTCCATTTTTATAATGGTAAGCCTTAAATATGAAATTGGTAAAACACAATTTGAACATTCATTTAATTAGGATTTAAATTTTGTAAAAGAAGAAAAAAAAAACTTTAGATAACCCAATTTAAATAATAAAATTTTATGATTCATTATATCAAAAATTTTACAAAAATCAAAATATATTACATTTAGATGTCTTTATTTATTTATATCATTACCTATGTGATCATACGTTATTATAAAATTTGTCTCCACTGATCTATTTGGAAAAAATTCATGTTGAAAACTGAATACACATCTTTAAAAAAAATTAAAATATGGCATAACACATATCAGCTTGTAATTTTTTGTATTCTTTTTATAGCTTTTTTTCCAAATTGGAATAATCATAGAGACTTTATACATTTCAGGAAAAAAAGAGATTTTTGTAAAGACAATATAAATATGTGAGTTTAATATAGGAGCAATAAACTTGTCGCAATAAAACCAGAAATAAAATTATTATTCTTTATATCTTTAATAGCACTGATTATTTCATCATTTGATATTTTAATTAGCTGAATAATTTCTATAAACCAATAGTAATAACAACAGAAGAAGCTGTAGCTTCATTATTTGTAGCTGATAAATTATTAGTTTAAATGCAAGAAAACTGTTTTCAAAGTTTTCTGAACTTAATAAATTTGAAGCATTATTCGGTGATTTAAATTTGATCCTAATAAATCCCCTAACATATGATAAAAAACACTGAACAGGATTTTTTTTTACATTTCTTTTAAATTGAGACATCGGTATCCATCTATCCATAATATTTATCCTAATATCATTAAAGACTACCACTGCTTTATCAATATCATTTAGAGAATAAATATTTTTTTCATCTAAAATTTGAAATATCATAGTATATACTCAATCTTTTTTATAATTTCTATACATTTGTCTAATTTTAAGTTTTAATACAATTTATATCTAAAGATTATTCTAAGCATCAGTAATGAGAATCTTTAGTGTCTAATAGTGTGATTCCTTCTAAAATTAGTTAAGATTAAATCAAATATTTTATTGAAAGGATTGTATACAGAATTAAATCGAGGCATATTTACATTGAAAAATTCCAAGTCTCTGACTTTTTGGCTGTAATATTCTGAATAATCATTCTTACCTATTGGATATGTGGATTAAATATTACCCCCCCCCATCCCATTAATATCTAATTTTTATGGGAGACTAATTTATTCTCCAAAGTTCCAATGCCAAAAGCAATTGCTTTTAATACAATATTTAAAGGAAGATATATATTATCAATTCACCATTTATTTTTGCATGGTATAAATGTCTCAACTGAAACAGAATCAGAGATATCTAATAATAATTTCATTACCAAGTATGGCTCTTATTTTTGTCTACAACCAAGGTCAAGTAAATGATCGTTTTTTAACAATCTGATATCTTCCATCCAAACATTGACCATGTTAATAAGAGCTATTTTAGCCTAAATAAATCATGATTTTTAATTAATATTACATGATAAAAGAGTCATTTATCTTTGTATGAAACCCTCTGGTATTCTGATATATAGTTTATATAATCATTAGTTTTTTACATCATTAGCAATGTTATCCAGAGTCTTCATTTAATCAATCACTGTTGATTCATATCTCTATTAAATGGTACATTGAATGGGTGTATAAAGTATTTTTGAGCCAGAATTTGTGTTTCAATAAATCATCATGATAGTCTTGCTTGACCGATATATGGAATGATGAATAATTTTTATTTTTTAATTATATCAGACACTTATATAAGTTTCAGTATCATTTATGGAAGTATCTACTTACATTCATGTCAGAAAAAAAAATCTTTGAATTTATCTTTTGGTTTAGTAGTTTTTAAATTATTATAGAAACTGTTTACTTTTTATAGACATATTTATTGTAATGATTTATGCTTCTTTATTTTTTTTTAATAATCAATTAAAATAAACTCTTTAGTTTTATCATTTTCGAGATTTCAATATTTTTAAAATCCATATTAGAGCAATATTTAGTTGCTAAGTCTGTTAGATTTTTAATCCTATCTAAAATCACATTTTGTTTGTTCACATGCATATTTTATTTATTTTCATCTGAAACAGAAACAACCTTTGATATTCTAATTTTTTTTTCATCCTTTCTAATAGCATCATTATTTTTTTTATTATTATTTACTGTGAAACCATTTCTTGGAATATCTTCTTTAGCAATATATATATATTTATTATCAACCATTAAACCATTACTTGTCAGACATACTGATCTATCTCTATCAATGCTATAATTCAATAAAACAGAATGATTTAAATTTTTTCATTTCTGAATTAGACTGTATAGTATTTACAATAAATTATTTTACAATAATCTTAAATAGTGCTAACACACTTATTACGTAAAGCTGTATAAATTAATAGCAATTAAAATGGCTTACTGCTTTCGAGAAAACAAATTTCTCATAATCATAGCCTGTTGTGACCCATTCATTGGAATGATTCTATGTGTATAATATGCAAACTTTATGCAAATGAGTCAATTAGCCCATCTTTTTGATATAGCAAAACATGCTTCTTTACGATTGATAACGAAGGAGTCTTCTGCTATGAAGTAAGACTCCTTTACCTTACATTTAATATCATTCCTCTCAGTACAAACTAATTTTGCAGAGGCGGGTTCGAACTCGTGTCTGGATACTTTTTGATGTTGTGCATGATCCCCTGGTAAATACACTTCATCAAACATTAGGTTAGATTTAATATGTTTGTATATTTCTATATGTACTACTCGGCAGATATCTTTATCTAAGTACAAATAGTTTCCATACTCCAAATATTCATTTTCTTTAATACATGCACTGTGTTTCACTTTCTTTCTGAGTTCCTATTTTAATTGCTATTAATTTATACAGCTTTACGTAATAAGTGTGTTAGCACTATTTAAGATTATTATAATTTGGACAAGCGTAAAGCATAAATCTATAATTTGTTACTTAATAAATTATTTTGTTTATTCAAAACAATATGTAGTTGCTTTGTTGGTTCAATAACTGAGGTCAGTTTATAATCCTAAAAAGATATATTAAAATGTTCATTAATATAATGTAATTAATTAAAAAAGTATTTATATGAATTTGGACAATAGAAACATTCTCTAAGAAGCTCACTACAAAATAATATCTAATAGTCTATCTAAACGTCATAGCAAAATGATGCAAAGTAATTTTTTCATATAAATATTAATTCAAGCTGTATATTTATTTTTATAGAATAGATACAATATTTCATGCTTTTATACTAAAAAGAAAATAATTATATATTACTGGTAAACATGAGAAAAATAGAAATCAGTAAATAGATTACAAAAAGTGAAAGGAATAAGATATTGGTTTAAAAACAAACATTATTATTTAACATCAATCCCACTGACATAAGTTTAATTATCTATCATATTATCAATTTCATTAAACCAACAGTATATACAGTTGTTTATCTTTAGAGTATTGTCTCAACTATCTATATACTTCTTAGTCTTTTAAGCATTTGAAACAACAAAAATTACCATATCTTTTTTGCAGGAAGTCTTTTTTGTCTTGAAAAATGCATAGTAAGCTAATCTTTGTTAGTTGTTTTTTTAAATATGTGAATATTTTAACTACTGAAATCATGATTTAATATGTTTATGTGGGAAAGTTGGATAGCATTTGTTACATTTCAATACATATAGAAAGCTTCTTGCAGCTATTCTATATCCTTTTGTAATCTGTTGATTTTTTTTCTATATTACATATTTTTCAGAATTTATTTTAAATTGATAAAGACTATTCAGTATAAAAAAAAGACCGATCTCTCATACTAAAGTCAAAAATTATGTAATGGGACGGGCTTTTTGAGGTATGCACAAAAGTGAGTCCCTCCTGATGGATAAAAGAGCATATCTCTGTTGTCCACATTCATGCATATCCCTCACACATACCTAGAAGAGGAGAGAGCAAGATCTAAACTACTGATTCTACCCTAAATCTATCTCATCCATATCGTAGTTTGCTTCCGTTAGTACAGATTTCAAACCCAGGGAGATGATGGTTAATTTTCTGGTTCAGGGTATATTTGTATCACTAGAGTCTGAATATGTGTAAAATAAGTATATGTCTGTTAATGGGAGTGGATATGGTATATTATATACATGTAAGTAATGATCGTAATATGTGTATAAGGATATGACTAAGCAAAATTTAACCTCAGAAAAATAAAACAAGACTTGTGCTTTAACATTTGAAATAAATTTAATAATTGTATTTACATTGATTAGTATTTGAACAAGAAAATTTAAAACAAAATTAGGGAAAACTCATTTAGATGTTTGTGGTCATTCTTTATTTCTACTTTGTTTATACCAATGTCCCAACTCATGATCCCATAAAGAATATCCACTGGATGTCCTGATTAACATGAATGATTTTTATATTCTATACAACATTGCTATATATAGTACAGTATTTACTTTTTTTTATCTTTTATTTAACACCATGATGGTTTAAAAGACCCTCCTGTTACGTACGATGTGTGTGCGATGAAGGAGAGTTACAAGTTCATGACATAAATTATTAAAAAGATATGCAAAGAAAATATAAAACAAAGAAAAATTAAGAAACTTTGGTTTAAACAAATAAAGAAAGTGTATGTGTTGTGCATATATCCATGTTTAATTTATACATGTATTAGGTAAGTTCTTATCTTGTCCCATTTATAATGGTCGGACTATTTCATAATCAAGAGCATACCTCATAGATTTTGTTTAGCTAAGATAATATTATGAATGAAGAAATTTCATTTTTATTTCACAAATCTTAAAACTATTTGTCCCTATATTACAAAGAAAATAAAATTATGATATATAGTATACAAACAAATAAATGTAGATGATGTCAACTTTATAATTTGACTTTATAGTTCATATAGACACTGTTCTAATGGCTTGTTCCCATAATCCATGTTGTTCCTTTACGCATAGCTGGGAATTTGAACATTCACTGGATAGGTTGATTACTAGCCTTTGAACTGAATTTTGAAATGAAGAGTAAAAAAAAAAAGAATTCATAATGGATCGGTTCAATGTTTATTAATCCAGAGTGGAGAGATAGGACAATCCCATATTGATCTTGATGATGGCTCCGCAATTAGCGATAAGCTTCCTTCCATGATGTTCTCCTTGCACTTAGCACTGCATATTTACTTTTGTCATTATTTATATTTGTTTCCATAGTTTAAATTGATTAGAGCAATGTCAGTATTTCTTCTTTTACATGTTTTTTATATTTCAGCCTCAAAATCTATAGGGAGGAATCAATGGTGGTTTTAGACATTCGAATACTTTATTTTATTTGCAACTTATTAATTTTCGAATTCTTTGCTTCGCTGTTTTATGAGCTGAATGTTTACTCCACCCACCCCCCCTTTCTAAAACCTTTGCAAAAGATTTTTTTAAATGTATTACAATTCCAAATTGGTTGATACTGGTCTTCAAACTTTCTTTTCAGCTCCTTTGTGTAGGGAATGGTAGATTTTTCCCACAGATAAAAGGTTTTTCCCCTCTTTCTTGAATAAAAAATCTCATTGTATATATTATATTAAGCCAGTTCATGCTCATCCTTTTTACTTTATTGTTGACATTATCTTTGCTATGTATTAACATAAACAATTTGTTAAAAAATAAGAAAAGAAACATTTGATTTTTCTCTACTTTAATATTATATATTGTACCATTTTCTGCCTAGTCTGTTTTATTAGATGAAAATGGTTGTATGATTAAGTTTGTATATCTGTTAAGAATATATCCCTTACCTACCACACACACATCTAATCTACATTATTGCATATAATCATTTAAGATTTAGTGTAACCATTGTATATTTCCAAATAATACGGTCCTAATTATAATGAACTAACTCATACATTCTTGTAAAATCCACCAGCAATGACATGCAGTAGTTAGCAATATCTATCTACTACTTAACATAAGAAAAAGCAATTTGACTTACTAAAAAAAAATGCTAACTTTCACATTGTCACCTTTAATAATTTGAATTTATTTTGTTTCATTAGACTCCAGGATTCTACTAGACATCCCTATTACATCAACAATGGGAGTGATGTATATATATATATTAATACCCTGAATAATAAACCTGAAATACAATAAAGTGTGTTGAAATCAATAGTTGAATTTTTAAAGAAGATCGCTGAGAATATATTTATGAGGCTTAAACAAATGACACATTGTAATTCTTTTTTTTCTATTATTGAGAGCATACTTATTTCAATTTAATGAATTACAAAAAGCAAAGGTAATATAATAATTATAATGATCCAGTGAGCATATTTATAGTTTCCATGACATGGGTAATATCTTCAAAAGTTATTTCAATAGTTATTATGAGTTCAAAGTTTAATTTCTTACTGGTAAGATTGTCCAGAAAAATAGTTCCTTGATAATAAATATAATCCTTGGCTTTTACACTGCAATCCGTATGTTAAGTCCCAGATTTGATGCAGTGCTTCTATTTTGGGCAGGTGATGACTTCATTCTTCTAAATCATTATAATGATGTCCAAGGGAAAGGAAAAACTGGCGATGTACAGACATTCTAGTCACCCATCTGAATATCGGCAACTATCATGGGGTAATTCCACATCTTGCGGCATATCCAACAAAAAGAAAAGAAAAAAGGTTCCTTTATTCCTGTCCATTCCTTTTATATCCCTCCAAAAATTCATCATGCATGTGTGCATTGAACACCTCCTGAATTTCTTCAAACTTTTATCTTTCATTAGATTTTTGTTTTCAAAGTTCTCTTACTTGTAGCTATCGTGGCCATATTTAATTACCAATGTCATGCTTTACAGAATTCTTATTAATATTTAAAATCAGTAGTTGCTTTTATTATTTAAATTTGCACTTTTCCTTTTTTTTTTCTTTTTTATTGAAAGTAAAAACAAACCACAATGTGTATTGATTCAAGAAAAGAAATTTTCTAAGTTTAATCAAATAAAAGATTTATTTTATATATTATTTTATATATATACAAACTTCACCTAATATATATTTTTTCTTTTCTTTTATATTCCATTCTCAGTAAAATCTTCAAATTCAACTGCCAACACACCTTGCACAGTTGCAATATATATATGTATTTTTTTCTTGATTGTGTTCACTCATCCAGTCTATTGTATGTTGTTCTTTTCTATTGGTAATCATAATACATTTAATTTTAATTGTTGTAATGGTTAGTTGTCTATCTATTTGATCAACTTGGTTTAAACTTTGGTTTGTTTATTTGGATTGGGTTTTAAGACTTAGGTTATGATTATTGATTTGTCATTTTATGTGCCCTAGCATTACCTAATATCATTAATGAATGAATAATGCTAATATCATGGGGTTTGAATTAGGGTTGGGTTTCATGTTGGGTACTAAGTATTAGAGGGGTGTTGGAGGTATCCATAACAATAGGTTAACTTTATTGATCTGATCAGCTGCAAAAATTATTGGAGGAAATTTGAAGCACCTAAGAGAATAAGAATGACCTGATCAGAATTGTATACCTACTTTTATTTCAGATAGAAATCTTAATGGGATTTGTTGTAGATTAAAGTATTCATAAACCACATTAAAATACCAAAATCACCTTTTCCTTTATTTTTGCTATAATATGTTATACTATATGTGTGTGCGTGTGCCGTATGCACAGATATATAATATTTTACAATTTAGTGAAGTAAATAATTCAATCATTTATAATATCTTATATAAATCCAATTTATCCAAATCACTTTTTAGCAAAAACCTTTTATTGTGCATATATACATATAGAGCTATGTTTTATCTGTCCTGCAGTTTTCTTCAGAGCCAGTTTATTTTAATCTTTTTAAAAAAACTTTTTTTAAAATAGATTAAAATAAACTGGCTCTGAAGAAGACGGTAGAACGTATGTGTTTGTGTATATATGTAAAAAGTTTTTAAAAAGATTAAAATAAATTGGCTCTGAAGAAGACTGTAGGACAACTGAAACATAGGTGTAATTATATATATATAAAATAAAAGGTTTTTACTAAAAAGTGTTTGAAATGATTTGGATAAATTGGATTCACATTAAAATACTGTGTAGATTTTATAGTTGTTTGCAATTTATTAATTTTAGAGTATGTTTATAAATTCATGTGAGAAAACAAATAGATCATAACACATTTATTAATATAAGAAGCTATAATTGCTATCCTAATATAATTGACCTCTCCACACTTTAATGAAAGTATGCTCTATTTGAAACATATATATAGGATAAGAGTGTGGTCTGTTTTAATAATATTTATCAATGTTTAAGATTTGCATTGCAAAAGAGCATTGAGATTCACTCCTATAATTACATCTAATTTTTGTGTATATGTTTGCTCATTATATAATTTATTATACAGGAAGTCTTTTTTAGTATTATTAAATCATTTAAAATTAGTAATTTCCTCAGTAATTTATTATTTATAAAAATAGTAATTAATATTTAGTAAAAAAGAAATTATCTTTAATTGCTTGTTTATTTCAATATTAATTTAAAACAAACCCTTTTTAATATTAATTTTAAATGTGTATAATATTTGAAATACAGGCATTCTTCATATACCTGGGGCTTAATTGTAAATATAGGGGATTTGAACACAGACTTTCAAGCACCCTTCAATAATCCACACTATCTCATACCACTGGTATACATGACCACACACATGTAGAAAAGATAAATAATCATATATATATATATATATTGTGCTGAACCAGCACATCAGTTGATCCAGATCATTTCCCGCACATAAATATAATCAGTGCTCAGTTATATTAAGATAGCAAATCTTCATACTTTAATGGGCAGGCTTCAATCTACTCCAACCTCCAACTCTTCAGCCATCCATACTATTGAAAATCTGATGATGGAATTCCCAAATCCCATGCTGATGCCAATATTGTTGTTATGCCCATGTTGACCTCAAGTCATTCTGACCCCTCATGTATAGGACCTTATACATTTAAATACATAGAAGAGGAATGGGCAGGATGCAGGCTTAATGTGTAATATTTGAAATACAGGCATTCTTCATATACTTGGAGCTTAATTGTAAATATAGGGAATATTTAAATGTATATATTTTCTATAGCATTATTTTAGGCCGTAACATTTATTAAAAAATCAATTCAAAATAAAATGAGGGTTCTTTTGCAAATTTTGAAATTATTTTTGTGTGTCTATTCATACACAAAAATAATAACTGAGGCGACCATTGTGAAACTGCACTTGGAAGGTTGGAAGGCTCACACAAATACTGGATTACTTTGTTTCTCTTCAAAATTTATTTCAAAATTTTTGTTTCCACAAGTTATTAAGTCACTTTTTAAATTTGATGAAAGATTACAGTTTAGGATAGTGTTGTAAAGTGAGTAATTGATATTTTAATTTCTTATGTTAAAACTGTTTCATTATTTTTAATGATTAAGACTAAAAAAGTTTTTTTTTATTTATTTGAATATATAATTAATTATAGAATAAGTAAACACAACAATACTTCTGAATTTCAAAAGCAAATAACACTTTCATAAAAAAGGGGAATGGAATTGATTATATTTCTTGTCTATTTTAAATGTAATTATAAATTTTCTAAGGAAGATTCAAACCTATTTTGATTTGTAGTTAGTTAATAATACTAAATTGGTATAGATATTGAAGAAAACTCCAAAAACTTTCTGTGAGCCTTGTAGATTATATTTCAGAATTTGTCTATTATATTTAACATCATATATTCTATTTTATAATAAGCTAATAGAGGGCACTTAAAGATATATTCATTTATAATAATATTATTAAAAATTTACTAAATGACAATTTTGTACTAATTCTGTGGTAAATGTGCTATTTTTATATGAAAGTAACTTTGACATTTATTCTATGATTCTTGTATTTTTGTAAATAGTTTATATATATAGTGTAACCTTACAGCTTCTATAAATTAGCTATTATAAATTGAAAATTTTATTGACTTTAATTTTTATAGTTTAAGTAAATATATTCATTGCTGCTATATAATCAATATCATGTTTAATAGTTCCTCATACTAATTCTTAAAGAGAAAATATAATTTTATAAATCATTTTTGAATTGCTTCCCAAGTAGGTTATATGAACAGTGATTGTATTAATTAAAATATGTAAGCTTATATTTTTGATATTTTTACTAAGAAATAAAGCTGTCAAATTGTACAAATAAACAGACGTGGTCACACTCATAAAATAAGTAATTTAATATAGAAATATTGAATAGAATTATAAGTGTAACATTACAACACTAAAATATTTTTAAGAAAAGTAATTATATTTAGATTACATTTTTTATTTATGTGTAGAACAAACAATTCTTACCCTTAGTATGTTGTATGTTTGCAAAAGCTTACATATATTGAATTAAAAGATTGATTTAGGTACTGCACTGATTAAAAAATCTTAATGTCTAATATTTGCCTGGCAATAACCATGCCAATCTCTTCCATGTTTTTTTTTTTAAAAACCAAGAAACCCCAATGCATAAGAAGAAATATATTGAATAAGACATCAGTTGATCAAACAGTATAAAAGCTGAAGTTTGGAAAATCCAGACAGTGTTCACAAATTTTTATTGCAGTCAGAACCTAAACAGGTTCAAAATTTTAAATAGCCATTTGGGTTCCATCAACGTGATGATCCACTGAACAGCTAGGCATTTTGCTTTTACTGGTTAAAACTGATTTTTTCTCATCAGACTAAGAAAAGGATGAATGATGACAAAAAACCAGAAACCATCATTGATTAATTAATTCTTTATTTCGAGAAATATCATTTATTACAGTCAACTATTAATGGAAAATGGATAAATTGATTATGGGATGCTGTATCACAACTTCAACAATAAATTGCTGGATTTTTTTAATTGGAAGTAATAGTAAATAGCTGATATAATTGGAAAATTATATTTATTCAAATAAGTTGCTAATATTTATTTTCAAAATATGGTAAAGTGTTTTTTTTACTTCAAGAAAATATCCATATACATCTCAATATTGTGAATTTATCTTATCTTTGATTATGTAAGGAAAAAATTTAAATAATAATTTTTTAACTCAAATATGCCTCTATGATGTTATCGCTTGGAGAAGCATTGAACTTTGATTCAAAAATCAATGAGAATCACTTCTTTTGGATAATAACTTTTCCTTTGATCAGATATACCATCAGAACTATTGGCAACATGAATTAAAGATATGTAAATAAGTAGATTAATTATATAACTCAAATTATAGAAGAAATGGATTCCTAATCCTTTGGATAAAATTATAACATCTGTTCAAATGAATCACATTGCTGCATGTAACAAACTATGAATTTGTATCCAATGCTTAAAGAAATACAATATGGATTATCAATGCTAAATATTTAAATACCATTCAATGGATAATGAATTATGAAAGCTAAATATTTACATGCCACTCTTGAATTAAGGATTATTGAAGCAAATATTAAATATGATAGATGTTGAAGTTATAAGCAATCTTAAAATAGATTAACATGTTAAATATATCTTACCTTGGATTAGCAAGTAAGCTAAATGAAGTTAAGTAAGCTTGATATTCTGCTCCAGAAAGGATTATATTACAAATGAAATTAATTGTGCTTTACATCATCTTTGATACTTTTATATAAAATGTTTGTATATTCCCAAGGACTTTGGAATATTTTTCTATTATCAATATTTCATTGGGATAAACTTTAAATCATCATCATTGTTGGAAGATTATTTAATGCACTTTTTCATAATTTTTTTTTTTAAGTTAATATTATTATTAATGTAATCAAATTTTCTCAGATATTACTAAGCTCATGGTATAGGTAATATTTTTATTTAATATTGTTATTGGTGATGTTGAATGAGATTAAATATTATTTACCTTAGGTTTAGTTTGTGTAAATATAAGTAACTATTAAACTTATATAAAATTGTGCTAATATTGCAATTATTGTATATTTTATGGGTTCTTAAGTTTCAATCTCAAAGTTAAATGGAGTTAATCATCATTATTTAGATGAGTAGATTTGTAAGGAATATTTTATGCATCATTTGTATGTTAGTATTAATATTTTAAATATTATTTAGTATATAACAAGATAATGATCTGGTTATATTTTGTTTGTAGAATATCACTCTTAACATTTAAGCTTGCAAATATATCCAGTAAAGGATCTTGAGGTGAAATAAATAATCCCTATGTTGTAAACATTACTTAAGTATGCTAAGTAAATGTCTTGCTTATTTTAAAAGAGTGAAGTGATGTTGATTAATAATTGATAAGTTAGTGAAACAAACTAATTAAGGACTGCATAGAGCATTTATTATTGATTATTATGATGATGATGATTATCCTCAAGTATTTGAATTGATGGTTACTTTTTTGAAATAATAAAAAACCTATTACTATTTAATGTTAGTGTCCTCACAACACGATCTAATAATACACTTTTTATATACCAAGCTTGAGATTAGATTAGGAAACAAATATATTTATTAGGCATTTTATACAATTTTTTTATTATTATTCATTTTATTATTTATTTTATATTGTGTAATAAAGTAATTGTTAATTTTTTAATATTTCTCTTTTCTCATTATTAAAGAAACATTGTCATTGCATATTTATGATATAAAGATAATATTGGAGATATTAGATTACACATAAAATCTATGTGATTAAATAAATCATTATTGTATTGATGCTACCTGAAATACAAAGGTATTGGATAAGATGATGTATATAAAATCCATTTTGCATTATTGTATCCTAAAAATGCATAAACACACTGAATAGAAGTCAGTAAAACTGGTAATGATTATTTAAGGAAATATCAAGCATTTTCTGGGGTAGAATTTCAGAATGCCTTCCCTAACTTTTCCAATTGTGTAGCTGACCATAGAGCTGTAAATAAAGGAACACCTTCAAATTAATTTTGATTCTGTTTTAATTTATTTATTACTATCTAATACTGAAGCTAAATGTGTGACACTTACTTGATATAAGAAGAAAACTTGTCATCTAAATTGATTATCTCATAGAAATATTCATCTATGAATTAGTTGTAAATCTATTTACTACGATGCTCTGTCTGAGAAACCCTCATAGGACAACTGCCATGGAATATATCAAAAGAAGTTAAAAGGCAGACATTTAAAAATAATAATTTTAATGCATATATCCACATTCTAGGAGACAGAAATATATGTGAGCTCTTAAAGATATCAAGGTAATTAACTGAACTTACTGTTAGCTTGTCTTGATGAATTATTATAAAGCCACAAAGATTTTTTCTCTCACATAGGACTCTTCATATAAAAACAGGCAAAACTCTCCATACAGTAGTGCCTGTTTTAATAACAGTAATGTGCTAGCATAAGAAATAGTGATCATGTGATGATTAATGGTTTAACTCTTCATATAATTTTAAATGTAAATATATGATTTTTTTTGTTATTATTCTCTTTGCTAATTAAAGTTATTGTTATTGTTAATAATTTTGTGGCTTGTTTATTTCTCATCAAAACTTCAAGTAGTGGTCAAGAAATATAGTTGAATTTGCATAGAGACTTGATTTTTTTTATGTGTTATCTGTGGCTATATAAATGAGTTAAAATTAAAATTTGTACAGTCACTCCATCATGCACATGGTTGCCTATTAGTTAACTTTAAATTCTCTTAGACTTAAATTAATTTTTGAATGTTATGCGTTTTTTTATTATATGTGTTATTTGAACTTATTTCCAATTGTTTAAAAGGCAGTTACTATTACAATATATATATATATATATATATATATATATATATATATAATGAAAAAAGTTCAATTGGATAGGTGTTTAGATAATGTACTGAATAGGAATTATAAGTTAATTTACATTTAAAAGAATAGTAATAAGAGCCAATGTAAAGAAGCCAAAGAAGAAAATTGATGAGTAATTTTGAAAAAGAAATCACTCTGATTAAGCAGTTAAAGGACCTATCAATTTTTGTATGACTATCAGAATTTACTTAATAACAATTTTTATTCAATTTTGAACTCACACACACATTAAAAAAAATAGTAAAGTGTAGTAAATAAAAAAAATATATTATAATTAAAAAAATTACAGTAATAATTGTTAAATAAATATTTGTAATTGAAGTGTTATATTTATATTTAATCTTTCTTAATTAATTTGTCCAATTGCTCTATTTAATTTATGATTTTTATTTTTCCTAGAAAATAGCAACTGATAAATAAATAATTATTTTTTTAATTACTATACAATATTTATTTATTTAAATGTTATTAAAAAAACTAGAAAAAAATCTAACTACAAGACAAAAAAGATAAACTTTAATTGCTAAATTTTAATAGAATATTATCTAAAAAAAGTGAAAAGGGATGGGGGATTAACTCTTAAATGAGATGACATGAATTTTTTCATAAAATTAATAAATTTTTTTTTTGCTGATTATTATATATCAGTGCTTTGTTTAAAGGTAGAGTAGCATACTTTGGAGCTTATATTTGCATATGCCTGTAATACATTTTAACTTTGCTTTGTATATACAAATTATTATATAAATAAAAATAAATAGCAAAAAAATAAAATTGGATAAAATAGACGAAAGTACATTGTTTACAACTAATGAAAACTGAAATTTTGGAAAATATAAAGACTAATTAAAAAAAGTTTATGTTAATATTGTCATTAGTAATATTTTTTAAAATTAATAAGTAGCACATTGAAGAAAAATCAAAAGCAATTTTTTTCTTATTCCTTTTTTCATTGAAAATTAATTTTGATAAAATACAAAAGATAGAATATATAAGTGATATTAAATGTAATTTTAATGATGTACTTTTTGTTCAGACAAAAAGTTGTTTGAGATAAATGTGATGTGATGCACTGTGACTTCTCCTTATATGGACTCAGGAATCTCTCAGCAACTATGTCCAGAGTAACCTGTTAGCCACTTTACCTTTCCTTTCCATTCCCCACCCTAAGTTTTCCCACAATCTGCTCCATCCCATTTCCACAACATAATCATTGTCAACTCCATAATGTTTCATGATCGATTGCAGCAATATATAGTAATTGTAATGTGAACTATAAAATAAAGTATATATATACTTTTTTACAATTTTTGTTTTTTCTTCTGAATAGCATCTAGATGAATCAGTGGGATTTGAAAGAATGAATACGGAAATTTTTACTATTGTTAATATTTATCATTGGTATTTAATAAAACTAAATAGCAACACATATCTTATTTTTACAGCATGCTTTTGTAGAATCAAACTCTAAATTTTCTACCCAACTGCTTACCATCTATCAAGTAATCAACAGATACTAAATGGTAGTGTTCATTAAATTCACATCCAGTGCTAGTTTATACATATACTTATTGATTTTTGATCTTCATCAGCAAGGATCTTGGATTTTGTTTTAATATATCTAAAATTGCATCTTCTATTCAAACATCACTTTTAATTCTCTTTTTTATTGCCAGGCTATCAGCCTGAAATTTAAAAATTTATTGATGTTTTGAATCTAAACCAAGTTAATTGCTTAATTATAAGTGATTTGGATTTCAGACTGGTAGCCTGAT
Source organism: Epiperipatus broadwayi (assembly GCA_028023455.1). Taxonomy (NCBI): domain Eukaryota; kingdom Metazoa; phylum Onychophora; class Udeonychophora; order Euonychophora; family Peripatidae; genus Epiperipatus; species Epiperipatus broadwayi. Next base: position 8,591,010 of record JAQFVV010006209.1, on the reverse strand, counting down.
AGTAAAAAAAAAGAATAAAAAGTGTTTTTGGATGTAAGGTGCATTAGATCCAAAAGGTGAATGTTACTGGATCCTGGTTGAAGTTCATCAATGGCAAAAATTATCAAAAACTAGTCTACGGTTATGGATAGAGTAGCATTGGATATCGATTTATTAATCAGATTATCAGCAGTGGAAGAGAAAATTTATGTTTAATAAAGTGACAAAGAAAAAACAAATGGGAAATTTTTTTCATTAAATTGTAAATGATGTAAAAGTATTTAATATAAAGAACCTATTGTATATAATAGCTATTAAAATTAATAGCTTAAATATTATAATTATTTAATACTTACATTTAATAAAGTGAAATAAAAACAGAAAATACAAAACAAAATATATAATAAATATATATTCACTACATATGAAATTAATAGTTGTTGTTGTATACCAAAAACAATATCTGACTTTTATAAGATATTTTTAATATGCACATTAAAATAATTCACTCCTCAAAACTCTACTTCAAAATCATGTATGCAAGCATGAGTAATCAGTATAAGCCATACATAGTTGGCGTTACTATCTAGTACTCACTGATTAGAATAGAGTTTTAATATAAATATTTATTGTTATTATTAATATTTACTTTTAATATTTGTTTAAAGTTGTAACAGAATATACATACTTCACAGATGTTGGTAATTTATGAGATAGTAAGAAATGTATGGCAGAATTATTACTGCATGTCCTCTTAATCTGGAAATTTCATTAATCTAGAAAGGCTAGGAATCAAGAATTCTGTATTTCATCATCATCATTAGCTATTTGCAAATAAGTATGACCACTCCAACAGATAAAGCTAAAAAGAAATTATTATTCAATTTATTAAGCATGTAACAATAAATTAATAGCAATCCAATTATATTATAACTTTTACAAAACCAGTATTACATTGACTTAAAAAATTATGAAAATTCAAATTGAGAATGTCAACATTTAAAAATGGCTTATTTTACAACATAGTAATCTAATCATAGTTGAGTTTTTATAATAATTATGATTGTATTTTTTAATATAAAAAAGTCATCATTTCTTGTTATATCAGGAATTCTATAAATTATAACTAATTTCTGGTACATCTATTTTGTCTAAAATAATTTTTCTTAGAAATACTATATCATTCAACATTCTTATTTTCACAAGATAAGTATTACTATCCATAAATAATTGTGCATCTAAGTATCTAAAATCTTTTCATTATATTGTGCCATCTATTCTCATAATATTTTTTATCAAAATTCCAAACAGCAGAACAATTACTAATTGTTAGAACAAGTTTCATGTAAAGTAAATAAAAATATGAATGCTTATATAAGATCATTTTTGATTTACCTATGATCCCAATAATTTTATTGCATTTAAGAATAATTTCATTAATATGAGTTAAAAATAGAGAATTATTACTAACTTTAGATTTAAACCACTAAACATCACATGATCACTATCTCATACTAGCACATAATTGTTATTAAACAGGGCAAAACTCTCTCCATACAGTAGTGCCACCCTGTGCCAATCAAAGTAATCAATGGATGCCAGAAGGCATGTGCATAAAATCCCTATCTAATGCCTACTCATCCAAAATCCCCAGACTAGTTTCTGGCTTGTGGTCATCATCAGTGAGGAGCCTTGGATCTGAGAGCACTGCACCTAGATCTTAGGATTAATGCAACCCTCCAGCAACCATCTTTTATCTCCACTTAACTACAAAACTATGAGAATGAAATTGAAAACACAGTAATATTTTCAATCTAAGCTCACTAGCTTATATAGTCATATGGGGTCTGAACTCAATTTAGTACCATACATTTTAACATTAGACTTCTAAGTCTTTTTAATTCTATCTTTTATAGGAATAATAATATCATTAATAGAGTAATGAAAGAAGCTAGGTAAAATTTTATTACTAAATGAGATAAAGAATATTTTTTCAATATTAAAAATCATCTGATTTGTTTGATACTAATTCATAAAGTTTGCAATCTTAAATGGTCAGATAAATTATCAATCCCTGTTACTAGATTTGTAGACTTATATTTGTTGTAAGTATTTATTAAAATTATTCAAATTGAAATCAATCTCCGATAATGCACTATTTCTTAAATAGTATAAATTTCCACGCACTCGCCTGCCAGTAAGAGTTTAAAAAACTTAAATGAATCATTTAAGTTTAGAGTGTACTTTCTATATACACCGACTCTTACTGATCATGCTTAAATCAGGGCTTGAGTCTATTACGTGCCGGATGTTATAATTAAATATTCAATTGTACAAATTTATTTAACTCATCGTAAGAGAAAGGCAATGTCTCATTTTTAACCATTTACGATTAGACAAGCATAACTTGTAAATGTAAATCTATTATTATAAAGCACTGAAAATTTTGAAATTATTCAAACGGAAGTCATGTACTAGTAAGGATTTATGTTTTTTATTCCTTTTTAAATAATCAACTAAAATAAACTCTTCAGTTTTATCATTTTCACAGATTTCAGTATTTTTAAAATTCATATTAGAACTATGTTTAATTTTCAAGTCTATTAGATTTTTATTTCTATTTAAAATCACAGAATTGTGTTTGTTCACATTCACATTTTATTTATTTGCATCTGAAACAGAACTAAGCTTTGATATTTTAATTTCTTTTTTGTATTTCATTCTTTTTAGTCGCATTGTTATTTGTATGGCTTATTATTGTACCATTTCTGGAATATCTTCTCTAGCAATGCATTTATTTATTATGGGCCATTAAATTATTACTTGTCTAAGATGAGATTTATTTAATTCAATGAAACGGAATGATTAAACTCTCTAATTTCTGAATTAGCCTACGCATAGTATTTAATAATAAATTATTTTGTTTACACCAAATAAGTTATTACTTTTCTGATTCCATAACTGAGGATAGTCTATAATTTTCTTCAGTTATTTTTTCAAGTTTAATACATTCTATATAAAAAATATTTTTACTTGAATTATTGCAAACAATAATTAGTTATTTACTATGAATTATTTTTTTGCACTCATCACAGTGTTTGATATTCATATTTCAATTCTGGTAACGATTGCCTCCATTATATTTTTCATGTAAAATATGGCAGCACTTTTTAATATATCTGATTTATTAAAAACATAAGAAGAAATATTATCTTTCTTTACTCCAATACAATCTAGATGAAATCTATTATTATAGTTGTCATCAGAAGGAATAAATTTGACTTACACATCTTTGTTGAGCATAATATAGTAGCAAATAAAATACTGGAGACGATCTCTGAACCACAAATACATCCACATATAGAGAAAACTGGTCCATTCTGTTTATTTAATCTATATTCCGTATAATAATAATAATAATTTTACATTAATGTTTAGAATGGCAGAGTGTGGAAGCATGCATGCATATATATATACACCAATGATACAAATTACAATTTTAAAAGTTATGTAGTAAACATTAAGACATTAAAAAATAATTAACAAATGTATGTACTAAATTGCAATAAAGAATATATATATATGTTCATGTGAATACAATAATTATATGAAAAGTAAATAATGTAATTTGTATTTAAATATTTGTTTAAAACTTGTTTTATTACTTCTGAATTTTTAACATATAATATTATGTTTTTTAAAAATATATTAAACCTAATTATCTCAAATTTCTAATATGTATGCAGAGATCAGACAATACACTTATAATTTTAACTAGAAACTTATTATTTTTTTATTAATTTCTATTTTTTTTAAACTAGTAAATATATTAGTGTGTTTTGAGACTATCTGAGTATGTATATATATATATAGCAATGGAAACCATGGAGGAGTTATATGTAGTATATCTAACCTTGGAGTCATCAATATACTATTCCCTTTTGTTAAAGTTTTATGGCATACAAATATTTAAGCAAAATGAATATTTGTTCAGGAAAAATTTATTCTAAATCAATGGATGCATTACCAGTCTTAGATGAGTTGATGTCACGTAATAAACTCCCATTCCCATGTCTTTATTGTCAGAGCTGAATTTAAACTTTATTTGGAGAGTTGACTGGCAACCACACAAACACATATATGCGGGCGGGGTGGGTCGGCGCATGCATTGATTTTGGCGCCTGTCATATGTTGTTTACTAAGGTGACCCGACGTGTCCCGTGGCGTTTAAAAAAGTCTGATTTTTGAAAGAATGCACGATGTAATGCTATTTTTGATATCAAAAATAGCATAAAATTGATTGTTAAATTATATTTATTTCATACAAACGGTTTGTATGAAATAATATATAATTCTGCAATTAGATGTTAGAAAAATTTGCAGAAATTTTAAAAATAATGTGTTTGTTAAAATAGACAGAGTGATTCAAATGTATATATATAATAAATTAAAAAAAATAATGTTTGAGATTAAATTTTAAATGTTTAAAATAATTTTCGAAAAACTTTCTATTTTAATCTCAAAATTTTTTTTTAAAATTTCATATTTTTATTTGCGTCCTGTCTGTTTTTAACAACCCATTATTTTTAAAATTTTGCTAATTTTCTAACCCTAAATTTTGCAAATTTAGCAAATTTAATAATAAATTTACAATTTATAAATGAAATAATTTTAAAAGTAATATTACAAACTCTATTTAATTTATTATTATTAATGTACGCTATATCTATATAAGCGCTCCATATAAACCAAATTTTTAATCAGCCCCCCGGTCAAGGGTCCGTTTTACCAATGCTAAATTGGTCACTTTAATGTATCCACCTACATGTTATAAATATTAGTGTACAAAATCTTTCTAAGGGAAACAAACAAGGCAATGTAAATAAATAATTTTTAATATTAAAAGAAAATCAGTAAAGTGCTTCAAAACGTTTATTTAATATTTTATACCTTGACTCTTTATAACCTTGTATGTTGTTTTTTTCAGTTCTGCACAAATTCTTTTCTAGCATTAGCAAATTACAAGCTTTTGTGCTAGTTGTTCTCAAGTAAGTTTTATTAATTTTAACTTAGAAAAGTTCACGCTGCAACACTAACAGGTATGTTAATAATATTCTTAAAGCTATTGATAAGTTTGGCATAGATAATTATTAGAAACTATAAAATTAAGTGTTTGAAAGGGTTTTGAGAATTTAAAAATCCTTTTGAAAAATATCTCAAAAGCCATAATGAATAATCTGTAGCTATATCTTTAGTTTCAATTTCAAAATTTTCTAAATTTTGCTTTGTTGTACGCTCTTTTAATTTCTGTATTTTATATAGAAAATTGATTACGTGAGGAGTTCAAAGCGTTCTGTTAAAGAATTAATCACTACATCTAAAAGGTAAACTGTTTTTTTAATTTTCTTCGGTTTTGGGTGTTTCGTCCTGATGCTCGAATCAAATTGCGGTGTTGTCAACCTTTGGCAGTTTTAAATTCCTCCATCAACCTCTTCGCTAAGTTCATCTGCAATTTTGAGAATGTTTTGAAATTTGAATCTGTCGATTTCGTAAAATTTTTAGTTTGCGTCGTTCAAAGCAAGTGGCTCTTTTACATTTTGGAGCATTTACTGACGGTTTTTCTATTTAATATATCATGCCAAATTATTAAAGAACAAATAAATTTGTAATCCTTAAGGTTAGTGCAGAGTGTTGAGTTCTGTTGAATTCTATTAAAAGTTGTTGTTCTTATTTCAGGTGCATCATAAATTCACCCAACTGATACCGTGAGGCGGATTGCATCAATTCTGCTTTCCCATCGTGTTTCTGATGGTTGTTTTAGAATTAAAGTTTTAATAAATTTTAAAAGGATTGCCACCGTTTATAAGATGATGAAAAAATTGTATATTTTTGAACAATGCAAAAAAACCAATTGTATCTACATTGACTTTGGCTCGTATGATTAAGTTTAAAGAGAGCGCACTGGTACGTAAAATGCCGAGGGTTTTGGTTCAATCAATTTGAAGTCCTACCTTTTTGCCTTTCTGTTGGCCCCATTATCATACCCTTGACCACGCATGTCTTCATGGGAATCTTCCATTTTTCCAGTTGTTCAATTATTGTGTACTAAACCTGTCCAGTGGAATCTGTTATATCTATGAACTAAAAGTTTCCTAATTTTAAGTCCATTATTACAAAAACGAAGCGAATAATTAGGTCTTTGTTCAGTTTACTTGCTCTGGTGTACAATCTAAAATAATAGAATAATATTTGGTTTCTTTATCGATAATAAAATTGTTTCCCTAATTGCTGTCTTAAAATTTCCAATAATTCATTTTGGCTATCTTTGCTCAAATAATGTACTCTATTGTTTGATCTAGGGCCCTCTGAACATGATTTTCCATAACGGGATCAACTCCAAATAATTCAATTAATTTTAAAAATTTCGTTATTTTTTGTATAATTTATCAGTGTCCAGAATGCAAATTTTGACTACCAAGAATTTGATATCAATCGGTTCCAAAACCTCCTCCAATGTTTCTTTTCCATTTCATATAAATTTTGAGATTGCAATCAATAGTATTTTGTTTTTTATCTTTTCTCAGTTCATTCCAATTCAATAAACTTTTCATGTGAGCCATACTAGTTTCATGTCTGTGTAAAGTTGTACTTAAATTTCTCCAATTATTGTATCCTTCTATGAGGCTAGATTCAGTAGATCCAAAAACTTTGCAACAAAAGCAAAACACAGAGTTCAAAATTTGGAATAAATAAGCCATTTCGAAAACTACTTCTCGTTTTCCATTTTCTATTATAATATACATCAGAAAATTTGGCCGCATCGTTCGGATATATAATATCTTTCTTTTGAACAGGCCCCATTTCTACTAAAATAACACGTAGTTTGTCATCGATTTTATTCCATTCAGCTGGATCTTCTAAATTTGTCACATTTGATATGATTTGGACAATGACTGTTGTCCTTAACTGTTTCTTACTAAAATCTTGTTCAATATTTTCAACAGTTCCCTGTGATCTAGATGATGTGCATGGTTCTGGTTCTTGTTGAGTATAAGCTATTTCAGAAGCAGTTGATATTTTAAGATATTTATTAAGTGATCCACTTTGTTTTTTAATGTTTGCTATTTTTTCAGCTTGGGTTTACGATTTTGTGCACCGGATAGTTTTTTCTTAGTTTTTGATTCCATATTACTTTTACTCATGACACTTTAAAATAATTTTCAAATGTAATAAATAAATAAAACGGCTCTAATTTATATATTTACATAATGTATCTTAATACTTAAGATTATATATCGCTAATTTAGATGTCCAACACAAATTACTTTGGCAAAATACAAAACTCTATATGATGGAGGGGAAGAAGTTGTTTAACTTGTTTACCTAAAAAAGGCAGCTAATAAATTGGAAATATTCAGCCATTGACATTAAAAATGGTCAGGTTTTAAAATAACTCAAGTGTCCAGTTTTTTACGCTTGATTGAACATTTTAGTTTTACCATTGGCAAGATTTTCTTTTGTTATCATATATTTTTCTAATTAACACAGGGGCGATTGGATTTCAATAGAAAATTTCCTGGGATTATAATTATTGTTTACAAGTTCTTACTAAGATTTTAAATTGGATAAAATAAAGAAAGTATGTAATTAATTTGAAACCTAATTAGTATGGAAAAATAGACTTTTGAAAGATTAAAATATATAAAATAAAAAGAAACGAAAATTATATTAAGTTTACTGGAATTATATATAATATATATTACATAACGTTGAATATTTATATCAAATTATTATTTAAATAAAAAATTAGAAAATGTTTTATTTTGCAATATTATAATCGTTTCTTACGATTTCAAAATTATGTACATGATCTAATATATATATACGCATATACATACATAAGTTCTAATTTATAATACTTTTAGTGTGTGTTTATTTATATATTTGCTAGCAGAAAGTTACTTATAGTTTACTATAAGAGTACTATATATATATAAACATTACAATATGAAATTTGTAATATAATAAACTTTATGTTTAGTTTATTGTTCATGATAAATAATAGATTTGATTGTTTTATATTTTTAATATTAAGCAGAGCTTGTGTGCAGGCCTGCTTGTGTGTGTCATTTAATAAGATATAATATGACTTCATATGATTTTCAATAATCTACTCTCAATAATTTTTGTAAATAAACATTTGAGAATAATATTCTTCAAATGTGAGTATTTTTGTTAGTAGAGTTTTAATTTCTCAGGGATGGCGCCTTCTTTTTCAGATGCTAATCTCTCAGTGATGGCACCTCCTTCTGCCAGCGCCCGCATGCCTAGCATGCGTTGCATGCCCGCTTCCGCCGGCCCTGCATATATGTAAATTAATATATAGCTAAAAGTAGAAATTAAATATCAAAGGAAAGAAAAAAATTTAACTCCAGAAAAAAAAATTTTAATCAAAAAATAATTATAACATAAGATAAATTAGAAATGTAAATATTAGGGAAAGAGACACACATTCTTTATTTCAATTTTGTTTAAGATTGATTTCTATTTTAAATCCTTATTCATATATATAAATAAGAATTTGTGTGCACTTATTCTAATTTTCCCAATGAATTATTATTTAACTTTTAATATTATGTAGATCTGCATGCAGTACATGCTGGGCATTATCAGTCACAAAGTAAAAAAATATAATACCTTTGATACATTTATCAAAAAATAAGAATATATTCTAATTTCACACATTACTATACTATTAATACTTAGAAAATATTTTTAATTAACTAATTAGTTATAATATGTAAATAAATAAATAAATTTTAACATTATTGAATTTATAGGCTTTTATATACTAAATAATTTAATCTTCTCATCTTAATATATAAGATATATGAGCACAGACTTTCATATGACCCACCACTCTATCTCATAACACATACACTTGAACACATACATGTTGAAAAGATAAATAATCACCAATATACGTATTTCATGCTAAACCAGCAGTCATCAGTTATATGTGTTCAAGTGTATCAGTTTTATGAGATAGAGTGGAGAGTGGTGGGTCGTGTGAAAGTCTGTGCTCATATACCCTATATATTGCATATATTGATACAGGTATATAATAAGCCTGTATTTCAGTTCTTCTCATCTTAGTAAGTTTGCAAAATTTATATACATTTTAATAAAGTGTACTTAACATTTTTGATATTAGAATTTAATGATTGTGGGTCTTTTTTGTTTGACATCCCTTAGTAATGATGTATTTTCATGGTTTTTATAATTTTACAGCATGTTTTTGTTATATTAGAAATATTTTTCAATATTTTTCTTCATTGGATATATAATGTATACTTTTAAGTTATTTTCTGCATTTTTGAATATGAATAGGCAGTCTAACAGCTTTATTAGAAGTGTTTGTTCTCTATTTTTCTATAATTAATATTTAGAAGAAAACTTTTAATCCACGTAATAGGTTGATTTAGCCAGCCATGTTAATCAATATCCACATGACATGAATACTAAGTTATGCAATTTTTGACAAAAATAATATTTTTGTAGGATTACTTCATATAGCTTAACAGGAACTGACTTAATCATTTGGCTATTTTATCAAACTATCAGTTGATTTGTCATGTTTGGACATTTCAGTTTTTTCCACTTTTATTTAATTTCTTTTAGACTTAGATCATAATAAATGAAAATATAAAAAATTGCTTATATACGTATGTATATATACACATGTGTAATCTTATCAAAAATATTTCAATGTACCTTTTTTTAATGGAATTAATTTTAAAAAGCATTATCAATTTTAACATTTACGCTATAAATAAGTGCCAGGTTATTCTTTTCTAATTTGTAATTGATCATGAAATACCCCACACACGATGTATTTTCATGTTAAGATTTTATCAATTAAAAGGTTTTTTTTGTATTTTTTTTAAAAATTATATCTCAACTCCTCTATATATATTTTCTGCACTTATACATAATCTTCTATGTAAATTTTTTGCTATTTGTTAGTGTACTTTTAGTGATAATTAAATAGTCTGTTAATATTTAATAGTATACTATACATTTCATTAAAGTATTTTGAGTATATACATATGTTCAGATTAAGGATTAATGTAGAAAATCAAGGTGCAACTTTAAAAAAAAAAAAAGCAAAAGAACAAATATATTGTTTCCTTAGATATTTCATGGTAGTAAAAAACAGTTTATTTACATTTTTGGATTATTTTTTACATTTTTCTATGACATTTATGACAATGTTCATTTTATATTATATGGTCAATGTTTAAACCATTAAAATATCACATGACCATATTTTCTAATGGTTACACAAACTATTAAAACATTAGCAATTTTTTCCATACAATACTGCCACCTAGTGCAAGCTCTAGTAATCAATAGATGCTGGAAGGTTGCCCATTTTAATCTTTAACCAATACTCTTAATCAATATTCCTAGATGAGTTTTTAGCTTATGTTTTGTCTTGAATCTGGTAGAGGTATATCGGATCTTTGGATCTAATACACCCATCAGTACCCACCCTTTATCTTTTTGATTAACTATAAAGTTATCACTCCAAAATGAAAACATAATGTTATCATTCCAAGCTAATTTGCTTGTAGTCATATAGCTCTGAACCAGTTCACTATCTATGTTTTGGTGCCTTAGTTTTTTTAATGAAAACTACAACCTAGAAACTAGTCTCAGATTATTGGATAAAGGATTAAAATGTATAACCTTTTAGCATCTATTGATTATTAGAGCTTGTACTAGGTGGCATCCTTGTGTGAACAAATTTGCTATTATAATTTTCTACCATAAACATAAAAAACTATTCATGTGATGTTTTAATGATTTAATACAAATCCTAGCCAAATGATAACATAACTATAGTTATTAAAATACCAAAGACCTTAAAATATATAGATACTGAACTGGATTCAGGTGTATGACTTTACAAGCAAATTACCTTGGATTGAGAACATTATTGTGTTTCCATTTTGGAATGTTAGTGTTATAGTTATCCAAAAAAGTAAAAAATGAGCACTGAAGTAATGAATTAGATCCAAATATTCAGGGACACTTCTACTAAATCCAAAACTCTTCAGTGATGAAATTCATAAGCTAGAAATTAGTCTGAGGATATTGGAAGAGAAGGGACTGGATAGAGATTAAAATGCATAAACTTCTAGCATCTACTGATCTTGCATTAAATAACACTATTGTTGGAAAAATTTGTTATTGTTTTATGGACTTTCACATATGTAATTTCTTGTGTAAGCATTTTGATGTTACATAAAGTATTATTTCAGAATAGTAAATTTCTTAACTTTATAATTTTATGATAAAGGGGATTTTAAATATAAAATGAATAAATCTCGTTTCAATTGTTTTTATGCATATTTTGTAGTCCAATTGATTTTCTATTCTGAATACAACCATATCTAAGTATTTTATCAATTTATAAACCATTATTTCCTATAGCTATAGTTTAATTTAGATTAACTAATTGATTTAATTATCTAGAAGTTATAAGTGGGCATTTTCTTTATTTCATATAAGTATATCATGCCCTGCATGATTAGATAAAGTGATGGCAGAATGACAGAACAGTCAGCTCTGTCACTTATAATGTTCAATCTTTTATAAACTCTCCAGCAATGAACTGATAAGTTATTCATTTATATTATATTACAAGTATATGAAGCAATATTAATTCTCCATTCACCATCTTGTATATATTTTATGTCAACATTACTTCAGTAATTGGGTACATAATTATTTCTTAACAGTGTAATAAAATGAAATTACAGATTGTTTTTAATAACTCCATCACCTATTTTTTTATTCCTGTTACAATATTTATTTATAGTGCGATAATATTTTTAACAATAAATTTTAATGTATTTATGATAATTTTTTTTTATTAATGTTAATCTTTTTCATTATGAAAACAATTTATCTATAAATAAAATGCATCATAAAGATAAGACATAACATGATTGCAGTATATTAGAAAATAATAACTCAAAATAGTAATCATAAGTTATGATTGACAAAGGTTATTTATTAATAGGACTGAGGGCATGTTTCTGTAACCTAATTGTATATAAAAATTAATATGACATTTTAGTAAATTTATTTATATATAATATTAGACTAAAGTAATGTTTAATGGATTTTCTCAAAATATGAAAATAAAGATTGATTATGATGAGTTAGAAGAAGTTAATAGCTACAAATACCTTGGCCAGATTATTAATACAGATGGAAACATAATGGATGAAATTAATCATAGAATTAAACTTGGTTGGAGTGCTTTTGGTAGAAATAACTTGATACTAAAAGGAAATATGCCTATGTGTTTGAAAAGGAAGGTTTTAAATAAAACTGTTTTACCAGTTCTTACTTATGAATCTGAGACTTGGACACTTAATAGAAGAGCAATTCAGAGACTTAAGACCACTCAAAAAAGTATGGAGAGATGAATGTTAGGAATAACAAGAAGAGATCAAAAACGCAATATATGGGTAAGAGAACAAACAGGTGTTACTGTCCTCATTGAAAAAATTAAAAGATTGAAGTGGAGTTGGGCTGGGCATATTGCTAGAAGAGATGATAATAGATGGACAATTGAAATCTTAAACTGGATTCCTAGAGATTGTAAAAGACCCAGAAAGAGGCCACATGTGAGATGGATGGATGAAATAAGAAAGTGTGCAGGGGTGATGTAGATAAGAGAAGCTAAAGATCGGAGATGATGGATTGAACTTGGAGAGATCTTCATCCTGCAGTGGATTGATGATGATGATGATGAATATTAGTTCCTTATTTTTCTTCACGTTTTTTTCTAAAATCATAATCTACAACTATTTTTCTGTTTTTTTTTTTATTGGCCTCCTTATATAATTTTTTTATCATATCTTCATTATCAGCTTATCTATTGGCGAGCATAAACGGTATTATTTAAAATACTATAATTATGTTTCTTTTTCTTATGAATAAATAATAATGTAGCCTTAAAATAAAAAAAGTGTAAATGAACATTTTTTTAAAAGTAAATAAATCTCTTTCATCCATTTTACAAATGAAAGAGTGATTGATAGGCAGAATAATGTCTTTTTTTTGTGTGAGTTAATAAAGAATTATTAACTAAATTTCCTAAGGCTACATTTCCTTGCATGTATTGCACCAGGGAGAGAATAGTTATTTAAATAATGACAAACAGAAGAGGAAGCTAGGAAATATATATTTAGCTTCTTTGACATACACAGGATATATTTATGTGCACTTTTTAAAATTTAAATGTTTTTTTTACATGAAAAAAGTATAAAGGAAGAAGCAAATTTTAATGTTTATAAATACAGTACTAAAAAAACCACAAATTACAAAGACATACAATCAAAATACAAACAAAATAAAAAAATAAGTAGCATTACAATATAGATGCAATTTATTAATAATTTTACATAATCATTCAAAACATTATCCGTGTTTGTAAATTTTTAAAAAAAATGTCTTTATACTGTATATCTCTTAAGACTTAAGTCATAAAATATTTCATTCGCACGTAATTGTTTACGATAAAGAGCAAGATCTACCCATAACTCTTTGCATCACACATCAGTTGCTCTCATTCCAAAATCACATTTTTTATTATTAATACTTTAATAATATATATAGAAATGGTTAGTGCATCTAGTTATCATGTTCATGATCTGAGATTCAACTTCTTGTGAAACTTGGGAAGGGGGGGGGGATATAATTAAGGTGTACTTAACTATCTAGCTGCTCAAATGTTGGACATAAATGGCGATCTAGTTATTCATTTACTAGATGGTAAAGCAAAAAAAGAGAAAAACATAAAAATTATATCATTGTCTATTAAAGTATTTTTTTTTTTTCAAAATATGGATAATTTGAAAGTAATTTACCTTATCTCTGGATTTATTTTGAAGCTCCTATGCACTTTTATCTCCTTTAACTATTAAATGATTTTTGGAAAATAGAATTTGTAATACTGTATTTTATTTAGATTCATAAATAGTATCTTCTTACAATTTGAGTGCTTATAAAGTGTGTATGTATATATTGAGACTAAGAAACTCATAGTTTTCTTATAGAATGGATAACAAAAAAAAAAAAAAGCAGTAAAGATCTGTATTTAAACAAATATTTAACTTAGAATAAATTATAGGATTAGTTATGGATGTTATTTATATAAAAAAAATATTTTCTTGTGCATAATACAAGAAATTTATGAGAATCCAGGAAAAGATAATTTCTTTCAACAGACCTAATAATATAAAAGAACTAAAAAAAGAAAAGAAAATAATTTAATTCATGAGGGAAGTGGGTTAATTGAAACATTCTCTTTTTTCATAGGTTAATAAAATAAAGCTGTTTAAATTATAGCGTGTATATGCCATATATCAGCGGTCCCCAATCTTTTTGCACTTAAGAGCACATTCTATAATACTCGCCAGGTGGCGGGCACCATTTATTTTTCAATGTAAATTTATAGTTGGATGATATTGTTAATAATACACATAATCTACAAAAAATATATATTTCAAAAATAAAATTTTAACATTTGATTACAATATAATACAGTAATTTATAATAAATTTTAAAAATTAAATTTATTTGTATCAGATAAATAATTTTTTATTGTGTTCAGATAGAGGCGGGCACACGTAAAATGGTCTGCGGGCGCTATGGTGCCTGCGGACATAGGGTTGGGGACCCCTGCCATATATCATTTACATGTATCTGCATCAGCATTTAAGAAATGTTGTCTGTAGTATTCTTGTATAATTTAAAATAATGGAATTTTAAATAAAAATATCAACAATATTTAAGAATAGATAAAGCATTAAAATATTTTCTTATCATGATTTATAGTAAAATTTTAAGTTAATAATTGTATTAAACATATAGATAACTGATATTTAAACACTGTTAATCAAATTTTATTAAAATTTTAAGAAAAGAGGTTAATATTAAAAGTTATTAATCAAAATGATAAGTAACACATTGGAATTATCAAAAAAAGAAAAGAAATATATTTTAACTAAATAACAATCAGATTCATCAGTGATGCAAGAAGTGATTTTAAATTTTTAATTAGTTCTCTTAATTCACTTAGAATTCTGCCAGTTCTTTATATTTTCATTTATTATGGTCTTAGCCTAAAAGAAATTAAATAAAAGTGGAAAAAACTGAAATGTTCAAACTTGACAAATCAAGTGATAGTATGATAAAATAGCTATATGATGTGTTATATTTATACTTAATCTTTCTTAATTAATTTGTCCAAATTGCTCTATTCAATTCATGATTTTTATTTTTTTTAGAAAATAGCAACTGAAAAATAAATAATTATTTCTTTAATAACTATACAATGTTTATTTATTTAAATGTTATTAAAAAACTAGAAAAAATCTAACTACAAGAGAAAAAAATAGATAAACTTTAATTGCTAAATTTTAATAGAATATTATCTGAAAAAAGTGAAAAGAAATGGGGGATTAACTCTTAAATGAGATGACATGAATTTTTCCATAAAATTAATAAATTGTTTATTATTATTATTATTATTATCATCATCACCATCATCTACCAGTGCTTTGTTTAAAGGTAGATTAGCATACTTTGAAGCTTATATTTACATATGTCTGTAATACATTTTAACTTTGCTTTGTATATACAAATTATTATAAAAATAAATAGCAAAAAAATAAAATAGGATACAATAGATGAAAGTACATTGTTTACAACTAATGAAAACTGAAATTTTGAGAAATGTAAAGGCTAATTTTAAAAAAAAATTATGTTAATATTGTCATTAGTAATATTTTTTAAAATTAATAAGTAGCACATTGAAGAAAAATCAAAAGCAGTTTTTTTCTTATCCCTTTTTTCATTGAAAATTAATTTTGATAAAATGCAAAAGATAGAATATCTAAGTGATATTAAATGTAATTTTAATGATGTACTTTTTGTTCAGACAAAAAGTTGTTTGTGATAAATGTGATGTTTCATGGTTGATTGCAGCAAAACATAGTAATTGCAATGCGAACTACAAAATAAAGTATATATATATTTTTTACAATTTTTTTAAAAATATTTTTTCTGAATAGCACCTAAATGAATCAGTGGAATTTGAAACAATGAATATGGGAAGATGTGATATGTTGGAGTATTTCAACTCCACTGTATATTTATTTATTATATATGTTGGTACAAAGATTTGTACAGTTTACAGATATAAATAATGTAGATTGTGAGTTTATCGGTATATTATTTTTATTACAAATATACAGACATTTCGATTTGATCATACAAGCCATCAACTGGGTGATAAATAGAATACTAGAAAGTTAGTTGTAGAGATGCTGAAAACAACAATATATTTGCAATAAAATCATACATGGATGAGCCGACAATATATATATATCATGTACATATTAATCTATTTAAAATACATGAGAAAGTATTAGTAAACAGGATGTGAATCTGGCTAATACTTATAAATATTTAGATCTTGTAATATTTGAGCATTAAAGTGGCATATAAAGCAAAGCAATTATATTGATTTGATCAAACTGAAATCCTTTTTTATTTTCACAGCTGGGATTAGATGTTGAAACCATTCATCTCTGACTTCTGGTAATAAGGAAAATATTGGAATGAAAATAGGAATGAATGAATGGATTTTTTGATATGTTAAAGGGAAATAAATATTTTATAGTTTATTTAGAATGAAATTTAGTATCCAGCTGTATGAAATTTATAGGCACAGGCAATTAAGAAAAAGCTAAAAAAAAAAACAAACAAACAATTAATTAAAAGCATTTTAATTAAATTGATAAATTAGGTGTAGAGATATTTATAAAAAAAAATTGTGGGAACCATGAAAGTAAATGTGAGTTTAGAGCATCATTTGTTATTGCTTGCCATCTTTTAAAGACAATTTATTTTAATAATAATTGAATGATACTATAAATTTTAATGAATACAATACTTACATGATTAAGATTTTGTTATTAAAGAGTAATTCCAGATAGGAATGACTTGAAGAAAAAAAATATGAATTTATCTTTTGGTAAATGACTAATTTCATAAAAAAATTTAGACAAAATTATCATATATGTAATTAAAGAAGTTTAACATTAAGGAAATGAGTGAGCAAACCATTAATATTTTTTAACTTCCCATGTTAGAAAAAACTTTAAAAATAATTAATTAACATACATAATTCCATGGTCAAATTTAATTCTGAATATTTATTTAAAATACAATCAAACATACAGAAGATTTTTTATTTTAATAATGCATATATAAAAATATTCCATTTTCTAGAAAAGAATATAATTCCTGGAAAAGAAAAAGAGAAACTTGCTACAAAATGGATAAATAACATTGAGTCCTGGAATCTCTAATAGATGTTACACCATTCTGCAAAAATGGTATTAATACATTAGTAGACCAATGATCTAATGACATAATTTATTTAATGTTGGTTTTATGAAATTGTAGTTTAATATTTTTTTAAAAATATTCTTATGACTCGCTTTTGTTGGACTACTTTTGGTAATAAACCAATTATATTTTGCACTGAAAGATAAATGTCTACAAAGATGTAAGTGAATGGTTACAGTATAATATGATATCAGGATCATTTATCTACTCAACAAAAATGAGGATTGTTAGTCATCACTAATGTTGTATTAGTTTTACTTTACTCTCATTTTTCTTGCATAACTTTTATGATTTGTTATTTTATTCCTCCTCTTGCATCTTTCCCACCTCAAAACTTAATGCAGATCTAAAGAAATCAATCATCTCCCATCTCTCTAGCCATTAATATGTTGTCTAAATTCTTCAATAACCAAATATCAATTCTCCTAGTTTTTTAAAATATATATTCAATAAACATCACATGACCACCTCCTCTTATGCTTGTGTATAACTGTTGTTAAAACAGCCCAAACTCACTATAAATATTGCCACACACAGCAAGCTAGAGAAATCAATGGCTGCCAGAAGGCTTGTGCATAAAATCTCCATCTAGTGCCTATTCATCCAATATCCCCAGACTAGTTTCTGTCTTATGGCCTTCGTCAGTGAGGAGCCTTGGATCTGAGATCTAGATGCAGTGCTCTCAGATCCAAGGCTCCTCACTGACAAAGGCCATAAGACAGAAACTAGTCTGGGGATGGGGATTTTATGCACAAGCCTTCTGGCATCCATTGATTATTCTAGCTTGCTGGGTGTGGCAATATATATAGTGAGTTTTGCCTGTTTTAAAATATATATTCCTTATGTATTTTACATGTTTTATTTTATTTTTATATAAACTAAATTTTCCACCCTCCACATTATTCCACTTAATTACCCATTGCTTAGATTTAAAAATCATGTCTTTATTTTAAATCTTTTCCCATACATTATCCTCTATATTTTCAGTTCTGATAAATTTTTACTTTCATGTAGCCTTAATGCATTTTTCTGTATCTTTCTAAAACATTTTTTGATCCTTATTCCATTTCCATTCCAATGTACATAATGTTTTATTCTTAATATTTTCTTCGCCTTTTCAATTCATTTTTTAAACATGTATTTAGATAAAAATAAGTATTAAACAATCTAGCATACTTTACCATACTTTTAATCCATCTTATCTCTTTTTATTCACTGATAAATGTTAATTGACCAAAAAAAAAAAAACTAACTTAATCTTTATGTCTTCTTCCTGGCTGCATATATCAATTTTTATAAACCCTATTACTATTTTATCCAGACATATTAGCTTATTATAGGAAAATAATGAGAAACTCTTAATTATTACATTTTTAATATATATATATATATTTCAAGGCTTTCTCCCAAATATACTTTTCTTACATTTATTTTATGTTTTAAATAAGTATATCTACAGTTTCTGTATTTAAAACCCCCCAACATTTATTTTTCAATCACCCCTTTATAATTTATTAATATATTTTTTATTCTCAGCAAAAAGAAAATTCTCATCAGAAAATAATAAAGTAATTCTTTTAAAAAAATAACTTTTATCTGGAATCCTATATACCACATCTACCATTTGTAATTCATTGTCTAAATTCTGTAAAAATGGAATTCTTGGATAGTGATTTCTTTTGTCTTTGCAACCATTCTGAAATTGGAGACTAAATAGATACCAGGTGGCAATAGTTACTTTTATATGATTTATATGAGTGCATAGTTAAGGATATATAGAGTTTCAAAAAAAGGGGGAAGAAAATAATGGTTATAGGAGATATGAATGGACATATTGAAGAAATTGATGTAGATAACAAAAATGGACAGTTTTTGAAGAATTTTTGTCAAAAAGTGAATTTGAGCATTGAAAATTTATCAAATATTTATGAGGGACAATATACATGGTCTAGAAATAATATATTTCACACAATAGATTATGTATTAGTACAGAAAGAGAGTAAAACTCTCCATACAGCAGTGCCATTCAGTGCAAGCCAGAGTTCAGACCTATATGACTATATAAGCTAACGAGCTTGGATTGAAAATATTATGTTTTCAATTTTAGACTCATAGTTTTGTAGTTAAGTAGAGATAAAAGATGGCTGCTGGAGGGTTGCCTTAGATCCTAAGATCTAGGTGCAGTACTCTCAGATCCAGGGTTCCTCAAGCGATGAAATCCACAAGTTAGAAACTAGTCTGGGGATTTTATGCACTAAACCTTTTTGCATCCATTAATTACTCTGGCTTTGCACTGAATGATACTACTGTATGGAGAAATTTTTTCTGGTTTTAACAGCTTTTCGTAAGAAATTGTGATCATGTAATGTTTAGAAAAAGAGGGAGTGAATAAAGTAGGGAAAATTAAAGTGTTTGATAATGAAAAGAGAGTATGTAATAGTGATTATGAATTCTTTATAATAGAAGTGGTTAATAAGATGATGGAAAATAGTAGTAAAGGTAGAAAGGATCATGAAAGATGTGGATGGAGAATGAATGATAAGAATAAGTTAGAAGAGTATAAAAGTTGACAAAATCATGGAAGAGTTGGTTGGGGATGAATATAAGGACTGGCATAGTGAAGTAGAAAAAGTGGCAAATAGGATTTTTGGTGAGAATATTCATAAGAATGAAAGTAATAAAAAAAATGAGAGTTAGTAAATGTGTAAAAGAAAGAAAAAAAGCATGCAGAGAATATAAGGGTACTATTAAGAACAAAGAAAGCGAAAAAGATTAAATGGGTAATGTATTTTAAAAAAAGATGTCTAAAATAGATAATTATATAGAGAGAATGAAATTAAATAGTAAATTGTTTGAAGATATTAATAAAAGTGGAAGAGATGGGAGTAAAAAATTTTGGAAATACATTAAAAGAAGTGATGTAGTATTTACTAGATGATGGAATAGAGTGTAGCTCTAGAGAAGAATTAGAGACAATCTTAAGTATGTAATGGATATAGAAAAGATATTAGATGTGGAGAACAGAGTGATAACAAACATGAAAGCATATAGTAATGGAAATATTAGGCTTACTGAAAATGAACTGAATGAGCCAGGGAAGAAATTGAAAAGTGGGAAGTCAAGAGGTTTAGATGGACGGGCAGCAGAGATGGAAATGTATTTAGGAAATAGGGCAAAATTAAACCTATTATTATGTTTTAATAAAATGGCACAGAAGAGAGATTTTCCAGATAGTTGGAGTAATAGATGCATAACAGTACTATTTAAAGGAAAGGGTAAGGATCATAGAAAATTAAGCAATTATAGACCGATAGTGATGATGTCAGTGTTATATAAAGTTTTCGCATACATGGCAGCTGGAAGTTTTTAAAATGAATGGAAGAAAATAATATAATGGGATAAATGTAAGGAGGTTTTCAATCAGATAGGCATATAGGAGATAGTTTATTTGTAGTTATGTAACTTATAGATATGAGTAGAAACACAGATAGAAAGTTATATATAGTTTTTATAGATATAGAGAAGGCATATGATAGAATAAATAGAAATAGATTATAGGTAAGTTTAGCTAATTTGGGAATGGATGGAGATTTAGTGGATCTTATTAAGAGATTGTATGAAAATAATTACTATACGTATCAATTAGGAAATATAGAATTAGTTAAAATTAAAAATGAGGCGGGGCTAAGGCAATGATGCCCTATGTCACCTATTTTATTTTTGTTGTATTTGAGAGAAATGGAGAGAGCAATAGAAAGACTAGGAAGAGGGGTAGAGATACCATTAATAGGTAGGAGGGGAGTGTATACATTATTGGGTCTTTTATTTGTGGATGATGTCTTCTTGTATACAGAAAGTAGGGAAAATATGGAAATTATGCTGAAAACATCCACAAGAGTGGCTAAAGAGGTAGGGATTAAATTTAGTGAAGAAAAATCAAATGTAATACTGGAGAAAGAGAAGATAAGGAATTTTTATTGGGGGATCTAAAGTTATGTGTGGTGCATAGGTATAACTATTTAGGATTCATCTTAAATAATCAGAGAAATTGCTTGGATGAATGGGAGGAAAAATTGATAAATGAAACAAAGAAAAAAAAGGGGCTGATAAAGAAATTAACAGGGTATTCATATAACAAATATGATGTAGCTAGAATTGTAATTGATAAATAATTGCTTTGTGTCTATATTTGTAATAAGTAAAATATATGCAATATATTACACACAAATAAAATGATAGAACATAAAATAAACAAGTAAATGAGTGAAATAATAAAAAAATAATTGGCTATTGAGTATATTTGGCTAAGTACTTTAAAAGGATTACCTTTATTATCAAAGCCATGTGTGAAATGAATTGCAGAGTAAAACTTACTACGAGAAATGCAAAGTGTATGCAAATTGTTTGCCATTTTTTGGAAATTCATAACATGTATCTCTTTTGTTCATCAAGTTACAGTCCATGTTAATAAAGTATACCTCTTTGATATTTCTTTTTAAGTCATAGCGCTCCCTGCACACGACTTGAGGGTTGTCAGGAATGCAGGGGTTGCCTGTGGAAGAACTGGAGGAGAGTGATAATAGTAGGGTTAATGTATGGTAACAATGCATTATGTGTTAGTAAGGAGTGTTAGATTACTTAGAAAAAGTATAAAGAGAAGTAAGAAGACATGCATTAGATGCAGATGTGTGAACGGTAAAGGAGGCAATTCAAGGAGAAATGAGATGATCAAGTTTTTATATGAGAGATGCAAAGCAAAATGTTCAGTAGACTGCAATTTATGGTTAATGAGAGAATAGCTGAAATAGTATTTAATTGGATTATGAGTAAATGACAGGCAACAAAATAGGCGAGAGAGGTAGTACAATACGTAGAAGATTTGGATAAAGAATTTATGTCAATATACTTATACAAAAGATGGGATGATTGTGTTAGGAAAAATGTTGAGTGTTATAGTGGCAAGGAATGGGATGGAAGAATAGGATTAATAAAAAATGGGAGAGATGATGAACTAGTATGGAAAGTAAAAAGAGTTTAAATATAAATAGAAGTCAACAGATTACAGCATGTGAGTTAATTTATGATAATAGCAAGGAAAGTAGTTTACTCTTTAAGTCTCGAACAGAATCTTTAGCAACAAGGGAATATACACATAAATGGAAAAATGTGAGTGATTTAGTCTGCAAGTTGTGTAAAGAAGGCATAGAAAATGCCAGAAAAAATTACAAAATATTAGGCATCTGTGTTAATTGAATGTAAAAGCTGCAAGCAGAAAAGGTACAAATAATGAAGTTGTGGAAGAATAAATATAAACAAAATGACTATACAAAAAGTGGGTTTTTGATTTTTATGCTAGGTTTGAGAAAAGATAAGTGGATTTAGATATGAAGACCATGGAGTTGACAAAGATTATATTGAGGAATGTGAGAAAAACAGGGTGGGAAATGGAAAGAGAAAGTAAGTTGGGTAACAGGTTTCTCTGGACATAGTGACTGAGAGTTTCCTGACTCTGAAAAAGGATAAGGCACTGTGCATCACATCAATTCAAAGTTAATTAAAAAAAAAAAAAAATTACATAAGAGTCATGGTGATTAATTTTATATAAGAGTCATGGTGATTAATTTTAATTACATTCAATTTAATCAAAATTGACTCATTTTCATCAATGCTAATGTGTATACCATTATAAGAAATCAGTTTTTGTTTAAACAATGAGAAACGCTGTGTGTCTAAATATGTAAAGATCTTTTTAAAGTGTATGATTTAACTCTAAAATTGAAAGGCTAGAAAACATTGTCTTAAGAAAATAGTAAGCGATGATGAAGTATCTCTGACAGTAATCAAGAATCATTCATTATGTTAAAAGATTTTTTATTTATTATAAAATGAATCAAATTATTGAATCTGTTAACCTTTTCAAATATATAAAATAAATTATCAAAAAACAAATATATAAAATGATTTTGTTTTTGAGCTCAGGGGAAATAAACAATCTATCTAGATGATAAACACGCTAGTTGTTACTATAGGAATGATGATTATTACATTTTCAGGTTAAATTTAGAACTGAGAAGTTTAGTTTGCTTTACATTAAGTAAATAATGTTTAAATATAATTACACTGTACTTAAAATTCAAACTTTAAATAAATAATAGTAATAAATATTAACCAATTATGCTTTTAACTTATTATATAAATTGAAAAATGTAATAAAAATTATTTGCATATATGTATGTAATCTTGGGTAAATATAAACTATTCTTATTTAAAAATATTTATGGGCATGATAAAATGTTATTGGCTACTTACTTTATAAATATTTCTAACTTTTTATTTATGTTTGTGGGTGTTTGTATATACTTTCAGAAATTTAAATTTACACTAGAATACTAAATTTAGTTCTCATTTATTACAAAGATTTTATTGCATTTATTAATATTATATACATACAACTTTTAAATTGTATGTGATTTTAAAACATAATAAGACATACATAAAATGTAAATGGTTCCCAAAACGCATTATTGGAAAATCTTCCTTCATCAGTTGGTCCAGATTCTTATTCGCACATTTCATCATCATAGCTTAGTATTATCCATAGCAAATGATTACAGTTCAATTGTAAATGGGACACTACTTGAATGCCTTTGTTTGACAGTAGGTATTAACTATTTTATTAAACTATACATTTTTATTTAGTTTTCAAGCCAAATATAAACTGTAAACTCAGTTGAAGATTAATATAATACTTATTATACATGAATATTATTTATTTAACATCTTCCACTAACCTCATCTTGCCAAACTTGGATTAACTTAAGACATATTCTTTCAAAAATGTATTTGGAAATCATTAATTTTTTTTTCTCATGTGTCATAGCATCAGCCGGGAAGCGAACTCGCTAACCTGGGACAACTGCTTATAAAGCAACCATTGCTGACCTCTCGACCTCCAATGCTTGACAATCTGTCTTTATCTATATGTGATAAGAATGTATAATGTATGGAATATACCACAGATAATCAGAAAAAGAGGAAGATGTTAAATGAATACTATTTGTGTTGGAATTTAATAAGTAATTTATCAATCTTTAACTGAGTTTAAAATTAATATTTACAATCTAATAAAATGATTAATAAATAATGTCCTAGATAATATCATCGAAATGAGAACTTTCAAAGAATGTTGACTTATATAATAAATATAAGTTATTATATGGTAACTATAAAATTGGTAGTGTTGTGCTATTTGAATATAAAGTAGCAAGAAAAGTTATATTTTCAAAATGAGAAAATGATATTAAAATTTGGTTTAGTGAGGTCATATGACTAGATCTTTTAAAGTTTTATTTATCCATGGCCTCTTTTCACTCATTTGGCCTCATCTGAAGATTTTATGAGTTTGCAATTTCTGGATATTGTAAAAATAACAGTTTTGTTTAATTTTTAAAATATATTTATAAAAGAAGTGGAAAACAATGCTATATAATTTCTTCGTTTTGTTTTTATTACAAATATGTCTCTTCACTTGTTTTTCTTTCATCAAAGATTTTAAGAAATGATTGTTAAGGATATTCAGTCGTCCAATTAAGAAAGGAGTTCATATAAAAGTTTTATTATGTGGATTGATGACAAATTTATTATTAATAAAAATTAAAAGTTAACTTTTCTTATATACAATTTAAACGTAATATTTTACATTACTATTTTTTTTTCATGTGTCATAGCATTGGCCGGGAAGCGAACCCGCTAACCTGGGACAACTGCTTGTAAGGCAGCTGTGCTGACCATTCGACTACTATTAATAGGAAATAACTTAATTTTTCTACAAAATGAATGAATTCACAAAGTATAAAAGTATGAAGCTTTTGAATATTATATACTAAGTTATCTGGAGTCAAGTGCCACTGACTTAGCCAATTCCACAAAAATTATGTAAGAAAGAGCATGTCCTCAAGCAGAAGTTTGAATGCAGTCTTGAATGAACGTATCATTTAAGCATGACTGTTGCAAAATAAATAAATCATCAACTAAATAGTTTAACAGTAAGAAACAAGATACTGATAATATCAAAATATCTTACTTTCTGGGCACATGCATTAAAAAAGAGAAAGGGAGTTCATTCAGTTTATTAATTTTTTTTTTGGTTACTTTATATAGCTTGTAGATATATTTTTTATTACAATATTTGATGAAAGAAAAAATTATTGTAATTTTATTTGTAAAAGTTGAGAAAAACAAATTATTATTTGGATGTCTTTTATCTCAGAATTAAATATACTCTATTTTTTTTCATTTTGTTATAGGGGAAAACAGCTGGTTTTATGTATCACTTAGTAAAAATTATTTGAATGATAAATAAATCATTAAAACATAATGTAGTCATATATATTCTAATATTCTATATAAGTAATCTTATCTTGCTATACTACTGATTTATAGTTTGAAAAAAAAAGAAGTGATTAATTAAATTAAATTTTATTATAATTAAATATTTGTAATATATCTTTATTAATCCATATATTTGGTCTCTATACTTATGTTTGTGATAAGTTAAAAGGGAAAGAGTTAGGAAAACTCATATTTGTTGCTAAGGCAACAGAATAGGTAATCTATTATTAGAAGATGGTTATGATCTTGGCAGTCTTGCATTTTTCTGCAAGTGATGC
Source organism: Epiperipatus broadwayi (assembly GCA_028023455.1). Classification (NCBI taxonomy): domain Eukaryota; kingdom Metazoa; phylum Onychophora; class Udeonychophora; order Euonychophora; family Peripatidae; genus Epiperipatus; species Epiperipatus broadwayi. The sequence continues at coordinate 8,564,863 of JAQFVV010006209.1, read as the reverse complement.
CTAATATGATATGATTGAAAATCAATCCATGGAAAATAAATTAGTTTCTGTATTGTCTTTAAGGTATTGTATTGGTTGGTAAAGTAAGAAAGATGAGATTTAATTTATCTTCAGATAAACCATGAAATATGTTTGGACCTTTATTCTAATTTTTTGTATGATTATGATACATTTGATATTCCAAATGAGGTCTGGTGGCCATTTTCAATGAAATCACTTTTTCAGAGGTATCAATGTATAACTTATATAGATAGCATGTAATAAAAAACTTGTCCATTACATTTTAACAGACCATCATGGTCTACAATTAGTCACTTATTATTATGTATTACTACCATCATGTTCCACCCAATATTCAATATATATATAACCAAATCAGCTGTCTGCAATAAAAAAAATCTGAAAGAAACAATAAATGATAAGGCATTACTTACCAGATAAGCTAACTGCTATTTGGTGAGGATGCAATTATATGGAGTATAACTGGATAGCTGGCTTGGATGGCTATAGTGTAGTATGTTAACATTTAATCATAGAATCCTATAAACTAATTGTTTCACTTTCCCAGCCAAGAACACATATCATTTATAGTCTCTAATTAGTATATCTAAATGCAATACACATTACCTATATATCTATCTGCAATACACATCACTAGAATTTGAATAGATAGCTAATAAATTTGGTAATCTTTTCACTGATCAGTTCATAATCAACATAGCTAGCCATTCAATTACTGAGTGGTAATTAGTAGACAGTTATTTCACCTGAAAGGTTAAAATCCTATATTAATCTTAATTGGTCAGATAAATTGATAATTAAACCTGATACAGGCCCTGAATCTATAGTTCATTTTTTAATTTTTTAATCATAGGAAATTTTGATATTTTCTGTGATAGAGTAGGAATATTACTCAGATAAACTACAGCAGATTTATTTTCAACTTAACCTTCAAAATTAAATGACTAATATTTTCATTTATTTTTATTTACATAATATTCTAAAAAGAAAACTATCATTTACTTTAAAATCCCATCTAATACATGACTATATCATTTTCAGCTTCCTTAATTTCAACAGTTTTCAAGAATGTAAACCATATATTTAATACAAATATACTACTTACTATACATATCTGAAAAATTGAAAAAAGATATATATTATATCTTAGTAAAATGCATAAAACAATTTAAAAATTTATGAAAATTTTTTTAAAACTGTAAAACACTATAATTTAAATTTGAAAAATTATTTCTAACTTTTTAAACATACATTTATAGTAAAATTATTTTATTTATCCAATCTGAAAACTACTTTAATAAATGGATGAAATATGGGGAGCTAAAAATGTTGTAAATGTTCACATATGATTGATTTATGAATAATAAATAGAAAGTTTTTTAAGTAAACAATGCGTAATTTCTCTACCCTAATATTTTGGAATGAAAAAAGTGGTAATTAGTTTTCTCCAACAAAAAGAAACAAAATGAATAAACTAGTCGGAGAGAATCATGGTAGATGTTAACTGAAGACATAAATAATTCAAAATCATGTTGAATCAAAATATTTTGTAACAGTGATTTTAAATCTCTTATAAATCCAAATAAAAGCCATTTATAAAATGTAATCATTATAAGCTATCTTTATTAGTTACTTATCATACACCTTATAACTATTATATTTGTCAGCCTATTTGTCTTATTATTATTATTGTATTGATAAAATGGCCAACATTAAATTTTTATGCAATCAAAAAGTGTTTATACCGATCACAGATTTTGGTGATTGGTTTTTACATTTAAGACATTTGGATAGAAAACATAGTTATATATATATCTGTGTTTATTTCAATATTTTTATTGAGGAATAGGTAGTAATAGTAATCGTATTGCTAGTTGCTCAGAAAGGATCATGATCCTAATAATAGTTAAAAGACTAAAAGTAAAAAAATACATGTATTGGTAATCAAAACAAAACAAACAGGTTAAAGGATAAGTTACAGTACTTTTTAGACAAAAGGCTGGAACCTTTTTTGGAACTAGATGTTTTAATAAGCCTGCATTTTGCCCATTCCTCTTCTATGTATTTAAATTGATACTATCCTATACATGAGGGGTCAGAGTGACTTGAGGTCAACATAGGCATAACAACAATATTGGCATAAATAAACATCACATGATCGCGATTTCTTATGCTTGCTTATAACTATTATTAAAACAGGAAAAACTCTATACATATCGCCACTCAGCACAAGCCAGAGTAATCAATGGATGCCAGAAGGCTTGTGCATAAAATTCCCATCTAGTGACTATTCATCCAATATCACCAGAGTAGTTTCTGGCTTGTGGGTTGCATTAGATCATAAGATCTAGATGCAGTGCTCTCAGATCCAAGGCTCTTCACTGATTAAGGCCACAAACCAGAAACTAGTCTGGGGATATTGGATGAGTAGGCACTAGATGGGGATTTTATGCATAAGCCTTCTGGCATCCATTGATTACTCTGGCTTGCACCGAGTGGCAATACATATAGAGAGTTTTGCCTGTTTTAATATTGGCAGTAGCTTGGGATTTGGGCATTCTATCATCAGACTTTCCATGATATGGATGGCTGAAGAGTTGGAGGTTGGAGTAGATTGAAGCCTGTCCATTAAAATATAAAGATTTGCTATCTTAACATAAACTGAGCTCTGATTATATCTATATGTGGGAGATGATAATCTGGACCAACTGATGAGTGCTGGTTAAGCATGAAATACATCTATTGTTGATTATTTATTTTTTCTACATGTGTGTGGTCATGTGTATCAATAGTATGAGATAGTTGAAGATTGCTTGAAAATCTGAGTTCAAATCCCCTATATTTTTTAAAACAAATATTTTTTTTTTGTTAAAGGATTTGAACAGATTGCAAAGATTTTATTTTTATTAATTGTCCTAATGTATGTTTTTTTATTATTTGTAATAATGTATACATTTTTATTAATGATTTTTTCTTAAAGTTTTTGATAGAGATATGGTTTATTAGCTTCATTTAAAATTTACCTGAACCTTTATATTGTTTACAAAAATTTTCAGATAATAATAAGGTTGAAGAACTTACTGCATTAGTAACATCTCTCTTCAAATCTAGAAATCACAATATAAGTAATGAATAAAATTGTACATTAAATTGCAGATAATCCAAATCTACATAAACTGTTATTTTTTTTTTTTGGGGGGGGGGGTGTCTTTTGATAGGAACATTAATTTTTAGTATATCAGACCAGTAACTGCTTTATGTTTTTATTACAATATTCTAGCTGGTAGCTTGATACTTTCAAATTGCCATAAGCTCAAGTCAATTTATTTGTATGGTAAGAAATTGATTGATTTCAGTTATTAGTTAACTAAAAATACTCAAAAGCTTGAGATATGCAATTTTAATATGAAAAGGTATAGGAAAAACAAACTTATACTTAATAGCACTAAGCTAGTTTTCGGTGAATTTTTGCCAGAATCATTAGCTGGCTTTCGGTGAATTCTTGGCAGAATCATTCTGCTCTATGATTCTGGTGTGAATTCACCGAAAACTAGCTTAGTGCTATTAAATATAAATTTGGTTTTTCTTAGCCTTTTCATATTAAAATTGCATATCTCAAGTTTTCGAGCATTACATACTTATATGAAAAGATCTTAATGTTTGATATTTAGTTAACTATAGGTACATTTGTCTTTTGGGCAAAAGGATAATAATAAATTTGAGAAACAGAATAAAAGATGGGACTGATTCTAATGTAAAATAGCTCCTTAAATGAAACCAGAAATTTCCGCCCAGAAACTTCATTAGCCAAGTTAAATAATATCCTCTCTCCCCAAAACCATTATATACTATAATAAATAGTTAAGATTTTACTTCATTAACGCTTAAATAAATTAATATATATATGTGCTCTGTCACAGTTAATGAAGCTATTAATAAATTGTCAAAATTTTTACTGCCAAGCGCTTTCGGGACAATCTACAGTCCCATATTCATGGTGAGTTATTCTGTTAATAACTGTAAAACTATGCAAATTTTATGCAAATTTATATGCAGATGTTACGTGGACCATTTACGAGATAAGGAATAGCAGGCCTCTCTTCTGTTGATTGCCGATGGGTCAGCCGCAATGAAGTAAGCTTCCCTAACTTTACGTTTGGTGTCGTTTGTTTCAGAGCAAACGACACTGGCTGTGGTAGGTAGAAAAGCATGTCCAGAGTTTCTTTCGTGTTCGACAAAAATCGAATTACCTCCATACTTTGTTTTGGTTTTATTGTAAAGGTATCGGTGTTGAGCTACTCTGGTGGCAATGTTGCTTCATTAACTGTGCGCAGAGCACATATATGTATTAACTATAATAAACTCATTTATTTTTTATTCCTTTTATTTTTTTCCAGTCCTGATAATTTCATTTTTTCTCCTATGTTATTTTAATGAAAATTATTTCCTTAGTTTTAATATCTTGTTCTTATTTTCCTCAATTTCTTTATTAAGACCTAAACAAAGTCTTAAAAAATCTTATTTCTTTCACTTCTTTTATTTTTGAATTTTGTCTATTCTTTATATAATTTAGCCTAATACTCTTTCAGTATTATATACTTCAAAAATAAATATTCAGTATACTCTCTTCAATCTTTATATAAACTATACTTAATGTACAAATTCATATTCAATTTTTGCTTTCTTTACTAGGCATCTAAAGTTCCTTGCATTAAATACTGAATAAACTCCCTTTAATGTCATAATATATTCTTTCTTAGTTTATATAATTTTTATTCTTATATAATTCCAAATTATTTGTTTTATTTATTTTTATCTTCCAAAACCATTACTTTTCTAACTATTTGTTCTCCTTTCCCTCCTCTCGTAATTTTGTGCCTGTAATATATTCTCTATTTGTTTATCCCATTTTCTATATAATACTGTGAATAAATTATTTATCTATTAACTTCGTATATTCTAAAATCTTTTTTATCCAATATGTTTGTTCCCCTTTCAACATAATCCAATTAAATACTATTTTTACTAATTTATTTTCATTGTATATTATAATTTTTCAAATTCTTTAATTTCTTTCAAAAATGCCCTCTATTAATAAAGATCAACAAATCACAAACTGACAATGGATATATATTAATAATTTTTATCAGTCATTCATTAGACTAGAGATTATCCACTTAATGAATATTTCTATAGTGTAATTTTCCCTACACTACTCATGCAAGGTAGGGACTGGTTTCTACCCGCTTTTACTATCTTGTGGAGGGGTGTTAAAAGCGGATAGAAACCAGTCACTACCGTGCAGGAAAGTGGTGTGAAAATTATACTACAGAAATATTATTCATTGTCCATGGATGTCTGTTTTCATTTAGTGTTTATTTAATGTTTACACAGTGATTTAGATAATTGAAAATGTTTTTATTGTTTAAATGACAAATGCTGGAGAAGTCAGTTTAAAGTTTTAACAACATAAATATTCATTTACTCGATCATTACTGCAACACTTTTAAAAGATAATTCATTTGTTCTGTTTATTATTAGTTTTGTTTCAATTAATCAGATAAATGTAGAAAGTGAAGTGTTAGATGTATTTTTATAAATTGCAAACGGTGATCTTAAGATGACTATAGAAATTGAAGATTAAGAAATTATTGAACATTTAATTGCTTCTAAGGACTATATGCATGTATATTTGTGTGAATATTATCTATAATTATAAATGTTAGCCGAGAGGTCATCGCAGCTGCCGTGCAAGCAAGTAGTTGGTTGCAGACGGTTGTGGGTTCGCGTCCCGGCCGATGCTATGACATATGGAAGAAATAAAAAAATAATTTAGTTTTAATAATTTATTTTATTGCTTACAATTTAATAAATAATATTTATATACTGAGAATAAAATTGATAAATTAAAAATGTGAAAAATTACTTTCTTTAAAAAACAAATTGTATTGCTATAAACATTTATAATCTTTTTATGACTAAATCTAATATCTAAATGTTCATAGTTTTAGTTATGTATGTATTCCTAAATGAGTGCACATCTATGTAGATTAATGTATAAATATTTAAAAATTATTTTCAAATTTTTTGATTTTTGTCAGTGCACCTATCGTCTCAACTATATCTCAACCTTCCACTAACACAGAAAGCTCAAACCATCATCTCACTATGCATGAATGTCATGACAATTATAGCTTTTCATGTGAGGTGGGGATATCAAATACATTATTTTTCACCTCCTTTCCATGTAAAGTAGGAAACTAGTTTCTATCCACTTTTAATACCTTATGGAAGAATGAACTATTATTGCACTATAGATTTTTTTTTCCTGTTTTTAATTAGAGCATCTTTTATCTTAACTTCACCATATCACAAACATCCATCAGTGCAAATATTCAGACCACCCGCTGAGTTTCAGTTCTGATGGAAGGTTGTGATACATTGAGAGCGATTCATTGATTAAAATATTCTCAAAAGTATATTTTTTCTGTAATATTTCTGAGTATAAATGCTTCGAAAAATATATAAGAGGTATAGTGAGGCTGGAAGTTTCTGGAATAAAGTAAAAAGAAAACTCTCAATATTCAAATATCACGTGACCTTTCAACCAACCAATTGTATAATTATTTTTTTCAGGGAAACAAATTTTAATAGAGTAAGAAGTTTTATTTTCAAATGAGATTTAATAATTTTTTTACATGTGTTGATTTGCTTGACAAAAATTGCTAGGGCGAAAAAAATTTGTCTTCCTTATTTGTTAGAATGCAGATCATGCCATGTTATTTGAACTGGGAGATAACACATCAATAATTAGAGTCAAATAATTATCTTAAAATTAATGTTCCAAGTAAACTTTTGGTCATATGGTGAAGAGATATTGAATTCTTGAAATGAATAGTGAATCATTATTTTATGCATTCCCTAAAGCAAGAATAGAATAAAATATTTTGCTATTTCATAAAACACATTAGCATACCACTATAATACTTTTATCTTATACATAACACTTGTTGATAAAATATGTGTAATTATTGCTGCACGCATGACTTGTAGAATGATTCCCCTCCCAATATTTCTGAGAACACGCTCTCCAATGTATTATGTTTGCAGTGTATGGTAGCTAATGCAAATTAATATTTGTGTAAAGAATGAGCTTTAGTTAATTAACTACTAGTCTCACATTATTTTACTTTTACATTTTGTTCCTTCTGCTTCTATTAACCAGAGTTACTGTTACATTAAGCAGATTTTATATGCTTTACTTTAGAGTATGAAAGATGAAATGCACATATAATCAGAATAGGCAAATCCATTTTTTTGTACTTTCCCATTATTATATCTAGATAAATCCCTGGTTCCAGAGTGGATTTTTTTTTTTTTTTAAATTTCAAGAGTAGATCTTTTAACTCTTCATTATAAATGTAAATTTTGCTAAGATGTAAAAACTATAAAACAAGCAGTTCATTGCAATTAGGGATATTAATTTATAAGTATTTATTGAATTTTTTTTAAAAAAATTTGTTTGCAAATGCATGTACAAATAATTTTTAATAATAGCTATTTTAATTGATGATCTTCCACCTGTATATATTTGTAAAGAAAATATTATTTACTTTTATGAATATATAGCTATTAATGTGTTGTCTTTTACAAAATTAATAACCCATACATAAATATATTCTAATCAGACAGACTTGGTTGTACATCTTTTTTTTTTTAAAAAAGGGATTTATTGTAAATATATTATACAAATGCAGAACTGATTTTTTTTTGGTAAATCTAAATTCTAGTTTTTTTTTTAGACAGTCAAAGTGGAGGAACCATGTCATCATATGGTGGAGGGCATGGTGAGCGTTCCCAGCAATCTTCTATGTATGAAGTGGAAGTAGACAATAAAGCTAATAATTATGAAGGAGATGTTGGTTCTCATGATGCTAACAGAATGTATAAGATTAATCATTTTGTTATACCTATTTTTATTATGGAAACAATAGTCTTGGGGTGTTTAGCTCTATTAGCCTACTACATGAGGTAAGAATTTGAAATTCTCTTTTTATCATCTTTTAAACAAAGTTGACATTTTCTATTGATCTAATTTAATGATATTTTAAATGCATAAACTATATTTGCATGGATTTCAAATTTAGTCTTTTTTTTTTTTTTTTGACCAAAACTGAAAATACTGTGTACTGCAGATAAAATGTAAAAAATAATTTTTCGGCTAATCACAAGAGGGCACTATTGTTTCACTAGCTTTTTTAGGTAATATTAAAATAAAATAAGTTTTAATGGACAATCCATCATTTACTTTAAGAACCTGATCTCATTGAGATGGTCTGGAATAAAATGAAATGTTAATCGATCAATTATTCTGAGTCTTAGACGTACTCTTCTGATATAATATAATGTATTAAGATTTGTCAAAGAATAACTGAATCAAGTCAAGTAGTTGTCATTCTATAAAATATCAATCTCCAACAAAGAAAGAGAGAAGAATAACAACTACTATTTAGAATTGTCATGAGTAAAGTAACATATTTTTCAAGAATAGTTATGTGATAAGATCTGAGAAAATGTTAATATTGAGAGTATATAATAAAAAAAGAGAATTTTCTGCATGATAAAAATTGCAAATATTATATCTATTTAATAGGCTCACTGTCACATTGAAACCTTAATTAGGAAATCATTGTCATCTATATCAATAATATCAAAGCAAATTATTATAAGAATACTAAAACAAAAATAATTCAATTAGATTAGTAGTTAAACATCTTAGCCCAAAAGAAAAGACATTACTCAATGCGACCTGGTCTACATGTTTTTTTTGGAGTCCCAATGATGGTTTCTGATAAGCTCTGAAAAGATTACAAATATTTATTATCTTGCAATAGATTTGCCACAATCAAGAAAAAAGTTTCCAATTTATAAAGAATTAAGTCTCTTATGAATAAAGTCAGTTTAATTTTATAATTACTTTAGCCAATACCATTTTATATTATCACTATACTATTATTCACTTGTTTTAACATACGCCCCCCTTACACATATGTAAGAAATTATATAATATAATTATTATGTAGTAGTATTTTCTCATCTGTGAAAGTAATGAATAATCAGTAGCATTAGAATCATATTAATATTTTAATTCTGAGGTTTTACCATAGTAAAAAGTTCTAATTCCAGTTTGATTCTGATAACATATTCTGTACATTAAAATTAAGCACCCCTCTGATTTATTTAGGTTATCCTTAATCTGCATTAAGTAACTTTACAGAGAAAGTTAAGCATTATGGCTAAAAAAATTTATCAATAAAACCAATGTAAATTTTGAAAGCTATAAAGCATGATTAGCATATATTCAGAATGAAAATGCAGATTTGGAAATTAAAATATTAGCCCTCAATATGTGCCAAATAATTAGGATAATATTGACTTAACAATGCAATTAAAAAGTTAATATGAAAAATTTTCATTACGAAAATTTATATATTAATAAGCATAACAGAAATCATTAATTATTTTATACTGAAGAAAAAGAAATTTAAACAGAACAAGTAGAAATATTGATGCATATACATATTACTTGAAATATAATTGTGATAACCCAAACATAGATACATCATGATTAATAAAACGAATCAAAAAAAAAATAATCTGTCAGTTCAACTTTGATGCTTTTTTCTGGAAAATAATTTTTTAAGAATGTCCTTATCCATCTATAGTTCCTTAAAGATAAGTACTGTGCTAGTCTTGAAATATTCTTATTAATTAAAGTTTGCATATTCCAAGTATTTATGCTAAAACAAAAATACTTTGCCACTATTACTATTACTCATTACTATTATTTGTACTATTTAAAGAACTATTCCAAGATACCATGATCTAAACAGATTATGCGTTAACTTATTTTAAACTATCTTTTCTATTTTTATGCTAGGCAGAGGATTTTCTAAATAGAACTTCCCAAATATACAAATATTTATTAAGTGAAACTGCTGATCAAAATTCAATCCCAAAACTATTCATCATTGATTGTATTGCTTCATGAAAATCACAATAGGATTTTTAGTTTGCTAAATCTATACCAGTCATGTCAAACAAGGCCGCAGATTGTATGCGGCCCATTGACAAATAGTCTGCTGCCTTTGATTTTTAAAAATTAAAGTTATGAATATGTACATGAATTAAACAAATGTAAACACATTTAAAGAAATAACATTTCCATAAGAATTATAATATACATTAATCTACTGCACAATTTTTATGCGCATATATCAAATATAGTGAACAAGAATGTGACATAACCAGTAAAATATACCTGTTAGAAACTAGATTTTGTTATTTTATTCATCCATTATTATTACTATTATTTTAAACAAATTATTATTTTTGACCAGATTCTAATCATCATCATCAACCATTATCAATCCATTGCAGGATGAAGGTCTTTCCAAGTTCAATCCACCTCCGATCTCTAGCATCTCTTCTCCACATCACCCCTGCACACTTTCTTATTTCATCCATCCATCTTACATGTGGTCTCTTTCTGAGTCCAATCATCATTTCATTCAAAATATTCCTATATTAAAAAATTTAGTTTTCTTTGTGAGTAATTAAGAGCTATTAAAGTAATATCAAAGCCCTCTATGAATATAAATAAAAAATGATTAATTGAAGAAGAAGCATCATACTTTTCTTATATTTACCGACGCCATTGATAATAATACATCTATTGTGAAAACTAGTTATTTGATATCACATTTAATTGTGAGCAAGTTGAAAACATTCACTGAAGGGAATTTATTATCAAATGTATTTTTAAAGCAATGGAAATGTTGTATCCAGAACAAAGAAATTCAAAAGTATAAGGTTAACTTAAAATGTCATTGTCAGCAGAATTGATGATAAAGCCAAAAACCTAAGGTATCAGCTGAAATCATTAATTACAACATTTGAGAACTATTCCTTTGTAAGTGATGAAAGTACTGACAAACAGAATAAAGTTCAGGTAACTGTTTTTATTCATGAATGTAATGTGAATTTAAAAGTAAGTACAGAACTTCTGGAAATTATTCCAGTGTACAATATGACCATTGGAGTTGATATTTTTAATGCATTTATGGAAATTTTAAAGGAATACAATTTATCATTAAAAAAAATTTAATTTTTCTTGCAAGCAATGTTGCTCTGCCATGACTGGTATTATTAAAGTGTTATCGCACAACTAAAAGAAAAATGTAGAGAAAAAGATAATACTTTTTTTCAACATTTTCATTGCATTATTCAACAGCAAAAATTTTGATTCAAATTTTAAATATCAGGACATCATAAAAAATGTTATAACTGAAACACACAGGCTTATTATATACCTGTGTCTATATATGTAATATAGAGGGTATATGAGCACAGACTCATATGACCCACCACTCTCCACACTGTCTCATAACACTTGAACACATATATGTTGAAAAGATAAATAATCACCAATATATGTATTTCATGCTAAACCAGCAATCATCAGTTGGTCCAGATTACCATCTCCACACATATATGCTATAAGTGCTCAGATAATCCTCATACTTTAATGGCCTTAGGGTGGCCTTTGAGCATTCCCATCATCAGTTTTTCAATTGTATGGACGGTTGAAGAGTTGGAATGTGGAATAGATTGAAGTCTGTTCATTAGAGTATGAGGATTGGCTATCTTAATATACATCTGAGCATTTATAGCATATATTGGTGATTATTTATATTTTCATCATATATGTGTTCAAGTGTATCAGTGTTATGAGATAGTGTGGAGAGGGGCGGATCATATGAAAGTCTGTGCTCGAACACCCTATATATTACATATATAGACATAGGTATATAATAAGCCTGTGGGTTTCAGTTATTAAATAGTAGAGATGTCTGACCATCCCTTGTATATGTATTAAATGGATTATGTCCTGTACATGAGGAGTCAGATTGACGTTACGTCAACATGGGTGTGACAACAATGTTGGCCTTAGGGTGGCCTTTGAGCATTCCATCATCAGATTTTCAATTGGGTGAACAGTTGAAGAGTTCGAGTGTGGAGTAGATTGAAGCCTGTCCATTAAAGTATGAGGATTGGCTATCTTAATATACACCTGAGCACTTACAGCATATATGTGTAGAGATGATAATCTGGACCAACTGATGATTGCTGGTTTAGCATGAAATATGTGTATTGGTGATTATTTATCTTTTCAACATATATGTGTTCAAGTGTATCAATGTTATGAGATAGTGTGTAGATTGGTGGGTCGTATGAAAGTCTGTGCTCATATACCCTATATATTACATATATAGACACAGGTATATAATAAGCCTGTGTGTTTCAGTTATTACATAGTAGAGATGTCTGCCGATCCCTTGTATATGTATTAAATGGATTATGTTCTGTACATAAGGGGTCAGATTGACCTTAGGTCAACATGGGTATGACAAGAATCTCGGCCTTAGGGTGGCCTTTGAACATTCCATCATTAGATTTTCAATTGGATGGATAGTTGAAGAGTTCGAGTGTGGAGTAGATTGAAGCCTGTCGATTAAAGTATGAGGATTGGCTATCTTAATATACATCTGAGCACTTATAGCATATATGTGTAGAGATGGTAATCTGGACCAACTGATGATTGCTGTTTTAGCATGAAATATGTATATTGGTGATTATTTATCTTTTCAACATATATGTGTTCAAGTGTATCAATATTATGAGATAGTTTGGAGAGTGGTGGGTCGTATGAAAGTCTGTGCTCATGTACCCTAAAAAATGTCACTAAAATTGTAAATTATGTTCATACACATAGACTTAATTATCACCAGTTTAGTAAATTTTTAAAAGATATAGGAAATGAATAACTGATCTACCTTATTATGTAGAAATTCTGTGATTTTCTAATCACACTCCTCCCAACTCCAAAAAGTTAATCAATAACACCAAAAACAGATTACCACCCTCACATACACCTCAAGTGGTGTACAATATTGCCTACTCTATGGTAAATTTTCAGGCCTCATACATCGGTGAAACCAGAGCCTCTATCTACATGACTGTCTCAACATATATATTTGTACAACGAAGCACTAACAGACCCAACTTGTAACTCAGTTTTCACCCAGCATTGCATTTCGGCAGGACCCAATTGCGAACCGATTGACTCTGTGATTGTTTGCAGAGAATGCCATGACTTAAAAAGGAAAGTCAAAGAGACTTACTTTATTGCTAGGTACAATCACACCATCAACAGAAAAGACACTTGCTACAATATATCCAAGAAATGGAATACATAAACTCATTTGCATTACTAGTGTTGTTAGTTACAATATGGTTATGACTATGAGGACTGTGTCCCTTGAAAGCACTCAGCCACACTTCCATTATTGTTTTAATATATAAAGAATTTTAAAAAAATCAGCTTTGTGTGTTTATCCATCTTTAGCGCAAATCATACTTATAATCATAAAGTTTTAAAGTGATTCTTCCAGTTGCTAAACAGAATTATTATTTTTTTAGAATTGAAAAGTTGTGGATGTGGAATGTTAAAAGAAAATCAATGGATAAAAAACTAAACTTTTTCATTTGACATTGCAAATCACCTTAGTTAATTTAATCTTAAACTACAAGGCAGACATCATGTGGTTAGTATGTTAAACCTTAAAACATCACATGATCACTATCTTCCATGCTTGCTCATAACTGTTGTTATAATAGGCAAAACTCTGTCCATACAGTAGTGCCATTCTAAGCAAGCCAGAGTAATCAATGGATGCCAGAAGGCTTGTGCATAAAATTCCTATCTAGTGCCTACTCATCCAATATCCCCAAACTAGTTTCTGGCTTATGGCCTTCGTCAGTGAGGAGCCTTGGATCTGAGAGCACTGCACCTAGATCTTAGCATCTCTTACGATCTAATGCAACCCTCCAGCAGCGACCTTTTAACTCTACTTAACTACTAAACTATGAGAATAAAATTAAAAATACAGACATTTTCAATCTAAGCTCAATAGCTCAAATAATCATACGGGTCTGAACTCAGTTCAGCACTCATACATTTTGGTGTCTTTGGCTCTTTTACAACCATAGCCACCACTTTCCTATAAGGCAGGATTGGTATTAAACAAAACATCACATGATCACTATCTTCCATGCTTGCTCATAACTGTTATTATAATAGGCAAAATTCTCTCCATACAGTAGTGTCACTCTAAGCAAGACAGAGTAATCAATGGATGCCAGAAGGCTTGTGCATAAAATCCCTATCTAGTGCCTACTCATCCAATATCCCCAAACTAGTTTCTGGCTTATGGCCTTCTTCAGTGAGGAGCCTTGGATCTGAGAGCACTGCACCTAGATCTTAGGATCTACCTTAGGGATTTTATGCACAAGCCTTCTGGCATCCATTGATTATTCTGTCTTGCTTAAAGTGGCACTACTGTATGGAGAGAGTTTTGCCTATTATAACAATGGTTAGTATGTTATTTGATAATATCAATGTTTTGAAAGAAATTTTATTTTATTTTAAAGGTTGTCAGCCATTACTACAAAAATCATCAGAATTGAAAATTTCAGAATATACTAATCAAATTAAATTATGAAGATTTTTCAACATCAAGAAATGTGAAAATCAATTTTACATCAATTCTCTTCCATCTATTGATGTTGAAGCTGTTGATGATAATTCACAGTTGGAATTAATTGAAATTCAGTGTGATTCCTTATTGAAACAAAAATATGTAGATGTTGGGATTCCAAATTTCTCTAAATATTTATCAGTTGACTGATTTCACTATATGTTATGTGAAATTAAGTATTTGTGCAAACAACTATTTTCAACTTCAAAAAATAATAAAACTGGGGAAAGGTCAAGAATAGCAGATCAGAGTGTGCAATCAATTTTAAACTAATAAAAAATTATTGCCAAGTTTTTTTAAAAAAAAATAATATAATTTTATTTAAATAATGTAAACATGAAAAAAAAAATAACTTTTTGTACTTCTTATGTATTGTAATATAATTATATTTTATATATGTAATAACAAAATTTTAAAAAAATCTGCTTTTTCGTTAATTTTGAGGGTTTTTTTTTTTTGTAATGTGGTCCAAGATTTGTCTATAATACTTACTATGGCCGTGTTGTAACTGAGTTTAACATATCTAATCTCTATCCATTATTGTTTTCTCAGTGTTTGTGATTGTAAGCAATAAAGTAAGTCTCTTTGACTTTCCTTTTTAAGTCGTGGTATTCTCTGCAAACAATCACAGAGTCAATCGGTTCACAATCAGTTCCTGCCGAAATGCAATGCTGGGTGAAAACTGAGTTACAAGTTGGGTCTGTTAGTGCTTTGTTGTACAAATATATGTTGAGACAGTCATATAGATAGAAGCTCTGGTTTCACCGATGTATGAGGCCTGAAAATTTGCCATAGAGCAGGCAATATTGTACACCACTTGAGGTGTCTGTGAGGGTGGTAATCTGTTCTTGGTGTTATTGATTAACTTGTTGGAGTTGGGAGGAGTGTGATTAGAAAATCACAGAATCTCAGTGTTGAGGACAACATGTATACATATTTACATGCAGAAAAAATAAAGAATTGTTTTTAGTTCAGGAAGATGACTGGTGGCATGAAAGATTTATAATAATAGAGTGCTGTATTAATTCAAATAACTAAAAATAGTAAGATAAAAGAAAGTAAAGAGAATGAGAGAAATAGGATAGAGAAGTTGGAAAAAATTGTTTAAATTAGAAATAGTACTTGCTTAACCTACAAGAGAGTAATAGGTGATTTTTTTTGGTCAAGAACTGCTATTATTTGTTTATTATTAATTATAGTATTTGAAGATAATTTCTTTATCCATCTCTATATGTGCTCTCAGTAAATTGAGTTCAGTATCTATATATATAATCTACAAATTGCCAATGGTTAACTAATTCCCAAATGCAATTCTCAGTTCAACAACCAGAAAATAAATCAATAAAATATGTTCAATCTGTTATCAAGGTAACCTCTATAGGAATTTATTTTTTATTTATAGACACTATCTTAGATATTCTCCTAGTTTATTAAGTATTGGTTGTTGTACTGTCAACAACCACCTGATAACTAAGGTTTTTGGTGATAGTGAGAGAGATTGGTCTGGACGATAGGTTATAGTTCAAAATTTGTTACAAACTTGAAGGAATACAGAAACCTGAAAAATTTGATTGGTTGCAAATATTTACTAGTATTTTTTTTTCATTTTATTATATAATATATAATTATAAATTATAATTTGTTACATATGATTTATGCATTTTTAAAAAAATATTTATTTATAACTTAATAATATAAATTTTAAATAAACATATTTACATCATTAATTTGATTTTAATATATTTTTAGATTCACAGATGCTTTTCCATTGCATCAACAGGGATTCTATTGTGATGACCAAAAGCTACGCTATCCTCATTTGCAAAAAACTTCTCTTTTAGATATTCCACCAGAGATGTTTTATCCAATTTGCTTTTTATTGCCGGTTGTTGTGGTAAGAAATAATTGTCAGTTTGTTTTTAACAAAAACCTAAATCTAAATTAATGATAATGTAAAAAATTATCATAGATTAAAAGGTTTCTACATAATAGTTATGGTTTGAATGGAATTTATTAATTAATAGCAACAGAGCTGTTATAGCATAGTAAGTTATGGCAATTTGACACAGATAGTCACAAAAGGTGTTGGAAACCTGTAATTCCATAGTTTTTGTTTGGCTGCTCATATGCTAAAATTAGCATCAATATATAATTCAATGTAAGGAGAGATACAAAACGGTTAAAAATATTCAATAAAATTATTGTAAATACTTAAAGTAATTTTAGTATACTATTAGAATCTTAATGACACATAATATTTTGCTTTAAAGCTTACAATGTTGTAAATTGAATATAATGACTGTTCATATCAATATTTATTTTAGATTTATGGAACATTAAATATGATTTAACATTATTCCAGAATTTCTCCATATAAATAATTTAAATGTCACTTGTAAATGCATAAAATCAATCTGGGATATACCAAATGAAACAGAATTAATCTGATTTCTCTGAAATCATTACCATCATTAGTAGATACTCATAAATAAACATGGACCTCTAAGTCCAAAGGGGAAAATATAAAGAGAGAAAGATACATAGTGTAGAAAACAAAAAAAGGCAAACACATTGAAGACAAAATTGTTATGCATATAATTAAAGTATAGAAATATGATATGCACAAAAATGCAATACTAATCTAAATGATGACATGCAATATGATGAAATCAAAAAAGTGAAGAGAAGTAAGTATAGAATGATCTAAATTCTGAAAATGAGAAAGTGCTGAAATTAGCTGTATTACTAGAGTTAAATCCAAGTCTTTTTGCGACCCATAAAATTTTTCCAATTACCATTTAAAAATTAACACTAAATTTATTATATAACATAACAAATTAAATGTCTAAACATGATTTCAATAATGTTTGTCACAACTATGAAATAATATCTGTTTATTTGATAATCATTCATAAAAGAAGTATGATTATTCAAAAGCAGTTATCCTAGAATCATCTACTGTAAGTTTGAATAATCAATGGTCACCAGATGATAAAGTGCTTTAAAATCCTCCAATTTTCAGATGACTTTTTGGTTTTTGTGATCATTGAAAACTAGAATTCAAAATTGTAACTACTATTCTATGGATCTAGCAGCCATCTATTATCCCTTTATACTATTCAAGCCAGTTTCTATGTATTTTAGAGACTATGATATCTTGGAGGCCTTTCGATTCTTTGACTAAGAGAGTTAATTTCAACAACATTATATAACTTTTTCATTTTCTTATTTATATGCTTCCAAATGTAATTATGTTCACTTAGTCTGGAACCATCTATTGAAAAGTTGAATAATCAGCACATACTGGCTACAGTAGTGGCATAAAATCTCCAAACTCAAGACAGGTTTTTGGATTTTCCCTTTATTAGTAAGAGAAACCAGCCTAGAGATGAAAACTTTATATCAATATGCTCTTAAAAACTTATGAAAAAATTATCTGATATTATTGTTGGTATTAAGTCAAAAAGTGGAGGCAGATGTACATTAATAGGAGATGATAACATTATTGTATTTTTTTAATTATGAACAGGTATCAGATATCATTTATGGTATACATAGATAAAAATCACCTTTAAATAATTTTAATTCGGAGTGAAAGCTTCTCCAGCACCCATCCAAAGAAAAACAGTGAAAAGGTTTTACTCACAAACTAATCTTTTTCTGAGTAGTGAATACTTAAGGTATTTCTTTCTTATTTCATTTAGCAGATCATCAACCAGTATCAATCCACTGTGGGATGAAGGTCTCTCCAAGTTCAATTCATCTTGTCTGATCTTTAGCTTCTCTTCTCCACATCACCCCTGCACACTTTCTTATTTCATCCATTCATCTCACATGTGGCCTCTCCAAGGTCTTTTACAATCTCTTTTTATGTATGGATCTGAGACTTGGATACTTAATAGAAGAGCAATACTGTAACAGTCAGAATCGTCTATCTCGCTAACACACTGCAGAATTCAAACCCCAGACACGAAACTGAACTTTCTAGGAGGGGTTGCCTTCTAGATATACTAAATTCGAATCTAAAGTCCAAATTTCACAGCGCCATCTACGTGATAACGCATCTGATGCCACTAGTAGTATAACCTTTGACCGGTGCCTGGTGGTCAGGGAGAAACAAAAGACTCTATACTAAAAGAAGCTTGGGTGGCTAATTAACATCTATGGATTTACAAAAGAAATGCAGAAAATATATATATAGACCGAGACAGTGATAGGAATCAATAAAATAAGATATCAAATTTAGTTTTAAATAATTTTACAAAATTTATTTATATAAATTATATATATAACGCCACTGTCTGCTTATATGAGACAGGGACGCGTATTAAATAATTGTTGGCATTATATTTCAATAAATGACAAAAGGTTTTAAAACAAAATGATATATTCTATTCCTCGGGTTAATTGCATTACGATAATGTGCTTGATGAGATAGGAACATATGCGAGGTGCTTTGAACAATTATACAAGTCTAAGAAAATATTTGAAATTAAGTGTTATAAAATATTTATTGATTTCGAGAATAGCACGGACAAAAGCTTACTAAGCAACAAAGTGGGAATGTGATCAAAGCATTTATTTGAGAATAATAATAATAGAGTTGCATTGGGAGGTCAGTATTGCTGATAATGAATTTATTAAAGTTGGAGGGTGTGACACGTTTAAGTCACGGATGCTTTGTAAAATAAATATAAAATAAAACAATATTGAAGATCCGGAATAATTACGGAGGGCATCTCGCCGCTAACCCGTAGGAAAGTATTTTATGAACAGCCGAAACTTAGCGACTGTGTGACGATTGCGTTTAATTCCCAGGTGTGTCATTTGGAACACACTCTGCCTGGAAACTTGCAATATACGAAAAGAACGGACTTTGCCATGTAAAGAATCCTTGGAAAAATAAAACAAAGCGGTCTCAACAACCAATTCATTTACCAGCAATACGAGACTAGTGTATATAAAAACATACTGAATGGGTTTTACTCGGATTAAGAGAAATGCCCAATCAAATTCCCCGAAATTCATTTAAAAGGGTCCGCACATTCTCGACGTCAATGATGAACTTTATAATTAAAGTAGAACATGGTAATTAAAATAGGAAAATGCATGCTTGTGGGTTTGAAAAGTAAGTATAGATTTATATACGCAATCATGCATTAGGGGACACATTTAATCATTGACCTCGCACATACTCTCATATTAGATTAAAATCAATAACATGTAGATTTTAAACTATGTGATTATATTATATATTAAAGAATAGAATCGCCCTCGAACGAGTGATTTGCAAGATAATAAAATTGGAAAATTATAAATTTAAAATATGCCTTAATAGCGGCGTCTTACTTTCAATAAAGGGAATAGTTCACTCAGTCAAAGACGATTCTGACACATTATCATAATAAAATAAAAGAAAGCTTTATAAATAGAAAATATTAACCCAAGGATAGAGCAAAACTGTTGATTGTATTATAATAACACGTTAAAGAAATACATAATGAAGTTATGTGAAATATAAGGAAAACAATTTTAAATAGCTATAGCATGTTAGTTATCACAAGAGCTCTTGGGTTAATTTAGGGTTACCTCTGGAGAAGCATTTAGGTAGATTGATGGTCGGCAGGTTTTTATATAATTTAACAGCAAAATCTGGAAATGTTCATATTTTTGGCAGCAGCAGCAGTTCCGGGGTTCCCTGTGTGATAACTTCCGATGGTCTACGGCAGCAGATGACCATTCCGGAGAGAAATAGCCTTCTCGCGCTCTACTCTGTCATGTCAAGATTTACAAATTACTAGAATAGAACTCAGAATGATTTCTCTTAGAAACATTAGAAGAAAAACTGGAGAACAAAAGAAAACCATTCTTTTTATAGTAGACGTTAACAATAGAACTGCCCTGGAGCATTACAAAAATATATCGGACTTATCAGCTGTAATTAAATCTATCCCAATGTCTAAAGGAATTCAACATTAATTAATTTCTTTTGTTAATTTCCCTGTCGACATTCGGATTACAAACTAGATTTAATTAAAAATTACTTTTATTAATTAAAGAAAACCTTAAGTGGACATCTGCTGTTTTTAGATAAAACTTATATAATATTAGCTAATTAAACTATTGTCCCTCATTTATTTTAAAGAAATATTTGGAATGACTTTTATTAAATTAAACGAAAATTATTTTACTTTTAACTTGCAATATTTGAATCTATTTACTAAACGAATATTTACTAAATGAATTTTATTTTAAATCAAAATATATTACGACAGTAATATATTTGTAAATAGATTCAAACAAAATAACTTTAACAATTTATAATTTTGATATGTTTTTAAAATGCATACCATAGTGTGTGCGCAATTACGACTTATATAACCTACTTTTTAATAAATCAAAATTATGTGAACATATACATAATCTATAATCTTTTATTTATTTGGGAATGACTTATATATATATATAATACGAGCATTGTACTCATGGTTTAAAATTAGGCGGGATTTTCGGTATATAAGCGTATTGCAGACACACTACGATAGATTGGGGTTCAAACTAAGGTATGAGGGTAGGAAATAGGTAAGAAAAGGTGAAACGAAGATCTGCAAAGCAGACCTTACTGTTTCAATACAAAGACTTCAGACCACTCAAAGAAATATGGAGAGATGCATGCTAGGAGTAACAAGAAGAGATTGAAAATGCAGTATATCGGTAAGAGAACAAACAGGTGTTACTGACCTTGAAAAAATTAAAAGACTGAAATGGAGTTGGGCTTGACATATTTAGCAGATAAGAATAATTAAATAGTTGTTAACTAACTAATAATTGTATGACTACCTGGTTTGGTTATGGATTGAATGTTTGAAAGAAAAATTTTAATATAATGAGAAAAATTTCCAAGTTTTATTAAGATCTTTTAAATGTTAATGACACTGCATTTTATTAAATATATTTATTTTTATACAAAACTAAAAAACAAACATTTATTATTAATAAATCTCATACTTATTTTCAGATTATTTTAGGAGAAATTGGATTTTGGATGTTTTCTTCTAAACCAAAAAAAGTCATTCGAGCACATTGTGTACAATTTAAAATTCATCAAATGCCAAGACGAATGATTCGATTTATTGGTAAGCTTGTTAAAAATGTATTCAAAAATATATGTTTTAAATAATGCTTTAATTTAGTCTTTTAAAAATATTCTCATTCTTTTAAAAGAATAAATTTTGTGAAGAATTGTCATATTATTATTTATATTGTCTCATAATTCCACTCATATAGGGAAGCTGATGATTAATTTAATGTCCCTGTAGTTGAAGCATAAAAATCAGAACATCTACAATTTGGATTTGAGTCTACGCCAAATGGAAATTTTTTAATTTTCAAAGCACACAGTGTATTAACTATAATGATAAAAAGTATTGTACCACCAAACATCACATGATCACTATCTCATTGATTGCTCTTGTTGGCACAAGATGGCATTACTGTATGGAGAGTTTTGCTTTGTTTTGAATTGTTTAAAAAGTATTGTAATATGATAAAGCTTTATTGGTGATAACAGTTTTATGCTGCTATTTTAGTGATGCAGTATTGAAGGAATTTTGTATAAGTTCTTAAACATCAGAAGTAAATTTGATGGGTAGCATGAATTTTTTTTAAAATTCTTAATAATTTTGGCATGTATATATTTTACACAGTACCTTTCATATAATCTCTGAGATACCTCTTTTAGAAATTGAAATATTTGCTCATATGTAAACTATTTTGCTATCAAGATCATAAAAAATAAATGATTGTTTCTAAAGATTTTTCAATCACAAGAATTTTTTTAAAAAATAATCACTGTTTAATAGCTTTGTTGTTTACATGGTTTTTAAGTACTCATATGCTTAAATGTTCAAATTGATCAAAGTGACTTTTTTTTAAACTTTGCTTTGAGAATGCCCCTATAGTAAGCATAAAAGGAACTTATTTAATAACGATAAAAATTATTTACATCCTAATGAAATTTACTTGTTGTAATTTTATTATAATCATAATGGCTTCAAAGAGAAAAAACTATTTAAGTAATCAATTTTTTTAAAGATTAAAAGTTTTAATATATATTCTGTGTTTCATATAATTATAGTGACATATGAAATAAACTGAAAGAAAAATAAATAATAATCCAAAATATGGGTCCTGCAGAAATTGGTTCATTTTTTTCATCATATAGCAACAGAGAAATAGTATAAAATATTTTGATAATGTTGTGAAAATTTAATATTATTTCAATTTGTTTATATGTGTGTATGTGATGGTGACGGAGGAGGGGATATATGTATGTCTGTGCATATTATATTGAAAATTATCAATTGTTATTTTAATTTGTACATCAAAATAAATGAAGTCTTTGTGTGTTTTTTTTTTAGGAGTACATGATTATTTCAAATTCTCCATTGGTTCCAAAAATTAATATAAAAATTATTACTTGTCATTATCATTAATAAATGTTTTATTAGTATTTAAACAGTTACTATTTATTTAAAATGTATCTTAAAAATTAAAAAAAATAAATGTCCAAAAATCAAAATAGAATAAAATTTATTTTCACTATGCACACATTAGTTAAGTTGTCAGATTACTGCACCTAGACCAGGGGATTTGTTAGGTATAGTAAATTGAAAGCTTAAAATCCGTTTAGTAGTTTCTACTTAAGTATACATATTCGTTTTCAAGTTCCATGCTTACATCATTGATTGACCTTATTATTTGCCCTCCTTATTTTTATAAATAAGCAGAGTCTTTGGTATATCAACCTAATCATTGATTATTGTATGCTCATAATCAATCTTTGGCCTAGATATTTGATACCTATAATTATTATCATTAAAATCCATATAATATTTCTCCATTGTTACTAAACTGAATTTTAATGGCATCCAATAATGATTTTAGATTTTTTATTATCATAAATTGTAAACTTATAGATGACTTTATATGTAAACAAACCTACTTAATGTCAAAGTTTTTATAATAAAGCATAAACAAACTCTGTTCCTGTCCACATCATGAATAAAACATTAATTAATGTCACCATAAATTCTATGTGAAATGATTGAAAAAGATTCCCAATCTCAAAGAATGGGGGAAATCGTTAATAAAACAATTATGTTACTATGTCAGTGGAATTCATATAATCTTAAAGAACAGTGATCAGATCATCATCAGTCAACAATTTAATCAGGCAGTCATGAAACACTTCAATTATAAATTTACTAACCCCAAAGTCAACCATAGAGAGAGTTAATTATCCTTTCTAAATAAGATATATATTTTTATTAATCCGAGCTTAACAAGTTTAAAATAGTTATCATCTTAGAATTCAGCAACATTATAACAGTTCAGTACAAAAAAAACCCCGATCAATTACTGATACCTCTTTATCTAATATATCAACATTACTAGCAAAAATTTGTAAAAAAGTGTGGTTATTGTAAGTCCAGAAAAAAAAAAGGTACAGATGAAGGTAAAGAGCAAAATGAAAAACAAAAAGTTAAGATTGCATCCAGATTTGCTATATGTATAATTAAAGAATGAAAATTTGGTTTCACAGACACACATGTCCATTATCATGGCCGAAGGCATGAAAGGTTCATGATGTTCAGGCTCTATATTAAGCAATCTAGATTCATGGCTAAGTACTCTCAAAACATATTTATTTTTAATCTGTTTTTTTTTTTACACATTTGCATATTTCATTTTGATATTAATTTATTTCTACTTACAGCATATCTCTTTAAGTTTAACTCTGTGGCTAAAGTGCCTTTAGTGTTCATAATTTTAACAGTTAATTCATTACTATCAATCTGTATTTTTTTAATAAAAAAAATCATTTAGTTCCATTAGTATCTTAATTACAAGTTGATGATATATGAGGGAAAATGATGGAAAGCATTGAAGATTATCATTAAAAACAATTACAAAATACTTAGATAAAGCATACATTATAATATTCTTTTACTTTGCAAAATAAATAAATATCTACTATTAATAAACATTGTTTTCTAGATAATAATATAACTTTTATTTGTTTTGATGAGATGATGACTAATATCAGATACAGGTTATACTAATTTTGATAGATTAAATATTCTATTTGAATACTAAACTTGATTTTTCATTTTGTAATAGATTTCATGATTACTAGGTGTTGTACAACAGGAAAAATGTTTTCTATTTTACTCTAAACTTTATACTGAATTTGTAAACAATAATATTGCTTTGATTTTGGTAAGCATTAAATAACTTACAATGCTGTGAGATTGCTTTCTGCACAATGATGTGAACAAACAAATATGCAATGTATTTATTTTTCATATTTTATTTTCTACATACACAGTATACACACCGTGCTAAATGATAATTGAAAAAAATGAATTCTAAAATAGTCTGCAGTAAGATAGATATTACTTTTTAAATCAATCAGTGACTGCATATGTATTGCTAATGACTTTTTAAACATAACACATATAATCATGTTTTACTTTCCATTTGGTGACTAAAACTTAAATTCAGTGGGATATTTAATAAATATCTTTCTAGGTTTTTAATATTTGTATTCTTAA